>JAJKFI010000018.1:17457629-17477349 GCA_029204185.1 Lerista edwardsae
GTCCGTCCGTCCGTCCGTCCGTCCGTCCGTCCGTCCGTCCGTCCGTCCGTCCAGCACCTACCTGGTGCCCTCCTCCAGGACCTTCCCAGGTCCCATCCCAGATTCCTTTCTCCCTCTGCTGCCTCCAGCTTTATACTGAGGCCACTATACTAAGGCCAATCAGTGGGCAGGCTTTAATTCATCAGCCACGCCCATCTGCACCTGTGCAAGGCTTGCAAATACCTTCTGGGGTTAACCCTATAATCCCTGGTTTATCTGGGACAAGGGGTCTTTGCTGATACCACTCCCTATCCTCGGGGTGGCTCCTGCCTTTTCCAATACATCCACCCATATCCCCATCTCGGAATGCCCTCCCATCCCACCCAGAATGGCTGCTTCACTGGTGAGTGGCGGACTTGGTGCTCACCAGCAAGCGGGGCTACTTCCAGGGTTCCCCTTGGCTACTGTCGCCATGGAGCCCCTCAGTGCTGGGTACAACCGTACCACCTACGGTAAGACCCATCAGATTGGCCCTAAGATTCACAGAAAAAAAACATCTTTCCCCTTGCACTAGAGCTTCCATGATCTGAGCCCTGCTCCAGTACAGCTTACTATTTAGCATACTTTATGCTACACTATAAGGGACGTGGTGCTGCTGCTGGTTAAAATGCTGTTGCTGAACTTGCTGACCGGAAGGTTGCCAGTTCGAGACCATGCAACAGAGTGAGCTCCCATTGCTTATCCCAGCTCCTGCCAACCTAGCAGTTTGAAACCACGTAAAAATGCGAGTAGATAAATAGGGACCACTTCGGTGGAAAGGTAACGGCGTTCCGTGTGCTACGGCATATAGTCATGCCGGCTACATGAGCACGGAAACTTGTCCTCAGGACAAATGCCAGCTCTTCGGCTTAGAAATGGAGATGAGCACCGCCTCCTACAGTCAGTCACGACTAGACCATTCAGTTGTGGGGAAACTTTTACCTTTAACATTTACCTTATGCTACATTATAAAGCAGTGAATTTCGACCCTTTTCATCTTTAGCGCACTAAAGGCACTAAAATTGTCAAGGTACACCATTAGTTTTTTGACAATTGTCAAGGCATACCACAATGCCAGATGGGAGTCCACATCCTCCAATGTCCCCTCCCCAAACTCCCACAGTACAAAATGTGCCTTGGCATGCTGGTCGAAAATCAGTGCTATAAAGTGTACTTTTACAGACTTTCTCTTTCCTTTGCCTCTAACTTCTGAGCAATGCAGTCACACCATGCAAGGATCATTGAGCTGTATTGGTGGGTGGGAGAAGCAAGTAGGAAATTTACACTTGAAAAGTAGCAATGGCAACAATATTGAAGTGATGTACGTTTGGGCTGAAGCTGGTTGAAAAGGTAGCTACCTATATCCCTTGAGGCTGCAGTAGAGCAGGCTCTTTGCAGATGGCATCATCAGAACTAGCTTCTTTATCACAGTGTAATTAAACTAGCTGCAGTCTGGGATTTGTAGTGTGGTGGATAAATCACTCCAGTCTTCCTGAATGTGTATTTAGCAGGCACTTCCTGAAGCTACTCAGCATCTTGTAGCGGAGGCCTGGAAGGTAATACTGATGAGTGTTCATTCTCTGGTGCAGGATAGGAAATGACAGCGCTAATAATATTTCTTTCATGGCTGAGATCATCATCATTATAGCATAAAATGTGTTTTGATAAACCTTAGCACACCACAGATATGAGATTAATGCCACTGAAGATATATTGTGTCTGGTACCAGTGGTGCGTGCAAAAGAACTTGCTCAGGAAACGCTTAGTAGGAGTTTATATACGCTTATGCTTGTATCCTGTGTGCGTGACCCAAGTTGGCGGGTTGGGGGGGACAGGATGGGGGACAGAGCTTGTAATCTGTGCATGGTGAAATATCCCAAATAATGGGATAATGTCCACTTTTAGAAGTTGGAACAACACACAATAGGCGGTCAGTAGTCTGGGCCTTTTTCTTTCTGGATGCCAGGACAGGCAACCGCAGATGTGACTCCCAATGCTTTTAGACTGTAGCCTCAGATAAAATCCTTATTTCAGATCTGAAATGGGGAAGGGAGGGGGAGGAATAGGACAGAGTGGGGCCGGGTGGGAGATGGCATCCGTGGCAGCAGTTTCTCCAAAATCCTATCTTGGCCTCAATCCACCGACCTGTGTCCACTCGGACATGTGCCTGCAAAATAGCTCTCACAGATCTGAGTAGACCCATCAGGGCAGCAGAGCAATTGCCATGTATACTGAATCCAGTAAGATACTGAATCCAGTAAGAGCAACTCACCTCAGGGACTGAATTCATTAAAAAGGTGGGGTGGGGAAAAGTCTACTTATACACAAGACCACGTCAATCTAGGATAACTAATGGTCCAATCTGACAGCAGTCCTGCCATTGAAGGGGTGGGGGCAAATGCCCTGGGCACAGTACTGGTGAAGCAGGAGGAGGGCAGCGATGAGGTGGCTCGTCTCTCAGTGAGTCGTGCAGTGTTTGGCCCACCCACCCTCCCTTGCCCCTGTACGGCTCACATGGTGGGGCAGTACAGGGGGGTGGGGACCCAGCGGAGGGGGACAGAGCTCCCCCTTCTCTCTTCCTGGGCAGCCCATTGGCTGGGTTCGCAACTGCAATCCTAACCAGGCTCGGTGCCAGAGCAACAGGTGGAGGCTACAGCAGGAGGCTACAGCTTTATGGCATTTGTAAAGCAGCCTCTGGTGGAACATGCTGCTGGGCTGTTGGCGGGGAGACTGGAGCAGCCTCCTAAACACTGGCAGATGGCCAAAGACCCACTGGAACCATGAGTGAGTTCAGATAGATTCCTGAGTGGAATGGCAAGGAAATCTCATGCATAAAATTTTGGGTATTAGAATCCAGCACTAAGACTAGCATCCAAATAGGAAAATCTTTGTGGAGGAATGCATGGAATTCTAGTTGATTGAGTCATTGATTAAGCATGCATAGATTGGCATATAAGAAAAAAGCCAACGTTTTAAAGAGAAAAGTACACCTTTAGATGGCGTGCACACATGCTACATGCCATCAGGCAAGCCGTCTCTTAGGGGAGACATTCCCCTTTCTCTTTCACATGGGGAAAAGGAATGCCTCTTCTAGGATGGTGTTTCCTCTCTGCATGGTTTACTTGTATTAAAAATAAGTTATAAAACTGTAAACATGCAAGAGGAAGGAATCTGGAACCAGGGCTGCAAAGGGGGAGAGAATTCATTTAATCCTATTTTGGAATATTAGTCCCTTGGCTGTCCATCAACTCACCCAGACTTTTTCCCCTTCTTAGGCAGAACATATACCAAGTTGTTTATCTTGGGGGACAGTTAGGGGCAGTTAGGGGTCAGTCACAGGGGCCTCCTCAAAGTAAGGGAATGTTTGTTCCTTGACTTCAGAGCTGCATTGCCCTTATCCCTGTGCTGGAGTGTTGGTTAGGATTGTGCCCCAAAGCATCTTTATGCGTCAAGCAGGGATTGGACTAGATGGCCTTCAAGACTCTTCCAATTCTTGGATTCTATGGCATATGGCAGTTTTGTGTGTGTGCATGCAGGCATACTTCAAGATGTACTAATGGTGCACACTAACTCAGACGTTGTAGTAATGGCAGTAGTGTTATCTGCCCATAGGGGCACCATAATGGCACCTAGTTCCAAGCCAAATAATTTTGCCCAGTTCAATTCTTAGGCCCGATGACAGATCCAATGTACTGTCTTGATCTTCACTAAGTTTTTTCTTAGTAAATCTTCACTAAGATTTGCAGATGTGAGGATTGTCTTCGAAGTGATGCCTAAAGTTTGAAAATGACTTCAGATTTGCAAAGTGATTTGAATGATATAGTCTCCCAGAATACATAGAGATAAGTGAAAATTTATTTCCCTTAAGTAATCGTTATATTATTTAACTGGCAGTTATGTATTTTTCATTCCCCTGTTATTACACCCTGGGAATCCCTCTAGCTCAACAGCTTATCTTCAATGTGTTGTATCGTGCAGTAAAATAACCATCCCTTCAACTGCAGCACAGTGAAAAATCTCACAATAGCTAATTTTCTTTCTTGAGAGTTTCCAAAGTAGCCTCCTTTTGAAGGAAAAAAACCCACAGATAGGTCCCAATGGAAGCACAAACTCCTACCAGTTTGGTTGAACCAGAAGAGAGAATGCACACCTCCCTTCTTCCTTCCTATCAATTTGCTCCCACTGACAATTACAAAGGATCAGTTTTCACTGGGTCTTCTTCTTCCTTAAATTCCATGATTGGTTTACGTGGCTCTGTTGTTGACCTTTGCCAGTGAACATCTTGCATCTGTGGTTGAGCCACGAATGTGAAACCAATCATCGTCATCATCATCGGTGGTATCACAGCCCACCAGATGTTTGGACTGGGATTTTTGGGTTCTCATTGGTTTGAATCTAATGAATCTGAACCTAGGTGAGATATCACCATCAATATTTCTAGTAGTGTGGCTTGTTGCAGTTCATCTGTTATCTTGTCAATCCCTGTATTGGCCTAATGTTTCTTAGAAGGCAATCCTAACCTGGAGTTAGGCCAGCACAGTTAGGCCAGCAAAGTTTGGCTGGCACAAGGGATACCGTAAAGTGCCATTCAGAGTTAGGTCAACTCTCAGAGTTAGGGAGGATGGCGTACATTTGTGGGCTGGCCTCTCTGACTCTGAGAGTGGTCCTAACATACTTTACAGTGTCCTTTGTGCCGGCCAAACTTTGCTGCCTTAACCATGCCAGGTTAGGATTGCACCCTCAAGGGTCTTGGAGATTGCACCTAGTGCACCAATAACAATAGGGGTGGTGGCTGTTTTCTTTCCCCAAGGGCAATGACAATGATGAAGACTATTTATTGTAACCTTGATGTGTTGACATCTTGACATTCCTCCACATGAAGGGACACTGAAGAATAATCATCTCTTGATCTCCTATAGCAGCAGTTCTCAAATTATAAATCTGGGACCCACCAGTGGGTTGTGACCCAATTTTTGGTAGTACATGAAACTGACCGGGTGGTAGATTAGGCTATGTGCATCAAGGGTTAAACAAGCTGCTGTGGGAGGGTGGGAGCACTGCTGCCCAATCACCCTTACAGCCATATCCCTTGGCATTTCAGGCAGCAGCCTCTAGAGCCTGTAAAATGTTTGAGAACCATTGTCTTGTAGACAATGGAACCATGTAGACAATGTAGGATCCATGGAAGAGTGAAGTTTAGGCAGTCTCTTTCTTTAGCTTCCAGCCTGCCTGAGAGCTCACTGGGGCTTTTCAAGTTCTTCTGCTCCCCAGTTCTGTGCTTAGTGAGCAGCATGAGAAGTACACTGCATGTGTAGCCGCAGAGGATTGAACTTCTAGTGGTTCTCACCATTTTGTGGATCGGGGCCAGTGAAAGTTCAAGAGTTTCCACACTGATTTAATGCACACTGTCTTAACGCAGAAGAACTCTGTCTGTTAAGGACCATGAGAAAATGAATCTCGCTATTGTTAATTTACCTAATGCTCAGCATTAGCGCGAACCACAATGGAATCCTCTGGTATTAATCTCGTTGTCATACAATATGTACAGTATTTGCATGAGAATTCCACTCAAGCTTCCCGTTAATTAGAACGCCCCATAAATGTCACCACTTTAATTTGCTTTATGTTAAATGCAGCAGATTCCTACTTCCTGGGCGAATTTATCAAAATACAACATTAATTTCAGCAATAAATAACAGTTCGCAGCTGCATATTTATAAGGCCACCCCATTAAAATTTAAATTGTCTTTCATTAGCCAAAATATGCTTTTGAAACAAATGAACGATGGCGACGGTGCTGTTAAACACCAATGCTTCCCCTCCAATGAAGGTAAATGTCATGGCTCGATAAATCATTCCTTGTTTTCCATACCCTGCCCTGACTTCAGAACTGGGCTGGGCGTCCCATCTTTGGAAGAAAGAGATGCAGGAATGTTTGCATGTGAATGGACACCACATTGCATCTCTATGTTCGGGGTCTCTGGGTCGGTTCTGCCTGGCAGCTTGTATTGCAATGATTGTCCTATCCCAGTCCTGCATAAAAGAGGGAGCAAAACATGCTGTTTTTTTTTAAAAGGATTCTTATGGCATCTTAAAAATTAACTGGTGGGCGACAATAATCAGTTATGTCTTTAAAGGGCTATAAGGTGTTGTCATTTTTGTGGCATGGTGTTGCTGGAATGCCATCGTAAGTGCAACCCTGCCTGGAGGTGACGAGGATCACTGCCCTTTATTATGGTGGTTTCTTCAGTATCAAGACAAATCAAAAGCTGTCCTTATGTGTGAGAATGCTGCAGGAGCAGCCCAATATTATGCAACTCCTCAAGAGGTGATGCAGCTGCACACCCACGGGGTGTGCACTGTTCCCACAGTGGAGTGTCAGCTCCTGAGATCTCCTCTGGGTAAGGGAATGTTTGTTCAATTAAGAGGGAAGCCTCACTGCCTGAATTTAATAGGGGGACAGGTGCCACTGCCGCTGATGCCATCCCCTTCCTGGCTTCGATCAGCCCTCCTCCCCACCCACAAGCAGCTTGTGGAGTTGTCCTTATTTGCCCCAGCAAGGCAAGGGGAGGTTGCAGAACACTAGATTGCTCCAAGTCACATGGATCCGAGGAAGAATGAGGAACTCAATACTCTCAGGCCCAAAATGTCCCTCCCAGTCTTCATCTATCCACCTGGCGATAGAATAGAATCATAGAATTGGAAGGGACCTACAAGGTCATCTAGTCCAACCCCCTGTGTATAGCAGGAAATCCTCCTAGAGCATCTCCAGCAGGTGCCTATCAAGCCTCTGCTTGAAGGTCTCCAGTGAGGGAGAATCTACCACCTCCCTCAGCAATCTGTTCCACAGTCAAACCGCCCTTATCCTCAAGAAATTCTTCCTGATGTCCAACCGGAATCTCTTCCCTTGCAGTTTGTTCCCATGGGACCTAGTTCTACTGTCAAAGGCTGATGAGAACACATTTGTCCCTTCTTCCTTATAAAGAATAAGGAGTGCTTATATGCATGTATGAAGTGCATATATGAAGAATATATGAGTGCTAACATACCCCCTCTCAGGCTTCTCTTCTCCAAGCTAAACATGCCAAGTTCCCTCAAGATTGGAGAGATCTTAACAGGGCAGCCTTCAGGTCTGGGGTCTTGTGTTCCTTCTCCACTCCATTGCATCCCTTCTGGTGCAGGTACCCAAGTGGCACTGAAGGGAAGCACGAGGTTCTGGGTGTTGGTCAGGCTCCTCCGCTGAGGAGCTCTAGCAATGGGTGTGCTGATTTTGAGGTCTCCCATTTTGGGGTCTCGGGGCTCTTCTGGCTCAGAGCTCTCCTGGCTGGTGGGCTCAGGCTTCAGGCGGGAATGAGGCCTGGGACAGCACCCAGAGCTGGTTTTTCTGCCCGAATTATGGCGCCGGACCGGGCTCATGGTGGACGGAAGCCTTTTCCGGAAGGAAAAGGGCTAAACGATCCCTCAGTGCCTCACTTTCTACTACTCTAGTCTGAAATGTATCCAGGCTGTTCGTTAGTTCGAAGGATAACAGGGTCTACATCACTCACGCTGAGCCTAATTTCCTGGGGACTCCTGATGAAGCAGGGAATGGAGGGAAGGAAACCCTCCCTTTCACATGCTCTCTGGCACTTGAAATGCAGGAAGAGCACCATTCTATGCAGAAGGGTGAGGGGGAGAAATATAGAATAGGAGTCGTGCTTCCCTCTTGCCCCCTCACTGCAGTTGCAGCCAAGTGTGTGAAGGAGTGATGGGGGAGAAGGGTGATTTTCTCCAGTATAGATTGCCATCTGAGCGGGAGAGGACAGGTTCAGACTGCAGGCATACTTCATAAGTGCGCCAAATTCACATTCTAGTCATTGCGAAGTATTTGCTTGGCATCGTTACCATGTGAGATTTGAGCTCTCGTTTGCAAATACTGTGCTAATCTATAGTCCAGCCTCAGAAGATAATAAAACATGTACACTGTAAGTAGCCGAAATCTAACCAACTTTCTAGCATCAATGCAGCCATACTGTAGCCCCGGGGTAAGGGAACAAACATTCCTTTACCTTGAGAAGGCCTCAGTGACTGCCCCTTTCCATAGGATGCAGTGTGCACCCTGTCAACATGGCTGCATAGGTGCTGGAATTTGGGCTGTAAGAGTCTTGGAAGAAAGGGAATTATTATGGGGGACATGATTGAAACTTACAAAAATTTGAGCTAGTGGGTACAGAGCGCTCTCTCTCTCTCTCAATCTCTCTCTCTCTCTCTCTCTCTCTCTCTCATGATACTAGAATCAGGGGTCATCCTGTGGCAGGAATTGTAGGAGATTTAGTATGGACAATAGGAGACACTACACACAGCACATAATTAGGTCTGTGGAACTCTTTGCCACAAGATGTGCTGATGGTGACCGGCTTGGATGGCTTTAAAGAGGGATTGGACAAATGCATGGAGGATGAGTCAATCTGCTAGTGGTCATGAAGGCTGTTCCCTACCTCCTGGTTCAGCAATAGTATTTCTCTAGCAGTGCAATCCTATACCCCCTCTTAGCGTCGGTGCTGCGCTCTTGCGCCGGCCAAACGCTGTCACGAACGTGCCGTAAAGCACGTCCATGTCGGCACTATGGCACTCGGCCGGCGTAAGCGGCAGTGGCAGCGCTCAGGTGCCACCGCAACCATCAGCAGCGCTGGCCATGTGCCAGTTGAGTGCCGGCATCACTCGGTCAGCGCAGGGCCTCTGCTGGGGCATTCTAGAGGCGTTCTGGGGGCGTAACTGGGTGGCACAGTGGGCGGAGACGGTGGTTATTATGTGGTTGTGATGCAGGACAGCCATAGCGCCAAATCCTGACGCTGGCTCCCGGCCATGGCGGCCACAATTTGGGCCGCTCCCATGCATGTTCCTCTCTGCCTGCTATTTTGCCAGTGCAGATCCGAGCAGGCCCATAGGGGTAGAGGTGTATCTACAGGGAGGGCAAAGCTCTAAGTGTTGCAATAAGCCTTACCCTGTCATGTAAATCCCTCCTCTCCCTTGCTGCTGTAGCCAGTAAGCAATGCCAAGATGTTGCTTTTCCCTGTGAAGATTGGCTAAAACGGTGCAGGGGAGGAGTGATTTCCACTGCAAGGTAAGGCTTCTTGCAAAACTTAGAGCTTTGCCCTCTCTTAGATCTGCCTCTGCATAGGGGTGACTGGGGCTTACACGGGTGCAAGGGGAAAACCTCCCCTTGTCCTGCACGTTGCTGCTGCTGCCTCCTGCCGAATGGGCCTTTGGATATGGCCCTGCTATGTCGGCCTTACTAGTCCGGCATAAGGTAGGATTGTGCTCTAAGTATCCTTCCCTGGAGGGTTGTTTTGAGGACTACATGAAGGTAAGACATGTGAACAGTCAGAGAATCCTATTATATACAATTTTATGATTATTGAAGTGATCTCTACATTGAACTGTGCCCTGGGAAGAACAAGTCACCATCACCACCACCACTGGAAACTTCCATCCCCACTTCCGCATCTTCAGGCTCCTGCCTGTCACAAGCAAGATTACCTTAGGTTTTCCTCCATATTCAGGAGCTGGTGTGTTAGTAGCCTTGGAAAGAAGTAAAACCTACCACTGTTGGCAAACATCCTGGTTATACTATGGGCCAATTTGAAAACAATGGCTGCCCCATCACCTTAGAAAAGTTGGTCTCATGGTTGGGATGTGAAGGCACTGTGTGAGGGATTTGACCCACCACCTGTGTGCTATAAGAGCAGCTAATGTACTGTACTTATGCCATTGATAACCTAGTTGAGTTGGAGGGGCCCACTTGATCAATGTCTTTCTTGGCAGTCAGCCACATTGATATGGCAAGTCACAGTCTTCCTTATTCAGTGATGGGATCTGGGAATAAGGAAGCGGAACGCTGGGTGGCACTTACGCGTGATTGGCTGCCCATCCATCCCGTTCCGCAGCTGCCCTGGCCTTGGGGGGGCCTGCTTGCCGGGGGAGACGGGTGGGGGGCACACCGGGTGCCTGGGCGAGCAGCGGTGGGGTGCGCCAACCGGGGGCAGCCCCCCCCGAGGCCAGGGCAGCCTCGGAACGTAAGTCCCGCGTAAGTCCCGCCCAGCGTTCTGCTTCCTTATTCCCAGATCCCACCGCTGTCCTTATTGTTTCACACAGTCAGTTATATCAACAGGAAATAAATACGCAGAGAGGGGATGAGGTCCATCATTTCCCCTCTGTAGCCCCTCCCTGAACTTGATATGTGGTCAGAGATGCCCCCAGGTGTTCCAGGTATATCACTGAATATACATTTGTTGTGCTTACAAAGAAATGGATTCTAGCAACATATTTTTCTTCCTATAGGTGTTAAAATGACAGTGTACCTTTATGGGGATAATTAAGCTCCATGTCCTGTATCTCTGCATTTCTGCATACACACTTTCTGGTGACTGGACAGGTTTATTCTGACAGTTCCTTGGTCACAACAAATGGAGAGCTTTTTCAGAGCCCTCTCTGAAAGATATGATGAAAATTACTTACGTTACATTCATGAATCCTAACTGAATATGCCAGGAGATTGATTGTGCCATTGTCTCCTCCTTCATTTAAACCTTTCTGAAATAGCTCTGACTCGTAATAGATTTTATCAGTTGACTGGGGAAGGTATTACAATCTATTAATTGAGTCTGTGTTTACTGAACAGTAAAATAACTGTCAGTTTCATTTTTATGCTCTCTGATCATTTCTCTTCCAAATGTATTGGTCATTCGGGTATTCCCTGTCTCATGCCATAATCCTAGGCTTGTTTACTCAGAAGGAAGTCTCACTGAGTTCAACAGGGTTTGCTCCCCAGTAAGAGTGTGTAGGATTGCAGCCTCATGGCTCAATCCTACCCTTGTAATATACTGGCTATCTGCCATCATATCATGTGGGCTTCCTTCCACCACATGAGCAGCAACGCTGATCCACAGAGCACTTCTGACGGCACCAGAGCTGTTCGTGGCTCTCAGTGTGCCTGGGACATCACCGTGCCCCCAGCACAGCCGCCTCACCTCCTTGCATTGCCCAGCCACGTCTCCCTGTGCCAAGTTGCTGCATTAAGGTACAATCTGAGCTCAAGGGATGCCAAGCGCGTGGGTTTTTCTGTGCTGCTGCACCCTGCCATGCTCGCCAATCTCCGCAGCACCCCCCCTTCGCCCCTGGATGACCCAGTAGCCAGTAAGCCTCATGCCATAAGACCAGTGGGCTGAAGACCAGCCAGCGACCAAGGAAGGTTGGTGGTAGGGTAGATGGCTGTGGGATGGGATAGATCTCAGCAGCAGCAGCGTCCAAAAGATCTGGAGCTTTTGGGCCCAACACGGCCCCTTTAGCCTAACAGATTTATACTAGCAAAAGAGCTAGTGTAGTAGGCCCATTTCGGAACCAGGGAGTGCTGGAGGAAGGAAGATGGCCTCACTCACCATTGGAATGGTGGCAGTTGACTATGGGCACTTAAAAGTACTCTTATTTGAATGTCTAGTTGGATCTGGCCTAGATGCCTTTAAGAGAGGAATGGACAGATTTTTTTATTTATTTAGAAAAAGGCTATTACAGGCTATTGTAGGTCACAATGACTGCATACAGCCTCCGGGCAGAGGCAGATCTAAGGGAGGGCAAAGCTCTAAGTTTTGCAAGAAGCCTTACCTTGCAGTGGAAATCACTCCTCTCCTGCACCATTTTAGCCAATCCTCACAGGGAACAGCAACATCTTGGTGTTGCTTACTGGCTACAGCAGCAAGGGAGAGGAGAGATTTACATGACAGGGTAAGGCTTCTTGCAACACTTAGAGTTTTGCCCTCTCTGTAGATCCGCCTCTGCCTCCAGGTTTTAGAGGTAGGTTATCTCTGAATGCCGGATGCAAGGGGCTGGCCACAGGATACAGGCAGTGATGTCATGCAGGGGGAACGCGGGGGAACTCAGTTCCACTAGTTAAAATTAGGGCTGACTCCGCCCACTTCACTCTCCCTCCTCCCCCTCCCGATTCCTCTGCAAAGAGCTTTTCTTCTTGGTTGGCCGGCACTCAGAGGGTTAAAGGGAGCGATTCCGGATTCCTAGGGGGGCGAAGGGGGAAGGGCTGCAATGGGGAAATCCCACGGACACGTGCCAATCAAAAGTGAGTTCCTGTTCTTAAATCATTTAGATGACACCACTGGATACAGGTATCTTATTTTGTGCACTCCCAGCAGCGTTCGGTTGGCCATTGTGGGAAACAGGAAGCTGGACTAGATGGGGCCTTGGCTGGATCCAGCATGGCTCTTATAAGGGATCACAAGAAAACAGAAACAATCCTGGAAAACTGAGAGGTTGAATTGGTTTCTGTCAGTCCCAGTAACAACATACCAGTAATAACAAGCCAAGGGCTGAGAAATTCTTGCACTGCCTCCTAAGCCAAAGAATACAAGTAGGCTGGAGGGAGGTCATTGTGACTGCCATAAAGAACTGCTCCTGTATCCTTAGAGAGGCCAGCATCACAGCTGAAAAAAAGACTTTATCCTCAGAACATTACTGAAGGTATTAGATGACCAAAAACTGGAGGCACACATTCTGCAGATCATGATATTCTGGTTTTTGTTAGAAGCAAGGCCAGCAGAACATCAGGGTAATATAAGAAATCATTTTTGACTTATTCCCAGTTCATCACACTCAATAAATATTGAAAAGCACAGGGGAAAAGCTGATAAAATCCCAAATAGGGAAACTTGTGATATGTTCAAATTGGAAAACATTCTCAAATGAATGTTTTCAATCAGCTTTCAAGAGAGTTTATTCAAAATGCTTTTGGAAAGTTTTCCCATTGACATATTCACAGAGCAGCAATGATGCGGGAAATAAGTTGTGCCTGAGGAATGGATGATGTAATTTATTCCTCTTGAGAATGGAAGATTGTCTCCTTTTTTTAACCACCAAAGCCACAACTCAGGCTGACACCCCTTGATTTTTTTCCATTTTGCCTTCATGAACATAAGCCTAAAGCCCTTTGGTTTAATCATCTGGGGGATCATGTTGAAAATAACTGTGTACTTATAAACATATAATTTATGGATTTTTTTCTGCATTTTGTTGCATTGTATCTGGTAGGGGGCAAGTCAGGACATGGTTAGCAAGGCATAACTGGATCAAGGGGAAAGCCAGAGAGACATAGGCAGGGAAGAAGCAAACCAACCAATGGGGACAAAAAAGGAAAAAGCATTAGAATTAGGGACAGCCTAGAAACATTATGAACATCTGTGTGGTCCACCTTCATCTTGGAGCTTTGTGGTGGGAACCATTGACCAGTGCAAGCACTACAAATTTTGATACTTGAAGAAACCAGCTCTATTAATGGCCCTATCCAGTGATGGCACACTGGATGCAGGGATGCTGGCACAACACCCCCTACATTTAGCATGTTGTCCGGAGTCCACACCAGTTGGGAGCAGTAAGAAGTGAAATACATGCTGTTCCTTACCTTCCTGACTGCCGCATGGTCCCTAATGCAAGTCCTCAGATCTATGCCAGCTTAGCGGTTGGTCTGTACCACACTGCTTTCCAGGCGCACAGCTTTCCTGCTGCTGCACCAATGGCAGTGCTGTAGCCACCAGTGGAAAGACTACTGCGATGGTGGGGTCCTTGTTGCTCTAGTATACCTGCAGGTATGGTGGCACAACCAGGGTATCGAAGCGAGCCGTTATTCCCTGCAAATCACCCTTGTTGTGCACCATGACTTGACCATGGTTGAACTTAGAGATTCAGAACAACAGGAAGTTGAAAGTAAGCATGCTCTAGAAGGTCTTGTGAACATGCAAATGTAGTGGTGATATTAGAGGTTGGCCAGGTTGGGAACTAACTGAGGGCCCACACTCATCAGAGGACCACTGTACCTAGGCCTGTGTGCTCCTGAATACTGATGGGCAACAGTAGTATGCAATATACTATCAGGAATGGGTGCAGGCACCATGGGGGTCCAGAGCAGGCTATCTGCCTGTCTGCCACTGGCACCTCATTGTCTGCCCTGCCAGCTTGGTAAATCTGTGGACAAACTATTACAAAACATACAGCTAGGCCAGAAGGCTCTGTCTACTACAATCTGCCCATCAATTTCTGCTTCCTGGACACTGGGAGGAGGCTAGTGACTCCACGTTAACTCCCAAATATCAAGCCAACTTCAACACCACAGCAGTCATGTAAAGAAGATCAGGCAAAGAGAAAGAGGCTTATGGCTAGTTCAGATTTGATCCAAAATCTCCCGTATCCCAAACCAAGGTGCTGCCTATAGCACTTCATGTCTCAGCAATGCATCAGATCAGGCAGACTAGTCTAACCCACCATTTTTTCCCCCCAATAGGGTATTTACAAATATACAGTATTCTGTGATTCACCAAATCCTCAGTCCAGATGTAACCTTCACAGGGTGGTTCTCTCCTTTGTTCTACACCATCACCCTATATTTACTAAAAACGATCAGGAATATTGGGAGGGAGAATGAAATACACACGCGTTATAGTTAAAACATGAATTCTTAATTTTGATTAGGAAAAATCTGAATCTCTGGAACATTTGGGGGCTTGTGGTTCCCATTAGTGCAAACACGAACATCTGGAGGCTGCCTCAGAGATTCTGATTAGTAAGAACTAGAACTAGAACTAGAACTAGAACTAGAAAATGCTGTACTAAAGTGTCCAGTAGTGGCAGACCTGGGTTATGTGTGTCAGCCATTTTCAACCACTGTGCCATGACACATTGGTGGGCCGTGAATAGTCCACAGGTGTGCCATGGAACTTTGGGTGTTTGTTAGCTGGGCCTGGGGGATGTGAGCCTCCTGTCGGCAATGCGGTGTGCCTTGTCTCTTGTCAGAAAACTGATGGTGTGCCTTGACAATCTTAGTGCCTTGTCAGTGTGCTATGAGATGAAAAAGGTTGAAAATCGCTGAATTAGACCAAGTGCTCAAAAAGGTCCCCAATGGCATGTATACACTGTTGACATTGTTGACTAGGGGATCTGCAGACATCAACTAACGCGTGTCCTGGGAAGGTTCCACACATCTCTTCAATGGCTTCCCTTAGATGGTTGAATGCATATATAAAATACATAGGCATGAGTCCCGTATAGAGGGATGAGTCCAGTAAATAACTGCATGTAATCCTGCAACTTGTATACATAGCAAGAAACATTTTTATTGTAGTGGTTCAGTTGCTTTTTAGTTTATGAGACCATAAAGCGCGTCCTCAAATAAATGCCAGTGTGGGAGCCCCAGGGAGTAAGGATGCAACACTCAATACTTGCCAACAGTTTATTGCCTCATAAACTCCAACCTAAATGAAGTTGTTATAATGTTACGTTTTACATATGAAATATATGTCTTCCGTCCCCCTCGCAAGTATTGCCCCTTTGTCACAGATCTGACTCTTTTCTTCAGCCCGCAGTTACTCCTCCAGCACAGATCTATTTGGGAAGATTTTACTCGATGGGACTATAAACTCACCAAGACCTACAGTATTAAATTGGCCTCTTTCTCCTTTAAATTTGGTGACCTGTAAATAATGTTCACGTGTTTCGAACAGAACTTGCCAATGCATTGGAGTAATGAAAAAATGGCCTCTGGCAAGCTCGTCACTCTAATGCAGATGAACATGAGTGGTTTCCTTAAGTATTCCAAGAGTAGACGGAAGATGCCTTGAACATTATTCCAAGCAGGCAAGTTGAAGCTGAACAACTTTCCCAACTTTTAAGCTCTTGTGAGTTACAGCACGGCTTTAGGAGGGAAATGGTAGAAACTCGAGCCCTTTAAAACCATACAATATATGGCGGCGTGTACGTTTGCCCCTGAGTGAAGGAGACAGTGTTCTAATAGCCTCTTAATCTTTCCGTTTTATGACTGCTCATGTTGCCCTATTAATTACTTCAGAGTGTGCGACCTGACAGACCTTTAAAGCTTAAAAGTATTTCATTCCTCCTGCCAGACTCCCTGCCATTTATCTCCTGATCTGTGGTGCTGCCATGCACAAGGTGCTACAGCGTTTTAGGGTCCGCAGGAAGATATGTGCTGGGGAACTCATGTGGATAAAAACACACATCATAAGCAGGGTTTGCTCTTTCACAAGGCCATTGGATGTGGTCATCTCACGTGGTGGTTTGGCGACTGTGTGTGCCCTTCTTCCACCTCTTTCGGCCTGCCCACCCACTGCCTGCCTTGGCCGCTTCTTCTTCTGCTTCCTGTATTTGAAAAAAAGGAGGAGAACTGAGTGGAGGACATTTGTGTTCTTTTTGTGTCCCAGTCTCAATATGTGCATAATTATATTAGATGTACTTTTTTGTTTTTAAAACGCAAAGGTAGGGTTAGGGGTAGGGCTGGGATAGGATAATGTGTTAGGATACAGAACATGGGTTTGTTACCAAGTTATAATGGAACACCATGACTGGGGTGCATTTGATGAGGACGCAATTGACCAAGATGCAAATACAGGTGTGCTCCGGTATCTACGGTTTCAGTTATCCAAGAATACCATGGATACTGAGACGCTTATTGAAAAGACAGGGGAACATTAAACAAATCTCCTTTTTTAAACCTTGTTGCAGCAAAACCACTCGTGTTCCCCTATCTGTAAAACTCGTGCTCCCCTATCTGTATCTCCTCAAGATAAGGCGTCCCCAGTATCCACGGTTTCAGGTATCCATGGGAAGGTCTAGAACAGAACCAAGTGGATACTGGGGCATGCCTGTATCCTAGTACCAGTGGTGGGTGGTAGTTGGTACTACCCGGAACATAGGGTAGAATTGAACATTCCAGCACATGTGCCTTGAGGCATTGGGCTAGTTTTGACAGTAAGAGCCACTTGGATGTTAACCACCAACTTTGACGACATGGTCCCAGACCTCAGGGGCTGGGCAGTGTAGTGGGGCCTCAAAAACTCCCTGCCTGTGGAAAACTTGCTTACTTGTATACCAGAGAGAAAAGGCTCTACCTTGTCCCTAAAATTCATTAGTAAATGGGATTCTTACCTGCATTCTGGAGTGATACATTGCTAAGACAGCTGTATCCCATATAAACATACCTACGGCCCAATCCTATCCAGATTTCCAGCACTGATGCAGCCATGCCAATGGGGTGTTCATTGCATCCTGTCTGACCCTGTGTGGGGTCAGTCATGAAGGCCTCCTCAAGATAAGGGAATGTTTGTTCCCTTACCTTGGGGCTTTATCGTGGCTGCATGGGTGCTGGAAAATTGGATAGGATTGGGTTCTTAATGATTACATCCACTCTAAAACGTTGGCTAACACAAGGCAGGTATACACAATAACATTCCATGCTGCATACTATTTAGGCAGCCATTTTAACTTCTGCTGGAGCAGGCAGGCCTGTTTGCCTATGCTGTATCCAGTGCAAGGTAGGACCAGGCTGGAACACAACTCAGAGTAAGAGGATACTTCCCCTTACCCTGTGTTGCATGCCAGCAACCCCTATGGGCCTACTTGGATCTGTGCCTGTGATTTTGCAGGATTTGGGATTCAGCCGGTGCTGCAGTGGCCCGGTCTATCCCCCTCCCAGCCCCAATTGGCTTCCTGGTCCACCCTCTATCCAGTGGTGGGATTCAAATAAATTAACAACCGGTTCTGTGACGTCATAGTCAGAGCCAAAAACCCCCCTGAAGCCAGCCGAGGTAAGCGAGTGGGCGGGGCCTGGCCATTTAACAACCGGTTCTATAGAACCTGGGCAAACCCCCTGAATCCCACCACTGCCTCTATCCACCCAAAAACATCCCCCGCATCTGACTCCAAGAGTGGTGCAAACATACTTTATGGTGTCCCTTGTGTCAGCCAGACTTTGCTGGCCTAACTCCAGGTTAGGATTGCACCCTTAGTTATACTTCATAGGTGTACGCCAGAGGCAGATCTAAGGGAGGGCAGAGCTCTAAGTTTTGCAAGAAGCCTTACCTTGCAGTGGAAATCACTCCTCTCTTGCACCGTTTTAGCCAATCCTCACGGGGAAAAGCAACATCTTGGCATTGCTTACTGGTTACAGCAGCAAGAGAGAGGAGGGATTTACATGACAGGGTAAGGCTTCTTGCAACACTTAGAGCTTTGCCCTCCCTGTAGATCCGCCTCTGGTATACGCTTCATTTCACTGGAATGCATAGCCACGATTGTGTATAATGCAGGAAGCCCAAGAGTTCCAAGCAGAGCTATTAACAGCAGATGCAAATTAATGCAAAATCCACGGTCGATCCCTTTGTTTTCACCTCAGTGAATCCAAAACATGAGAATATCCCATAATCCATTGCTGGCATCTGGAGAAGCACTCATGAATAATGAGAGATTCTTAGCACCCAGCTCTTTTCCAGGGGCTATTTATCCACATTCTTTTGCAAGCTATGCCAATTAGGCCTAACAGAGTGACTTCCTTTGTGCCGAAACACTTGACCTGAGACAAAAACTCTTTTCACAGAGTGTTCCAAAGGTAATCTCTGCTAATATGCAGGTCACTGAAGTAATCTTCAATTGTGCCGAATTGCCGTAGCTGCGACTTCCTGATCCTCAATTTCAATAAGCAGCAATTCAACAGGACAGCTTATCAGCTGTCTGTGTAACGTTCTGTGTACTTAGTCTTCTGTGGAGTGGAGCGCTAGAAATCACAATGAATCTGCTTCAGAGAACATTTGCCCTTTGATGTCTGTTTACTTTCTCTCCCTCCAGTTAATGTGCTACACTAATTCGCCACACACCTCTCTGTCTCATGGGAGACAGGGCCACTGTCACAGGGGATTAACCACTGAGTTAATGTGCTGTCTGTGTCATGCCAACAGAGAGATATTGGACCACAGCTGTGGATCTGCAAAAACGGGATGCATTACATTCACTTCCAACAGGAGTTCAGTACAGCTTTGTTAGCAGTCTGTTGCAATGAGATGACCAAAGTGAAAGACCCATCAACATGATTGTTCTAGATTCTGATTCTCCCAGTAATGTCAGATACCATCGTCCAGTGGAGCATAGCCCAATCCTTGATTTAGACTGATGTTGAGGTCAGACCAATGACCAAATGAGTTCAGTTAAAGGAAGAATGATCATTTTCATCAGTACTGTGCATCAGAAGAGTCCTTTGTTCTGAGCTCCCATTGAAGGCGCATGAGAGACTGTTCAGGCTTGCCTCGAAGTGAAGAGGCACCCAAGGCAGTGCCCCAATTTTCTGGAGCATAGGGTGAAGCAACTGGGTGGGCAGTAAGGTTGGGAGGCATCCAGCGGCGTTATTCACCCAGTATGCTGGGCGGAACTTACCTTTGAGCGGCAGTCTGCCCGTTGCATTACACCGCGTTCCGCCGCTTTCCCGCCTGCTGGAAACTTTGAGTTAGGCTGAGTTAGGCTTTGAGTTAGTATGTTTGGATCACACAGACGTGCACTGTCCTCCCTGACTCCAAGCGTGGTCCAAACACGCTTTACGGTGGCCCTTGTGCTAGCCAAACTTTGCTGGTTTAACTGTGCCAGCCTAATTCAAGGTTAGGATTGCACCTGCAGTGTAGTGGCCAACAGTGCATTCTTTAAACCTATTTACAAGAAAGCCCCATGATGTTAAGAAGGATGTTCTTCCAAGTATACATGTTTAGGATTGAATGCAAGTGTGTGGATTATTTATTAGGAAGGCCCTAGTTCAAATATCATTTTAGACATGAAATCTCAGCTGCAGGCTCTCTCTCTCTCTCTCTCTCTCTCTCTCTCTCTCTCTCTCTCTCTC
>JAJKFI010000018.1:17477359-17517396 GCA_029204185.1 Lerista edwardsae
TCTCTCTCTCTCTCTCTCTCTCTCTCTCTCTCTCTCTCTCTCTCTCTGTGTGTGTGTGTGTGTGTGTGTGTGTGTGTGTGTGTGTGTTACCTGTAATACAAGGATCAAGATACTGGCCTATTTTTCAGGGCTGTTTAAGGATTACTGGAACAAGGTAATCTCAGATAATCCAAAGCATTATTGTGTTCTGTTGAACTAGGAATCTGTGGAACGTACGGGTGTCTTCAGTTCTAAATATGCAACCTGTCGCTCATCTCATGGGGCAGGTAATACCAAAGGATTACTTCCCAAAAGCCTGCTATTCAAGTCCCTTTGCCGTTGCATATTTTGATTACTGTAGACCTTAAGTGATGGATGACCACGGGACAGGCTTCTCCGTGCCCTGCTACCTTTTGTCAGTTTATACTTCACTGCTCCTTCTGAGTGGGAAAGGATTCCACACATTACACTACTGACAACTAATTGATCTGCAGGGTTGTCAAACAGGCTATAGTGTTGGGGAGGAATAATTCTTGCTGCAGCGCAGTAGGTCGCTACACGGGAGGGAGAGATCTGGTCACTATATTCAGGAAGAAAGCCATCTTCAGTGGGTAGGATCCACAGTTCCTTTCTCTGGAGATAGCTATCCTGTGTGCTTGTGTCTATACAGTGACCAGGCCAGATGAGCATTGGAAAACAAACAAACATTAGTTGACATCCAAGACCCTAGCTGTAAACACATTTAAAAGATTGCATATTTTGCCGTTGCATATTTTGATTACCGTAGACGCTAAGGACATCCAAGACCCTAGCTGTAAACACATTTAAAAGAACTATAGTGATGGAAAACACACACACACACACACACACACACACACATTTGCTCCTGCTTTTTCAAGTGGTGTCCTCTTATATTTAGCAGCGGGAGAGTAATTATCCCTCTTCGCCCCTGCACAGTGTCTTTTCTAGTGGCTGCTGCTGCTGGTGTTCTGCATTCTTTTTTTTCCAGATTGTGTTGTGAGCCCTTTTGGGACAGGGAGCCATTTAACTTTATTATTATTATTATTATTATTATTATTATTATTATTATTATTATTAGCCTGTAAACCGCTTTGTGAACTTTGTGTTGAAAAGCGGTATATAAATACTTTGATTGATTGATTGATTTGCTAAAGCTCTTACTGGGAATTGGCCACAGAAGAAGGCTACATTTTTATCAAAAGAAAGGAGTATGTCCTTGATTTCTTTGATCGTATCTGTACCCATTATCACATGCCCAGATTCAATTTGATGCTGAAAAAACAACTCCACTCTATTCTGGGAAGTGATGACGCTCCACTTGAAATGCGCAGAAAATGATTGTGCATCCCTTAATTATAGAAAGCCATAATTAATGTTGTTTGTTAACCAGCATGTCTGAACTTAATAAATGCTCCCAGGATCATAATTAAGTGGCATTTAGGGGAGACGGGGTGGGGGAAAAGCTCACATTTTTAAAGTATATATTTCCTGTTGCTTAGATAATAATACCTTTGTCGGACTGCATTGTCTACAGCTCTTTCCATCAACCTTGGAGATTCTTTTGCCTTTATGTGAAAAAAAAGAAAAAAAAGGCTGCATTTCTAAGATTACAAGCCACACATATAGCAATCAAAGACAAGTGAATTTGAGACTGTAGACTCCTGATCAAGTCCAATCGTCAAAGATACAAATGAACGATGGGGGGTTCTGCTCCCCAGGAATTGCTCCGCTGCATTGCTAAGCAGAAAATTCAAAATGAATTCCCAAAGAGAACCAGTTCCAAAGGCTAGGATCCAGAAAACAGTTCTGTGGAGCTGTGCACTCAAGTTTGGATAAATCACCATCTGGCTCAAATTAGGGCAATTTGCATTTTTGACTAGGAAGTACAAATCTGCTCCAAAGCAGAGTTCAATAGCTGGCTTTCAGCCACTGGCCACTGTTGGCTGCTGCCTAAACCTCCTCTTGCCATCTCCCAGGCTGCTTTAGTGATAAAGGCCCACCATATTCTCAGCCTAGTGCCACTGATAATGCATTAGGCTCCCCTAGGTATAGCTGGTTGACTTGTAAGCCCACTAAAGAGGTTCCACACGTATGGAGTCTCCTGTGTACCCATAAAGGCCACCATAGTTGCACTTTGTTGGAGTGCATTTTTTCAGACCTCTTTTGTTGGGATGGGTCTCTGAAACATAAATGTGGCCAAAGGGAAGAAACACATTCCTTTTACACTGACTAGTAATGAGCATGACTCAGAAACATGTGCATGCTTATGCTTAAATGTTCATTCCCATTCCTAGATCACTGGGCGCACACTGGGTGCTATCTTTCAAGAATTTGTGTACTCTGCAGCCTCAGGATTGGGCTCTAAACCATCCTGGCTCATGTAGTCAGGGACAAACAGAGACCTGAGTGCACCCATGGCAGGGCGATGAAACCACGCCCCCAGCATATCACCCCGCCCCTGTGCGTCGCCCAGCCATGCCTCCCTGTGCCCAGAATAGCTCCATTTTGGAGCGGAATGCACGCGAGGGAGGGCGGGCGGGCCAGACAACGTGCGGGTTAGTCTGCGGACTCCGCACAATGGCGCCCCGCTGCCCTGCTGCTGCCGGTGCCCATGGTTCATGCCACCCCGGGCTACACCCTTCCTCCGCCTCTGCATGTAGTAGATTTTTGGCCCAATCCTAGCCTCCCCCACCACCATTTGGTGCCAAAATGGCTAAAGCTGTGTCCTGTGGTGGGGGCAGATGCAGAAGTCTCCTCTAAGGAAAAAATCATTCCTTTACCTGGGATGAAGCCTTGGCAGTGTAGGGGGTATACTTGGACCTGCACTACCTGGTGCATTGGTTGGTGATAACATGGGCGGGGAGGTTCCGGCTTTTCTGCCGGAGCTCCTGGAACCTTGCTATGAAGTTGCGAGTGCTTTTTATGACAGGCACTAATGGCTTTGACAGGCACTGACAGGCACCGTAAAGCAGCTTTATGGCTTTACGGCAGTCAGTGCCCGCAGAAGAGAACCACCACCAGCTGTAGGCAAGTATAAGATGGGGCTTTTTGCATCACATCCCCTAAGAATGACAGATGTCCTATTTTTTTTTACCATGCGAAAGCACCTAATTTCGTTGTACATGTGTACACGTGTACAATGACAAATAAATTTCTATTCTATTCTAAGAAACCTTTTGGCATATTTCCAGACAAAAAGAAAATGTGTGTTTTCCTTCAGGGAACCCATTTCTTTAAAAAAATGTGGCAAATCTGAAAATAATGCTGGAACAGAAGCAATTCATAGTTGCATCCGGTTAATCAATTCCATATGGAACCTCATTGTACCAACCTTTATTACTTGTCCAATTTCAGAGAGATTCTTGGCATCTGTACACAAATATTACTGAACGAATCTGGTTTTTCTCATTTCCTCATTGTCGTAAAATTGCATTTAGAAGAGATAAATCAGAACTAATTTTTTTACTTTCATCAAACTAGATGGAGAGTTCTCCTGCATGGATATGATTTTACAGCAATCTGATTAATTAGATTTGCCGCAATGCCACAGAGAATGCTTCAAAGCAGTTGGGACTCCTAATATAAAAAAATCAATCATGACCAAACCAAGCCTTCAAGAGTCCTAATGTAGCAGCATAATATGCCTTTTATTTCCTTGAAGAAATGCCAGGCCTCCTTTCTCAATTGGTTTATACAGAACATTAGTGGCTATCTCTGAATGTTTATCTTCCATATAAAATAAACTACTATATTCTGCCATTTCCTTAGAATAAAACACGTGTTTGGTTTGTATGTTTAATAGAGCAGGGTCTTGGGAATATATAAATATATAATATATATAAAGGTCTTGGGAATATATAAATATATAAATAAGGGTCTTGGGAATAAAAAAAGGTAAAGGTTTCCCCATGACCGAATGGTCTAGTTGTGACAGACTGTAGGGTGTTGTGCTCATCTCTGTTTCTAAGCCTTTAGAGCCAGCGTTTGTCCGAGGACAAGCTTCCATGGTCATGTGGCCAGCATGACTATACACCGTAGCGCACGGAATCAGTCAGAAAGCTCAGCAGCAGCGGTTTAACCCACTGCGCCACCACATCCCTTGAAAATATACTTACTAGTAAAATTTAAAACCAACCACAATGATTTTTACATTATTTCATTTCAATTGATCTTGTTTCACTTTAATATGTCAGCTTTTCTTGGTTAAATAAAGCTGGATGTTCCTGTTTTGAAATTCTTCAAACACCAAGATATCTAATAAGTGTTTCAGGGTGCCATCCTAACCTGGAGTTAGGCTGGCACAGTTAGGCCAGCAAAGTTCGGCTTGCCCAAGGGACAATGTAAAATATGTTTGGACCACTTTCGGAGTCACAGAGGCAGGCACACAGATGTGCACCATCCTCCCTGACTCCAAGAGTGTTCCAAACATGCTTTACTGTGGCCCTTGTGCTGGCCAAACTTTGCTGGCCTAGCTGTACCAGCTTAACTCCAGGTTAGGATTGTGCCCTCAGTCGAAGAACAGGCCCCTGCTGTTTTATCTCTAGTAACCTTGTTCATATACAAAACCATACTTTCTTTGGTAGTGAAATTTACTTTGTAGCCAGAGAGCAAACTAAAAGCATTTCTATAGGCTTTAGAAATTTTTTAAGTCGGTCAGAAAGAGTATAGGCAATGTTATAACCATATGTTTATTAAATTAGGAAAATGGTAAAACAAGTTAGCGTAGAAATGACAATTTGAGCATGTTCAGAATTGCGGCAGTTTTGCAAAATTCCGTATTTCGATTACAATGCCCAGATTTGACTTTGAAACTGTTTCAGAATCAAATGTGCCTTAACAAGTCAGATATTTGGGCTTAATGAATGAATGTACTATAAAAATTGCATTAAATTATGTGGTAGGTTATCCATCTGATACTGTCAAATTTTGATTGTGTATCTCAGCTGTCTGCTGTCAAATATTGACTTACATGCCAGATACTGTCAAATGCCAATCACAGTGGCATGCTGTCAGGCGCAGACAGATAATGACAGCTTCTGCATGACACCTCTCACATTTTTATCAAAAACTGACTTCTGCATTAGGTCAGATGTCAATATTGTGGAATACAGATTCCGACCCCCCACATGTTATTGAATGTCTGAGCACTTTATTACTATTTAGTAGAGGTAGAGGAAGGTTTTGGAGAATGAAGAAAGAAAAATGTGAAGTTTCTCTCTTTAAAATGGAGATGGGAAAATTTTAATCACATGTATCTGCTTATTCCTACCTTCAGGATGGAAAGGGCTCAAACAGGCCAGTTTCATCTGTTTTGTCTTGTCCTCTTTATCCTGTCCTGAACCACCCTGAGGGCACGATCCAACGTGGCCCAGTGCTGGTAGTAAACCCTTACCTAAGCCCTTGTTGCAACTAGTTGGGTAGGAGCAGAGTGGGTGTTGGGACCAGTGGCATGAAACGGAAGTCCTCAAGTCTGGGCAAATGTCCCCTTCTCCCGAAGTGTCTCTTATGGCTGTCATGGTGCCCATAAGATGCAGTGGTAGCTGTTTTGGCATTGCTGCTCCTACTGGGGCCCAGCACAATAGGATTGAGCAGGAGGTCTGGTCCAGCGGGTAGAGCTGCTGTTAAGCCTGAAGATAACATGTGAAAGTCACCAGTTCGAGATCACTGGAAGTTTCCCTGAGCAGTGAGACCTTGCGAAAGCAACTGACAATCTAAGCTGAGCTATTCCAGCTGCTGCCTTCAGAGAGAGAAGATGAGCCATGCCAGCTGGAGCTGTGCCAGTTGCTCTTCGATGGGAGCAAAGAAACTGTTTGTCAGTCAGCATGAGAGGCAACTGCAGCCAGAATGAAGATCAGACTGTGAAAGTTCCGTCCTGAATGAGGTTTGTTCTTGGAAGATTAGAATTGCTCTGTTATGGTAAAATCCCCCTTGAGGTTTAGATAAAGCCTGTCTATGTGAACAGCCTTGTATTCAAGTCCGAGGAGTAATCCAACGATCAAGAAAGGCGATATGCAAATAATGTTGTTATTACCTAAGGTTTATTATTTATGCTAGCAAAATAGCTGGCATAGGTCCAAAGAGACCCATGGGAAGTCCTGGCCCATCTAGTCACCTTCCTCATAGTATGCAGCAGTGGCGCTGCAAGTTATAGGCTGGTGAGAGATAGGATTGGGTCTTCAGACTGCAACTTTATACTAACTTATCTGAGGCCACTATCCTAACCTGGAGTTAGGCTGGCACAGTTAGTTCAGCAAAGTTTGGCTGGCACCAGGGACATTGCAAAGTGTGTTTGGACCACTCTCGGAGTCAGAGAGGCCAGCACACAGACATGCGCCATCCCCCGCTGACTCTGAGAATGGTCCAAACACGCTTTATGGTGGAACTTGTGCCAGCCAAACTTTGCTGGCCTAACTCCAGGTTAGGATTGTGTTCTGAGTGTAAGTCCTACTGAATTGAACAAGGCTTATTTCTGTGAAGACATAAATAGGATTGCACAGTTAGAGAACTGTATTCCATTAAACCAAAATGTGGTATGTGGGTGGAAATAAAAAAAAATGTTTCCTGAGTCTCAAAGTCTGATGCTCTGTAGTGAAATATCCCAGATTGTGGCTCTAGTATGAGGGATGATGCACTACAATTAAAAATAGATGTCAACGTGTAAATAGTGGTACACAAAGGCCCTAAAATTAGGCCAGCTTTTGCTTTTTTCATCCAATGTAATGCCTAGAAGCAGAAACCTGGATTTGAATCAGATGATGCAAGGTTGTCAATTTCCATGTGAAAGAAGAGCCTGTTGGGTCTGGCAGTTTGGGGAAAAACTGAAATCAACCAAATATGTGAAGGTTGGCAGGATTGGTGAGTCAAGGGCAGAGACTGATGGGGTCAGTGGCAAAAACCAAAACCAAAACTGCCAGCTCTGACATCCACTGGCATTTCACACCTTTATACTACAGGTAGATGATACCTTATCTGGACATCTGAAATCTAGACTATTCCAAAATAGACTATTCCAACATTTTTGTCCCAGTCTTAAAAATTTTCTGTAGAAATAAGGTTTTGTGCTCATTCCCACATACAGGCAGTAAGTTTTACTCTCTGCTCTGTGGTGTGTGCCTATACAGATATTATTGAAAAATGTCAAACAGACCAGCAGACATCAAAATGGGTAACTTGTGAAAAGAGCAAAGGGAAGCATTTCTCATTATATTCATGCAATTATTCCAAAATCCAAAAAAGTCCAAAATCCAGTCATTTTCCCATCCCAAGCAGTCTGGATTAGGGATAATCAACCTGTTGTTATTTTCCAGAACATTGTTTTGGTCATTAAAACATTAAATGTTTTAATGCATTCCCCATAACATTAAAATTATGGGGAACGCAGGAAATTGCTTTATACCTAGTGGGTTCAATTGGTCAGTATGTCCTATGATTGGCAGGGCAAGACTGGCTGAAGTTATTTGGCTGCCTGAAGCAGTCCAATAGTGCCAACCTCCATGCAGCCATTGCTGTATCCCACTCAACTGTGCACTTCTTTCCTGTCTCCTTCCTCTGTGCAGGATCTTCAAACAAAGCACAAAATGCAGAGCATGCTGGGACCATTCCCAGCATGCTTTGCCTTTCCTGCATTGTTTAAAGAGGACTCATGGAGAACAAAAGAGGTTGTGGGGCAGGATCACTACATTCTGATCTCTGGAGCCTGGTGATCTGGCCTTACCTTGCTCTATGCAGACCTTTAAAACAATGTTTAGAACTATGTTCTGAGTGATTCCAGCTCAACTCAATATTTCCTGCTTTGTACTGCTTTGCATATAGAGCCTGCGTGGAAGAAGAAAGAAAGTAATTGACCTGGTCAACTCTGTTGTTAGTTGACTAGAGGCGGGCAGTGGGTGTCTGTCTATCCCACATCTGCTGCCCAATACAAGTGTCATTTCCCATCATGGATGTACTGGGAGTGCTCCAGGTTTCAGGCAGGCAGGAGCCTGGGAATGCCACAAATTCTATCTGAGGTGGTCTTCATCAGAGGCATAACTGACAGAGGGTCCAGGGGGTCACCTGGACCCAGGTGTCGGATTGGAAGGGGTGACATTTTGAGCTCCCCCTGCACTAATTGCCGGCTTCAGCTAGCCCACCAAAGGCATTCTGAGGCCTCTGAAGGGCTGTTAAACATTACTTCCAGTTTTCCAACAACAACAATGGGTTTAAAAGCCCATTGGAGTTTTCAGAACACTTTTGGAGGGCTAGGCACTGTCACACGAGGCTCCAGAAGCTCCAGGTGGGTCAGAGGCAGCAGTATCCATGAGGGAGTGCTGCACTCTGTGGTCCAGGCCCTGGGTGGCAAATGGGCCAAGATCATGATTGGTCTTCATGCAAAGCATGTGATCCACCATCGAACTATGGCCTCTTCCTAAGTTGATTGGGTTTGGTTCTCCCTTAACTCAGGGCACAATCCAACCCAGCGTCAGACTGGCGAGGCCGATGGGCCAGCAGCAAATCCTATGCTGGGTTGGGGAAACTGGAGCCTCCCCATGGCAAGGGACTGTTCGCTTCAGCCTCCCCTATGCGATCTTTGGATCTGCACCCGCTAAACAGCAGGTGCAGATCCAAGGAGACCGCAAGGCTGGAATCATGGCCGCACGGCCTCCTGGACTGACTTAGGATTCAGCCTTATGGCCGAAACCAGAGCCCGCCCTCCCGCCGCCCCAATCACCCTCCCACCGCCAATCCCTGTCCCAGAATGGAGCCTCCCTTGCACCAAATGGCTTCGGTTAGAGCAAAAGAGGCTTTTTGTTGGCATTTTCAGGCCAATGCTACTTGTTGCGTTGGCCTGAGAGCACTAGCACTGACGCAGGGGTGCTGCTTGGCGCTCCTGCATCAGCAATAATGATGTAGCGTCGACGCAATGACATCACAATGCGCAATGCGCTGCCTGTCTGAATAAGGGGACCATGCAGCTGTGTATGGCAGATGGAGATTCCAACTGAGCTCACCTTTTGTGAAAACATTGGTCACCAGTATTTCACTGTGACATTGTAATCTGGAAACTTTACATGGATGGCTTGATGAAAATCTCCTTTCTGCAAGCATGCTGACTTTCTCTGAATGAGCAGTTATTCTCGAGGGCAGCAAGAGACAGGATATAGATGGATGAGTCTGCAGACAGACGTATTGTTCATAGGTTTCCGGATCATTGTACTTTAATCGAATGAAGTGCTCTTTCTTTGTTTCCAGAAGCAGAAGAAGAAAGGTGTCTGAGGACACTATAAAGGAGCCCTTGAAGATCTCATTCCATCCTCAGTTACCCCGCTATTGACTGGGTGGCATCAATAAATTGACAATCCTGACAAAACTGAGGCTTACTGTTCTAAAAGGCTAAAGTGAATAAGAAAGATGTGCTATGAGCTTGATAGAGGAGATCCATAAAATCTGCCACAACCTGATCTATTTCTATACATATATAGCTCACATCAGCCGAGACTTAAAATGCCTTTGCTTGGATGACAAAGGAGGAACAAAGGTAAAGTACATGTTGCCTTACTTCTGTACAAAGCAGAAATCACTTTCTGCTGCAGAATAGATATAGCTCAGTGAATGCATAGGCTGTCTGCCTTTTTTTTAGATTGTGAGCCCTTTTTGGGACAAGGAGCCATTTAGCTTTGTAAACCTGTAAACCTGTAAACTGCTTTGTAAACTTTGTGTTGAAAAGCGGTATATAAATACCGTTGATTGATTGATAGGCATGAGGATGTTACCACTGGCGTAGCTAATGAAAGTGAAACGTGGTGCAGAGGACAAAATGATGCCCCAGAAGGGCCATCACAACAGGAAGTGACATCACAGTTGCATTTTCATTTTCTTGGGATTTTTTGGCCATAACCTTTGATAGAATGAAGATATTAACTCCAATTCGTTTCATTGCATTTTGCATTAAATTCCACATCGAATGGTATGTAACATGATGGCATAATTCATATATACCAAGGTTTTCACAATTTTGCCCACTAGTGTCAAGCTCAACTTGTTGACCCCCTTAAGTTTGTTGCCTGGTGCATTTGCAACCCCCTGCATTTATTAGCTATGCCCCTGGATGTTACTGCAAGACATGTATGTGAGGGTGGGGAATGGAAGAATCTATACCGATGTTTTCACCATGACTTTGTATATAACGTCAAATACTCTAAAACTGTTTAAAATAGTGAAGATCTGAACCTGTGGGGATGCACTGAACTATTCATTTCCCCAAATTAATACACAGTGTATACTGGCTAGATGACCTCACTCGTCACAATATCCAAGACATCCATTTTCAGCTCTCAACAGTTTGATTTAACACTACTATCCTTTAAGCTAAGTTGAACAGCTAATGGAGGTCTTATTGTCCAAACAGAATTTTTGCGCTCTTGGTTCAGGTTGCCTGGATCCTGAAATGTATTGTCCCAGTACAAGGCAGTTTCCAGGTAAGAATGAAGTCAGAAACAAAAGGTACCAGATTTCAACCATCTGTTTGTCAAGTTGTCACCATCGGACCATTGGCAGTTATGGACGCAGAGGGAAACAGGGCCATGAGGTCAACTGAAGTGGTCACCTCAGATGGCAGATTGGTGGTGGGCATAATCTATGCCCATTTTGCAGGACTTTGGCCAGTCCTGGATAGAAAGAAGAGTCCCAACCAGATGAGAACTGAGGTTTAGAGATCTCAAAGAAGATCTCTAAGGAGGACTTAGGCAGAAACCAGGAAGCAGATCGGAGTAGCAAAATGTGATCAAGCTCTAGGCAGGATTCACTTACAGACCAGGATCCTGTAAGTAAGGATTCAGGCTGATATACAATTCTATAGGAGGCTGTAACAAGGATGACTACAGTTAGCAAACAGAATGGGTAGGGATGCAGGAGACCAACAGAGAAGGAAGAAGGTACAGTCTAGTGCAAGGGTGTCAAACATAAGGCCTGCGGGCTGGATGTGGTCCCTGGAAGCCCCTGTTATAATTGGGCTGCCCCAGCATTATAATGGGGTATGTCATATCTTGAAGTTTTGAACAAGATTTGCACATTTTCTCTTTTGTCATTTACAGCAAATGAGTTTCTACATGAGAACCAAGTGCTTCTTTCTGGTCCTCATTTGCTTAATGTTGTCACTCCCTGCTTAATGACATAACTTACGCCCCCTTAACTTAAGTTCCTTTGCAGGAACCAACTATGTGACCCATTATATGAAACAAGTTTGACACCACTGGGCTAACAGGTAGTAACATATTAAAGGATGTTATGGACCGAGCCATACAGCAGAAGCCAGGAGTAATTATTGCCAGCCAGAGACTGACCTGGAAGTCAGTCCAGGTAAGGACAGGACAAAGAGTTATTGAAATGATACAGCCAGGTGAGAATGCTACTTCTTCCACACACATATTGCAAGCTGAGATGCCCACTGGAAATACCTGTGTACAGACCAGGAGGCTCCCAGTTCAATCTAGCTGGCTCTGACATATGGGATAAAGTGATTTGTGCTGACCCAGTGAATTCCCTAGTCAGGGAAATCATCATGTAACTTGTGGAGGATTCATTGCAGGGAATTAGCTTATTTAGGACAGCCATCACAAAACGGCAAATGAGCAATGCCCTCAATGGTCCTGATCACTTTGACAGTTTCATTTTGGTTCGACTCCCATCTGGATCTACATAAACACCCTGGACAAATTCCTGACCTGATATCGTTGGCGGTCAACCTTTATCAGGGCACTGTAGTCTGCATCCTGGCAGGTGATTTTCTTAAGGACAGACTCCGATGTGATTCTTGATGGGAAAATCATAGCAGTGGAGCTTCCCGCTGTGCAAAATTGCATATTACAAGTCTTTGAAAACATATGATATTCCCAGCATGACAAACTTAAAGAGGGCACAAAAGCTTAAATTGTATTAGCAAAATCATGCTGTAATTGGTCACTGGCCAAAGAAAGAAAGAAAAAGAAACCTGCTGTGTGCTTTCTCAGCCAGCCAATCGCCACTGTGCTAGTGGAATATTTATTTTGTTGTAGCAGGATTAACATTTTTGAGGATTTATTTCCTTTTTGGAAAAAAAAAATTACCCTTTTACAATTAGAAGTGGAATGGAAATACAATTCCATATTGTATGCACCTGTGCTAAAGTACCTTTTTGTGGCACCTACCAAACTCTTCTAAATTGTCATTTGGATGATGCGTAGGTGTTGATCCCTTGGAAAAATACATCAGTGTATGGGTTGGAAGAGGACCAATTCCAAGTGATGCAGCTTTCATCCAGTACAAAACTCTGTTGATTTGAGAAGGGGTCAGGCACTCATTCCTCTACATGGGGGATGTCCCTCTGCTGGTCCAAACATATTTAGCTGGCCAAAGTACCAAAGTACCTAACTGTACCAGCCTAACTCCAGTTTAGGATTGTGCCCTAAAAGATATTAGTTATCCTCCAATCCTCTGTGCCAGATTGGAAATCCTCTGGTGCCCATGGCTGTTTTAAAGAAAAACTGCATATTTTGGTCAATATTATCTCCCATCCTCTGGACTACCACACGGGTCCTAGAACCTTGAGCTTTCCTTATGTAAATAGTGAACCTAGAAAATAAAATGCTCGGATTGCTGTACCAAAGTATGTGCTGAAAAATGTCAGCTCCCTTTTCAGGGAGCAAGTATTAAGCTAGTTGAGTGCAGGGATTATAGCACTGGTGATGTTTTAGAGCTATTGTAATTGGAGTTTAAGTGGATATTTTATAGATTTTCTCGGTAATTCCTTGTTTCCTGTCCTAAGCCACTGTCTGTGTCTGCTGTCCTGGTAGGGCTGCCAACTCTGACTAGAGCTACTCCTGGGAGATTTTCTTTTCCATCATGACATAATGTCATTAAATCAGGGAGGCCTTGTTAAAATCCAAGGGATTGCTTTAGTAGTCACCTGGAGATTGATGCTGATTCCTGGAGGCCAGTTCTGGAGGGTTGCCACCTCTCTACCCCAATTGGGTTGTGCAATACTCAGAAAGTAGAGCCTCAGTTGGACCTGGAGGTGGAGGCAGAGTGAAACTACCAGCATGAGACCAGGGAACAAAGCTGGACTAGGAGATTGAAGCAAAAGGACTAGGAGCTTGGAAATCTCCAAAATGTGCATTCATTCCCTTGTGTCAGGCAAAGCTTGTCTCTCCCATTGTCTGCAAGTGCTCAGTCAGGTGTCCCAGTGCACAGCTGGGCAACTTGGCTTACCTGAGGAGTCATAGTGATAGTTAAGGACGTCCACCCAAAAAGGAGACCCAGGGCTAATATTTGGGCCTCCCCACAAAACTGTGAAAGATAGACCAAGTGTCCTAGCCTCACAACACAAGGATGAAGAGGTAGGAGCACTCGGGGCATAACCCTAACCAACATTCCAGCACTGACCTAGCTGTGCCAATGGGGCATGTGTTGCATCCTGCAGTGGAGTAGTAGTCACAGAGGCCTCCTCAAGGTAAGGGAATCTGTTCCCTTATCTCGGAGCTGCATTGCCCTTATCCAGGTGCTGGAAAGTTAGTTAGGATTGCACCCTAAGGGTGTTGTCAATTTGATTGTACATGAGACACAGTGATCTCTGGTTGCAAAGGTGGGGAGAAAGGTGGAAAGGGGTTTGAGAGTAAGCCCAGGAGTTCTAGGCAGTAGCCTTTGCTGAGGCCAGGGAAGGAAGGAAGGAAGGAAGGAAGGAATTCAAGGTTGTTTTCCCAGACGGAAGGAGTTCTTGAGCAGTGGCTCAGAAGGTGCTGAAGCTGTAGCTTTGGTAGTGCTTGGGGGAAGAGGAAGGGAAAAGGGAAGAAGGAAGAAAGGTTGGCAGAGAGTGGTCTGATGCCTGTCCTGGCACAGTGGCTCTTAGGTGTTGGAGGGAATGGGAGTGTTTGATGCAACATCAGTAGGTCCATGACAGACAGCAACAAAGCCAGAGGAAGAAAAGAGATGAGTTTCTGACCCAGCTTTTTCATTTATTCATTTTCATTTATTCATTCATTCATTTTTTTCTCCCTAAAGTCCCAGAGGGAAGCACAGAGGCTAGGCTTGCAGTCATGAAGGTTCAGGGGTTGGGAAAACTAAGGAAGGACCTTTCTTTTGTGTCTTGATGGCCTTCAATCACTCATCCCCAGTTGAGATGAGCGCATCTCTTGTTTGGCACCCTGCTGAAGATGCAGAAGTGAATTTTTTGATGGCCTCAGAGGCCAGTGTCTCAATTAGTTTCAACAGAGCTGTTACGGGACAGTCACCCCAAGTTTGCCAGGCAGTGTACATGCAAGGTCTTTATGAGGTGCATCTCTGTGTGCAAATTTGTGTTTGTTATATTCACTTTTATGTAAGGTGTATGTATCTTAGGTGTACACCTACATGTGTCATGAGTGAAGCAGCTTTCAGACTCAAAACTCTTTGCTCTTACTTCAGGCTCTCAAGATGTCTAAAGCAGTCATTCTCAAACTTTTTAGACCAGGACCCACTTTTTAGAATGACACTCGTGTCAGGACCCACCAGAAGTGATGTCATTAACCTGGAAGTGATGTCACAGCCGGAAGTGACATCATCAAGCAGGAAATGCCATAAGTGTGACATAATAAGATGACACTCTTGGAACATAAACTGGCATTCTTGGACTGCAGCAGTTCACAACCATGTAACATATCTGTCAGAAAGCACGATTAGGACAAAATATGATGTAAAAGCACTGATCTAAAAACAAAAATTAAAAAAAAACACCCACTTGAAAATTCAAATGGTTAATACTCACAAAAGGAATATAGCATGAGTAAGGTCTGCAGTTTCCCAGATAGCTGTTCCCAGCTTTCCATGATGCACCTGACATCAGGTCGCAATCCACCAGAATCCCAACCACAGTTTGAATAACACTGGTATAAAGACTTCAGGCACTTCCAGGATCTTCAAATAACCAAACGGAAAATTTATTATTGTTATTATTTAAAAAACATGACTGGCAGAACACTTTTTCTTTTCCAAGCATATCTCAAGGATCATGTCTTCTGTCTGAAGAAGAAATGGCCTGCCGTTGAACAGATTCTGGCTCTGAAAAAGTAAGTTGCTAATTTCCAGTGGCTCCTTCAAATACTTCCCTGGGAATAAAAGGAGATTCAAATAGTCCACTTTCTTCTGCAAAGCAGAACATTTTTCTTCCCTGGAGAAAACTGTCAGTGAAAATTATCTCCTACATCATTCATTTCCTCTACCAAATTATTGTTTTCAGGGAGCATTTCCAGTTGGGAGGAGATTGGAGACATTGTCTGTTAGCGTTTCAGATCTGACAATTTGTCTGTCTACCTTGATCCTATAGAATGTACAGCCAGAGCATTTACATGTCCAATTCAGCTTGAAATAAAAGGATTGGGATTGCTTTTGATAAGCGCTAGCAACAGGTTGCTGGCGGGGTGTGTGTGTGTGTCCTCTGGGCAGTGCCCTGCACTGGGCTTCCTTTAGCATTTGTCACTGTGGGTGCTGCTGCTGGCCTAATCATCAAATGAATGGAGGAGAAATTGTAATTCATTGCTTTGATTCTCTGCATTAGCCAATGGGGGGACGTAATCATAGCAGCAGATCTTCCTCCTCCTACACTCTGGTGACTCCTCAGTCTCCTAACTTCCCCATTGGTAATAGCGGTGATGCACTGCTTGTGCGTTGCTGAGTTTGCCCCCCCTTGTGAGCAGGGGAGGCTGGGCTTTGCACTGATTGGCTGTTGCCGGCTGGGTGGGTGGGGCTAGCACCACATTGCACGCGTGCTCACCCCAGCCCGGCAGTTGGGACCCGACCAGTGAACGGAGTGGATGTGCCTCCTCACGCTCCTGCCGGGTTTTGTTCTACGGCCTCCATTGGCGCGCAGACATCCCTGGCAAGAACGGAGGTCTTGGGCAGCCTGCGTTGGTGCCTGGCGTCTCTCCACGCCTGCTGGCTCCTGCCTCCCGGCGCTCCCCGGGCTTTAGGCCTGAGGAGAGGTGCAGCTGCGGCAGAGGGCTCCACAGCTTATCAAGCCCAGCTGCCGGGGAGGCAACAGAGGGGGCGTGGCTTGGAGGAGCTGTTCCCACATGCCCCGTTACAAGCAGCAGCGGGGCTGCGGAGGCAAGTGGGCGCGTGGTGCTGTGTGCTGCCCTAGTGTGCCTCGCTCCAGTGCCCAGGAGCAAGCGGCCTCCCCCCTTGTGGTGTTGCTGGGGCTGAGGTCTGAGCACAGGCCGGCTCACCAGGTGGCACAGAGGCCTTTGGCACCAATGCTCAGCTGAAGCAACAGGAGGCTGGAGCACAGCCAGGGCTCGTTGAAGCAGCGTGGGATCTTCTCTGCAACAACTTTCGCACATGCTCCCAGCTGGGATGTGCATTTCCTTTTAAGTGCAAACACGTTCCACTACACAAGGGAAGGGGGTGTCATCAGTTGCCCCCCTCGTACCACACACGGTTAAAGGGGCTTACTTTTGTACCCAAGCGGGGTTGTGCCTTTATAGCGGGCAAGCCAAGTGCCACTCTCCTCTTGAGCTTGATATGGCCAAGTGCAAACAGAAGCATGGGGGTAAAAACCCAAAACATCCCGCTCAGCAGCAAGCACCCAGTCCAGCCTCATTGGAGGACAAAGCTGACATGGCCGAATTGAGGGCCCATATGGCTTGCGTTGAGGCTTTCGAAAAAGAAGTGGCTGAAAGGGAAGCGGGCAAGGGGGATGGGCGAGTCCTCATGCATGGGGGTGAGCCCTCTTCCACCCTTCGGAGATCCACGTGCCCGAGAAGGGGCAATAAAATGTACTGCGCCCTGTCTTCTAGGGTCATGTCACTTAAAGGGGGTCCTCAGGATGTGAACAACAGCTGTCAGGAGGCCCAGGTTCCCACAGGCTTGCATGACAAGGGGTCTTGATCAGCGCCGCAGAAGGGCAGTGCTGCAGCTGCTATCCCTTCAGGTGCAGGAGGTGAGCTGGGGGCAGGTGATGATAAACCCTGCGCAATGATCTGGGATGAGCAGAAGGGAGCAATTGCTCCTTCCTCTTGCATCCCCTATGGACTATTGGGCTGCCTGTCCAACCCCATCTCCCGTGGGCCCCTCCCCTCAGATATTCGGGCAAAGTCCTGTATTTTCAGGCCAGCAGGGCATCACTTGGGCACAAGGGGCTACAGGGCAATTGGGGGTAACATCTTTCCCCTCCCCTTATAGCCTATGGGGCCCTTATAGCCAGCTGCCTTCCATGGCTGGTGTTGGGGTCATGCCTGAGCGCCCACCATCTTCCTATGGAGCGGTGGCTTTGCCACTGGGCAGTCACCTCGCCCTTTCTGTGAAAGAAAAAATATGGCGCGGTGAGTATGTAGACATCTGTAGTTTACTGCACACCGAGCCTGAGCCAGTCCAGAAGTTTGGGGACCCTGTGCAGGGACATTGAGCTAGTATGGAAACGGAAAATTGATTGTAATTTTGTGAACTGGCTCTACGGGTATTCAATTTACATGGCAGCGGTGCTGCAAATGCAGTCTGTCAGCGCCACTACTTTAGTGAAATACCAAGATATCATACACAGGGCTTTTAGGGACTTTGCGGGTCCATCATAGGTGTATGATGAACACTTTCATCCATGGGCTGCCCAAGACCCCACCCTCGACTGAAGAATTCCCAAATGGGAATTCTGGTGCCAGATAGTTGTTCCATCGAAGCCTGCTTGGGGTGACCGCTTGGACAGCAGCCACATAATAGCTAGGAATGCACCAGGATTGGGACGTGCCTCTGTGGGCACGCCTGGGGTTCAAACACCCAGTGCGTGTTATGAATTTAATGCCTCCGGCAAGTATGCCAAAACCACCTGTGGCTTCGTGCACAGCTGTGGGTTTTGCAGTGCCAGGCATGGGGCAGCCCCCTCTTAAGGTTACTGGCAGGCTACCAGGCAGTGGATTCTTTGGCCTCGGGTTTTTCAATAGGTTTTGGATCCTGGCCTCACGTCCGTCCGCCCCCACAACGGCATGCAATTTGCGCTCAGTCTTGGGCATGGAGGATGTGGTACATAAGGAAATCAATAAAGAAGTCTTAGCTGGCCGAGTGGTCGGACCTTACCCCCAACCTCCCCTCCCCAACCGACAGGTCTCTCCTTTGGGTGTAGTGCCAAAAAATGCTCCCGGTGAGTATAGGCTTATACACCACCTGTCCTTTCCCAAAGGGGGGTCCATCAATGATGGGATCCCCCATCTTTGTTCAGTGAGGTACACCTCACGGGACGAGGAAGTACACAAACTGCATGACTGCAGGAGGGGCGCCCAGATGGCAAAAGCCAATATAGAGTCAGCTTTTAGGTTGCTCCCGGTACACCCCGAGGATTTCTGTTTGCTGGGCTTTTACTTTGAGGCTAGGTTTTATGTTGACAGGGCTCTTCCCATGGCCCTCTCTGTTTCCTGCTTGGCTTTTGAGAGGTTTAGCACCTTTCTGGAGTTTGCTCTGTGGTCCAGGACCGGGCTGGTTGGCACCACCCATTACCTGGATGACTTTTTGTTTATGGGCAGGGCAGGGACCGACCAGTGTAGGGTCTTTTTGCCTTTCAGGATATGTATCAGGAACTGGGGGTTCCCCTGGCCCATGCTAAGACGGAAGGTCCTTCTTCCTTCCTTACCTTCCTCAGAGTAGAGTTTGATTTAGAGGTGGCCTGCAGCCACTTGCCTGAGACCAAGCTTCTCTGATTGAGCGAGCTTCTTGAGACTAGTATGCAGGCCGAGAAATTGACATTAAGGGATCTTCAGGTTTTGGAAGGCCACTTGAACTTTACCTGCAGAGTGGTCGCCCTCGGCAGATCATTTCTGCGACGCCTTGCTGATGCCATGGTGGGGTTGAGGAGGCCTCACCATTGCATCCGTGTGTCAGGTGTGATGAGGGAAGACCTGCGCATGTGGCTCTCCTTTTTGAGGGACTTTAATGGGGAATCCTTTTGGTGCACGGAATGCCTTCTGGTGGCTAACCTACAGGTCCATTCCAATGCGGCAGGCAGCCATGGCTTTGGGGTATTCTGTAGGGGTAGGTGGTGCTCAGTTCCCTGGCCCAAAGAATGGACACAGTGGGGTTTAACGACTGACCTGACATTTTTAGAGCTGTTTCCCATAGTGGTTGCTGTCCATATATGGGCCAGGAGTTCAAAAACTCCACAGTGCGATTTTGGTGCGATAACCAGGCCATAGTTTGTGTGGTTAATAACAGACAAACTTCAAGATCACCTAGGGTCCTGGTCCTGGTTCAGGTGTTTGTCCTTCAATGTCTAAGAATCAATGCCCAGTTTATCACTAGACATGTGCCTGGGCTGCAGAATGATATCGCTGATGCTCTGTCTCATTTCCAGGAGGAGCGTTTTCGAGATCAGGTGCCTGCAGCCCAGAGGGAGCCCGACCCCATGCGACATTGGCTCTGGAGCCTTGGGTCCTGCAGGCCCAAGGAGTAATCTGGTCTGCCCTTGCCTTTTCCAACTGTGCCAGCTATCGTGCCAAGGTCTGTGAATTTTGGGCCTAACGTGAGGAGTTTAGGCTGCCTGATGCCCACCCAATTCCACCAGAGCACCTGATGCAATTTTTACTTTACCTGTACGAAGCCGGTTTGGCGGTTAGATCCTTGGCTGTGTACACTGCAGCCATCTCCTATTGGTCCAGGGTGCTGGGTTTTTCTGAAGCAGACTTTTTTCTGAAGTTGGGTTTTCCCGGCAGCGGACTTTAGGGTCAGGAAGCTGTTGGAGGGTTTTCAAAGGATCGCCCCCCCCAAGGCCAGATAAACGTACTCCCATTACACCAGCTATTCTCAGCGGGTTATGTAGCCTCTTTCCAGTGCTGCGTTCCTCCCCCTATGAGGTGGCTTTATTTTCCGCTGCAGCTACGATGATGTTTTTTGGCGCATTTCACCCCAGCGAGTTCCTATGCACCTCCACATTTGACCTATCAGGTAGAGCTATGAAGCTTGGTGACGTTGAGCTTACCCCTGACAGCCTTCACCTCTGTTTGCGCAGGTCCAAGACGGACCACCATGCTCAGCGCAAATTAGTTTCCTTGAAGTGGTCCATGGATCTGCTTATCTGCCCAGTTGGGGTCATTCCTGCAATTTTGGGGCACGTCCCCCAGACGCATTGACCACGGCTCAGCTGGGCCGACAATCAACTGCAGTGTTTACCTGAATCAACCATCTCATCTGATGGTTGATTTTGAAGACAGGCATTTAGCTAGGTGATGATATTAGCTAGATGAGGACAATTACCATGGGCAGAAATCTGCATAATGCTCTCCTATTGTTTACCTTTCCCAAAGCTGTTTAGGACAATTACCATGGATAGCATCTTTAGGGACAAAAAAAATCTAGATAAAGCTCTCCTATTCACTCCTCTAATCACTGAGAATTCACAAGCCATTTAGAAAATCAGGTGACCACTCTTACTTCAGTGTTACAATCTAGTCACCAAAACAAACCTCACTGCCCTTCGCCCAGCTGAGAGCCTGTGCTTAAGTGCTACTTTCATCTCTTCCTGAGATAATACAGAGCTTTCCCTTGGCTGATCATCAACAGAAGATTCCAGGTGAGATACTCCAACGCAGGGCAGGCATAGGGTGAATAGGATATGTGCTGGATGGGCATAGGGTGGCTGGGAGATGGGAGAAGTCTAAGAACCTCCTACTCTGTGCAGGTTTTGGATTCTGGCCTTGGCTAGTGAAACCCCCTAGCATGTAGGGGCCTAGCATTGTGTAACCTTCCTAGCATGTCTTCTCCCATTTTCAGAACCTGGGAAGAGGGGCGACATGTGCAAAAAATAGCTGTCTCAGAAGGCTTGCAAGTATTTTCCAAAACAGACACTGAATCAAAGACACTCTCTGTTCGCAAATGGGTACAAACAGCCTGGGGGGGAGCACTGTGGCGAGGGGTGCTGTGCCACGTGCGGGAGTTGCTGCTGCTTGCTGCTGTTGCTTCTAGGTGCAGCCTTGTGCCCACACATGGCACAGTGCCCCTCGCCACAGTGCTCCCCCCCAGACTGTTTGTACTCACTTGCAAACAGAGAGTGTCTTTGATTCAGTGTCTATGTTTTGAAAAAGAAAAATCATGTAGCTATCCTCTCTGCTCTGGAACCTGAATGCCATTCAGAGATTTCTGTCTGTTATTGTGTGTGTGTGGGAAGGGGGAGAGACTGCGGCATCATTCAATGTACATTTGCAGAGATGGTGGGCTGTTGGCTCTGTGTAAGAACAGACATTTCATTTCCCCTGATCACCATTTGCCTCTGGAACTCTCTCTGCTGAGTGAGACTATATACAATTTGACTGTGAATAATCAGACTTGGCCAAGCCAGAGGTCTTCAGTTTCTTTTTTCTTTGGAGGGCCAAATCCTATCCAGTTTTTCAGAACTGGTGCAACCTTTCTAATGGATTATGCACTGCACACACTTGTGGATAGAAGGTCAGGGAAGCTTCTTCAATGTACAGGAATATTTGTTCCCTACCCTCAGGGCTGTCTTGTAGCAACACCAATGCTGGATTCAGCACTTATTATTCCAGCACACAATGGTCTGAAACATGCCATTTCTCCTAAAATGTTGTTGTCTTTGTAGTAGTGTGTCCTGCAGCCTTATGGGAGAGAGGCATGCTGAGCTGTTGGGGGGGGCAACAAACTGTCCCCATGTCCATGCCCCAATCAGCCCCCCTCAAATATAATTTCACCTAGACCAATGTTGGTGAACCTATGATGCACATGTCAAAAGTGACTCACCATGACATTTGGGGTGTCATGCTAGAAATTGCCAGCACTCAACAGCAACTGAGTGTGTAATCATAACCAGCTTTCCATGGTAAAGGCATTGCAGCTCTGAGGTAAAGGAACAAACATTCCCTTACCTTGAGGAGGCCTCTGTGATTATGACTCCACTGCAGAATGCAGAACATGCCACATTGGCACAGCTATGTCAGTGCTGGAATGTTGGTTAGGATTGCGCCCTGTATTTGTTTGGGTATGTGTGTGGATGTGACACACCAGCAGAGTCAAGTTACGCATTTTTAGGCATTTGCCAAATCCTTTGATACACTGAGCCTAAAAGGTTTGTCATCATTGACCTAGACTGTATTCAGGGCTCCCTTCCCCACTGCAGGGACATATTAGCATATGTAATGTATACAATCTGTAATGCATCTTTGCTTTCAGTCATCAACTGTACCTTTACCATTTACCTGTCCTGTACCATTTACCTACTGGCTGAGAGAAAAAAAACATGATGGTGCTTCTGTGCACCCGTGACCCAGGTTCACAGGTTGTAGGCACTGGCATGAGTACCTAGGGCCCAATCCTATCCAACTTTCCAGTGGTGATCCAGCTGTACCAGTGAGGCATGTGCTGCATCCTGCAGTGTGAGGACAGTCACAGAGATCTCCTCAAGGTAAGGGCACAAATATTCTTTTACCTTGGGGTTTCATTGTGGCTGCCTCAGCACTGAAAACTTGAATAGGATTGGGCACTTAGTTGCTTCACTGCAGCATGGAGGCCGCATAGAGTTCCTCAGGCTACAGTCCCTCAAAGAAAAGCTAAAATGACCCATTCAGTGACACAAGAACAGGAACATACCAGTAATAAATTATCTTAGTTGTACAAGTGCAAACAGTGTGGTACAATCAGTCTTGTCAATGGTGCAAGAACACAGAATAAGATTCAAATAATATTCCTCCAAATCAGCACCCTGGACACAGTCCAATAGCTACAGAAGAGTCATGTTTCCATTTCATAGTGGGGTGGGAGATAGGATTGTTTCACATAGGAAACAATAGGAAACATGCTTTGTTTTACATAGGAATCATCCTTCCAGCAACTAAAGGGTTTATGAAAGGTTATTTCTTGCCCTTGTAACTGCTAGAGGACAAATCAATGAAAAAGATACTTTTTTCTTCTTCAAACTGTTCACAACTTGTTCTAGGGCTGAGGGGAGGGAACCTTTAAAGGTGAAAGGTTCGCCTTATATCAGTATATTGGAAGCTGCAAGCTGCAGAAGCCAGCTCTATGAAAAAATAGGGTTTTCCCCAAGATGTTTATAAAGTAGAGAAGGGTCAAGGAAAGTCCAGAAGAAATCTGTCTCCAGCTCATTACGGGGGTACAAAACAAGTAGCAGCCTGTTAGAAGCCTGAAAAACACCTAATTTAGCCTAGCAGCAGTCAAAGCTATGCCAAAAATTCAGTTTTGCAAGAATGAACTTCTTTCTTCAGGATTTGCACTCTAGGGCCCCCTTCTGCAAATTCATGAAGTAAGCAAGCTGTGTGCTCAGTGAACAATGTGTTTTTTAAAGATTTTCAGGGGTAAAGGTAGCTTTTTTCAATATCTCCATAGAAATTGATACACAGCACCATGGATAGTACACCATAGTGCAAAGTAAAAATTACGCTTTCAGTCCCATCGGCAGGCAAACACGCCAAGTTCAGTTCAGAAATATGGGAACACTTTGATATGGTTCCAAACACATATTTACCTGGGGGGGGGGGCTGTCCATGTTTCAAAATGCAAAAGAAAAAGTGGTGCACTAATGCGCCTATGGGAGAAAATGGAACCAGCATTCAAGGTAATTCCAATACCCCAGCCTCACTTAACCCAGAGGCGGTAGCCTCTTTTTTGTCCTTTTTTAGACAAAAAAGAAACTTCAGCAGTTCCTATTGCAAGGGCAACGGGCCAGAGGGTGGCCTGGATTTAGCCAGCACCCTGAATAGCTTCCCCCAAACGTTACGTACTCACACTCAAGCAAAGAAGCTTGACAAAGCTTTATTAAAAACACAACTCAGTTGGTTACACGGCCCGAAGGCAAACATAATGAGATATAACACATAACAATTAATAAAACAAGAAACCTAAGCTTCTGCTCTTACTGAGACTCACATTGCTTAACATGCTAAATTGCCAACAGATGTTACCCACGTTGCATTGTTGGAATCAAGCAAGCCTCTTTCTTCTTCTCAGCAACAAACAAGCCATCTCTGGTCTTGACATGCTGAACATCCAACATAGATCGGGAGGCGATTTTTATAGCCCTTTGCCTCTTGCTTCCCAATTAAGGCTAATTGCCTTTGCCTGGTAACAGTGAGACAGTCACAGGTTATGAGTTACAGCTGCAAAGGAATTTAGGAGGAGGCAGCTGGCACCACGATGTCCTTGAATCTATTGCCCCACAGAACCTCCCAAAAGGTTCCCTAGGCCAACTGATAAGAGCTGAAGTTTCAATGTTCTTTCTCTGTCATTTTGATTTCCCACCATGGGGCTGAATATCTTAAAGATGGAGTCAGGCCTTCTAAGATGGCATTAGGCCTGTATTTGGTTTGAACCTGTCTTTTACAGCATCTCCCCCTTTTCCTTAAAAACAAAACAAAAAACAGCCCAATCCTATGCTCGGTGAGTGCCTGCACTGTGCCTGCAGCACAAGCACTAGGTGTCGTGAAAGCTCCATCAAGCATCTGGAGAGAAAGCAGTGCTGCTGGGAAGGCCTGTGCCGCCTATGGGTTTGACTTTCCAGCTGCCAGTTGCTGGGCCACTTCTGCATTGGGTGGAAGAGGGGCTGTTTCAGGGTGGAGAGAAGAGTGGCTCAGGCCTGGGTGGAGACGATGGAGGAGGCCTCAGCTGCATCTAAACCATCTTCCTGGGTCTGAAAGCCCTTCATGGCTTTCAGTGATTTAACTGATGCAGATCCAAATAGCCCCATTGAACAGCTGACGTTCTACATGGGGTAATTCAAGCGCTGGATACAGTGTAGATCTGACAGCCTTGCTGTGCCAGCTATGATAGTATTGGGCTGTAAATTTCTAGTTTTCATGTACAGCTGTTCAGAAAAGTCAGAAGCAGGACACACAGTCTCCCAAAGTGTTAGGCACAGTTCATAGTGTAAAGGGTAAGTGTTAAAAGCAATATTTTAAATATCTAATTGGTTGAAATGTTTCTCAGTGTGCAGGTGTACTGTTCTGTCATGCTGCCAAAAAATAACATTAAATTACATATTAAGCTACTTGAAGCTACTTAGCAACTCTAAAAGTGTATTGAATTCAATACCGCTTTATCCAGCGGTGGGATCTAACTGATCCAGGAACCGGAACGGTGACTGGGACTCACCTTTGATTGGCAGCCCGTCCCGTCGGTTCCGCCGCCTTCCTACCCGCCACACCCCCCACCTGTCCCCTCCGGCGAGCAGGTGCCCCCTCCGAGGCCAGAGGCACGTCGCAGTGCCGCGTCCATCACAGAGGCAGCGACGAATGGCGGCGGGTGGGCGGAACTATCCCTAATTAGGTTCAGGAATGGCCGTTCCGGCGTGTTCCCCCTGGATGACACCACTGGCTTTATCCATCAGGGGCACACGTTAGGAAGAGCAGAAGAGGACAATCGTGGTGAATGTAATGATTCTATGTTTTAGTTACACATGCCAAAGGCAGACAGCCGTTTGCTTGAAAAACAAAGTCCTGTGCTAGATCATTGCAGAGGTTTGCATAAGATGTTAAAAAGATGCAATATAATCAGAGACAACAGTTTTTTAACCAAGGTCAGGAATTGCGTGATGTTCAGGTAATGCAGGTTCACAGGTCGATTGACTGACAGAGCAATCCATACTGCCTGTTGGGCCGACACACGTCCACTGTGTCGTCTGTGCAGTTGCCAGATCCAAACTTCTTTCCTCAAGGCCATGCGGCCCCAATCTGTGCAGGCACAGATCTGAGCAGCTCCATGGCTGCTTTCCCCAGGCTGGTGCTTTCCTTGGGTAAGGGGACCAACATCCCTTTGTCCAGTGGTGAGCTCCAGCGACCTCCCAACCTGCGCTGGATACAATGCAGGCCTACTGGCCTACCTGTTCCAGCACAGGCTAGGACTGTGCCCTGAAAAATGTTTTTCCTTTTTTAAGGAATTCTGTTCCACTCATTTGTATTTGAAGAAGACAGCATCTAAAGTGAGAAACATACACATAGGTCTTTTGATGATGCGTTCTTAGCAGTTTACAAAATTATCTCACATCTTGTGATTTGCAGAACTGAAGAGTATTCCATGTGCACATCTGGAGGAGATATTCGTTACTTGGCCGTCCTGATGGTTTCTTTTGAAATCAATTCATTCCTGAATTCCTTCTCCATCTTTTCTGAGTTTTGTTTGTTGCTGTCTGTGACCTTAAAGACAGTACAACTGTAGCGTCTTTGTTCTTTCATTCTTTGATCCTTAGATTGCTAGGAAAAGGAACGACTGGCTTTTTCTATTACTGCTTTTAAGCAACAGAAATCAGATGATCAGAGTAGGGGAAATATCTCCAAAGCCATCATACCTGTTCCCTCTTGCTTTTGACCATACCAAGCATAAGTGTTTTATCTTAACAAATTGTCATTCAGAGCACAATCCTAAACTGGAGTTTGGCCAGCATAAGCTAAGCCAGCAAAGTTTGGCCAGCACAAGGGCCACCATAAAGTGTGTTTGGACTACTCTCGGAGTCAGGGAGGATGGCTCACATCTGTGTGCTGGCCTGTTTGACTCCGAAAGTGGTCCAAACATACTTTACATTGTCCCTTGTGCTGGCCAAAGTTTGCTGGCTTAGCTTCTGCCGGCCTAACCTAGTTTAGGATTGCACACTCATTCTCTACTGAAAAGAGAAAAAAAAGTATGTTGTTTGTTTCTTGAAAACTGCACTTAGTGCAGGGTCCATTTTATTAAAAAGCCAGTTAAGGGGAGGTAAGACACTTTCAGGGGAACAGGACCATTTCCTTTGCCGTGCAAGCATTTAATATACTGGAACTAGTTTCCCCAAATGTGTTTATGATCGTCATCATTAGTTTCTTCAAAACACATTTTCCTGATGGGATGGCTCACAGATGCCCCTTTCAAGTTCTGAAAAATACTTTTAGAAATTTAAATTCACGAGCCATGGTGTCATAGCAATTGGTTCAGCCAGGATATGCTTTAGTAGACTACAGGTGCTCTTCCTGGATGGATGGAGGCAGTTGGCCGTCTGCTTTGGCTGCTGCCATGCATCGCAGGCCTCTACTGATAGCCCATTGATGCACAGTCTGCTGTAACTTATGGTTATATTCAAGATACACAGCAGGCAATGAAGGTAGATTGTTTGTAAGCAGGATTTTCCAGCCCGGTGCTTGAAGAATTTGAGCAGCCGTCCACTCAGCTCCCCAGTGTGTCGTTGGGCATGAATAAAACTCTGCTTTACGATGTTTACAAGGGTCTCTTTACGCATTACTGATGCGTCATGGAAAACCGTATTTCTGTGGCTCTTGGGCAGGTGCATGGTACACACATCCCATTTGTTGCCTAGTTAAAAATTAAGTGAGTTGTTCTCTTCCCTCTTATGCTGCTTACGGGTTTGTAATTTGGGAAAAAGCATAAATCTTTGGTCCTCTCTCCAGCTGCTTCCCCTGCCATGGTGTCTGACAGACCCAAGCTCCTGGCAACTGAACAACATGATTTTAGGGTTTTTTATGGCCCTCTTTTTTCTTTTTTGCCTTGTCTCATTATCCTATGAACTTTTCATAATGGTTGTCACTAGCAAAACCTCATTAAGCCTGCTGCCCTTCCTTTGTGTGTCAGATGTTCAATTGTTCCTCTTTATGTCTACCCTTCAGATGACCGACTGGTGCACTTTTCATGCTCTCTGTAATGATGCGCTGAACTTTCATGATTACTGGTCATCTCAGGGGCTTTATTCCAGCCCGAACATTAATTCACAATGTTAATCACAATGCCACTTTTTTTTATTACCCCGACAAGTCTAGAATCGCTACTGTGTTTTCCAACTTTGTTTTGTACAGCTAATTTGTAAGTCATCTGTTTAAAGGATAGCTCTAAATCTCTGGAAGTAATTAGCACATGGACGAACAGCCTGCATTCCACTGGTATCAAAGACTGGAAGTGCGCATGGACAATGACTAATGGCCCAGCTCTAACAGGGCCTTATGCTGCTGGAACGAGCATTCTGTAAGATCTTTTATGGCTGTCGCAAAGCGTGAGAGACAGTGTGGCCTGGCTGTCACCACAGGACTGAGTGGCCAAGTCCACATGGCCATGAAAGGAGAAAGAGCCCCAATGCCAGTATGTTGGTGGGAGGTGAGAGGGAGGCAAGGGTAGGCAGAACGGGGCAGGCAGGGGAGGGGAGCCTGGGATGGGAGGTGGATCGACTGAGGAGGTGGTGTTGGTGGCAGCAGGTCTGCCAATATCCTTTCCCCCTTCCTGGGCCAGCAAATTCCCTGTGCATGGCTATGCCTGGCAGCCCATGAAGAGAGAGTGAGAAGGAAGGGATGGCACCTTTCATGCCCTCATAAGAGCATAAGAAGAGTCCTACTGAATCAGGCGAAGGGCCCATCTAGTCCAGCTTCCTGGATCTCACAGTGGCCCACCAGGTGCCTCAGGGAGCACATGAGACAATAAGATGCCTGCATCCTGTGGCCACTCCCTTGCTACTACCTTCTTCTTCATTTCCTCATCTGCTGTTCCAGGTCCACTTGGAGTTGCGTCAGCTATCTAGCTAGTGTAGCTCTGAGAAGATCCAGTGGGGCAGTGAGGGTTTAACTCAGGGCAAGGGAACACATGCTATCTCCAGGAAGCCTTCACAGACCAAAGCTCCCCCATGGGATGCAATGTGCACCTCACTGGCTTGGCTGCATCGCCACAGGGGGTGTCAGATAGATTGGGCTGCCTGCTCACAAAGAATTTTATAGCATTTGCAATCGTTTTGACAGTTACTAGCCATGATCTAGAGAGTGGATCAACAGACCGAGCTGGGCTTTTCATCTAGTGCACTAGGGTTATTGACATTGTAGGTATGCATGGACATGTGTTCGTGTGAATAAATAAAAAAAGGTGTATATACAAGGTGTATTTTACAAGGCAATACGGGGTCTGGGCCCCTAGAACTACAGAGGACAGATTTTGTGTACTGTTCATTGATGCCTGTGCATGGAAAAAATAACTGTATACTACACACAGTATATACTCTCTCTCTCTCTCTCTCTCTCTCTCTCTCTCTCTCTCTCTGTGTGTGTGTGTGTGTGTGTGTGTGTGTGTGTGTGTGATTGTCCAAATTGCCAGAATATTTGCCCATCACATCATATGCCGTATGAAAAATTTCACTAGGTGTGTGTGCGGGCGCTACAAAGCAGATTATAAAAGAAAAGAAAGAGTGAGAAAGTGTGGTGAATGAGGGTCAGAAAAGAGGTAAACATTGAAAGCCATCCCATTCCATTGACCTGAATGGGAGAAGAGTCAGAGCGCAATCGTAAGGTGCACTGGATTGGCGAAGCTGGTGGGCCTGTGCCAAATCCAAAGCACCTTTGGTGCACTGGGCATCCTCCCTGGGGCAAGGGCACGTTCATCCCCTTGCCCCAGGGAAAGCTCCAGCCACCCCATGGGCTTCCTCGGATCTGCACATGCTATTTAGCACGGCCTCCCGATGAGGAGTAGGATGCGCCTCCACCCTGGCTCCACCTCGTCCCTGGGCCGGCACACAGAGCCATAACATCCTACCCCAGAGCCCCGGGGCAGTGACATCACGCTCTACTGTTTGCGCCCCCCACGTAATGGCTCCCTGAAGGAGCTGGCACTGCCAGTTGCAAGCACCGCTCCTCCAGGGAGACGACGGAGGAAACTGCCTTTGCTCTCGTGGTGCAAAGGCAGTTTCCTTCGTTGTCTCCCTGGAGGAGGAGCACTTGCAACCGGCAGCGCCCCCTCCTCCAGGGATAGCCTGCAGATTACTGTCTTCACGCTGCTTGTGGTGCAAAGACAGTCACCTCTGTAACTGGGGCGGAGCTGGGGGCAATCCTGCACCCCGTTTTAGCACAGCGCCTGAAGCGGGTGCTCCTCAGGCTCTGCCCTAGTTACAGTTCAGCCGGCACCCCTGCCGGCACCCCCACCCCCCACCCAGAACCACCCAGAAACACTACATCAAGGGCAGGATTGCGCTGACAATCTGTCAGAAGAGCCTTTTCCTCACCAAGGGGGTTAGTCCAGCAAATTCCGTTTGCATGGCTATGCCCAGCAGCCCAAGCAGAGTGAGAAAGAAGTGATGCTTTCATGCTCTACTTCATTTCCTCATAGCCGCCCCTCCCTCTCCTCTCCTCCCTCCCCCATTCCAAGCACGGGAGGGTCGCTCTCACGAGCGAGAAATTCATACCATGATCAACCACTGTATGCCTAAGAAGTACATTCCATTGCACTCAGCACCAGGAAAGTGTGTAGCTGAAATATCTTTGTCTGCTTGTCTGAGTGGGGATGAATGGGCATGGCGGGAATGGGAAGGTACCTACTTTGCACTTGGCCCTCTGCTTGCTGACTTGGAGGCCCATGGAGTGCCCAGCAGCGTGCCAGTATGCAAGCAGGTTGGCCCTGTGCATGCTGGCACAGAAAAAAACAAACCACACATGAATCCTCCTGTCTCTGGCAAGAGCAGGACATGTTCTTCCTCAAAAGATCCTCAGGGGAAAGCTCCCACCCTTTTTGGCTGTTGGGATACATACAGACACCAGAATTCTGCTAAATTCTTCTTGGGCATGCTGGAGGAGGAGCCAGGGATGTAGCTAAAGAAGTCAGGGTTGTACAATTGCACCGGGCAACAAACTTTAGGGGGGCAAAAGGGTGAGCTTGACACTAGTGGCCAAAATGGTGAAAACCTAGATATGTATGAATAATGTCATCATGTTATATACCAATCGATATGGAATTTAATGTAGAATGCAATGAAACAAATTGGAGTGCAATATCTTCATGCTAGCAAAAGTTATGGCCAAAAAAACCAAGAAAATGAAAATGAAACTGTGATGTCACTTCCGGGGCCTCATTTTGCCCCCTGCACTGGGCTACACTTTCATTAGCTATGCCAATGGGAGGAACTAGCATGGCTTTTGCTTCCAAGAAAGACCTGGATTTCAGAGAAGGTGTGGTCGCAAATTCCAAGCATACAGATGTGATTCACAGGTGCATTTCCCCGAAGAATAGCTGCACACTTGGAGCCGGCTTTAGTTTGCTGCGCTCGGATGCCTTGTATCAGGCTAGAACCTGCTCAGCTCCACAATGACCTGGCTGGGATTCTCCTTCCCTACTTTGATTTATGTCTGTCTTCACTAGACTCTTCGTGGGTCCCAGCCTGGAAGAGGACAGCTCGCGTCGACACAAGACACTTGGACATCCGCATGTCATTTCCTGAGAGAGTTCCTTTCAGCCTTGTATTTCAGGAAGCGGCAAAGTGTAGTGAAATTGTGCCCTTGGGGCCATATTTTATGCTCTGCAGTATGACTGCAGCCATGCAGCCATTTAAGCAAAATCTGTATGCAAGGTGTTCAAGCCGTTTCATTAATAAATCTTGAGCATTTGATGAGGCTTAAAGTTACACTTTTCCTAGGGAGTGATCACTGCTGCATATTAACACAGCCAGTCATTGTCTTGTTTCCTGAGCCACAAATACTCTTAATTAGTCTAATTTACCATTATTTGTGTGTATGGCTATTTACCATATGATCCAGATAAGGGAGCAATTTAGAGTCTTCTTAGGAAGCTCTTCGTGGGAAAAAATACTCATAGTTGGTATCTACGGGGAAGGCTTTGTAGGGTATTAACAATGGACTCCTCTACAAGAGACTATGGTGAATGTGAAAGATTTTCAATTAAATAGCATTATAGGTCAATGCAGGGCTGGCTTTAAGCCAATGTGACCAATGTCGTCACATTGGGCCCCGCGCTAGCAGGGTGAGCATATTGCCTGTGGCTGCAGCTGGGATCTCTATGGGCTGTAAGTCAGTGGGGTGAGCAGAGCAGCTTTACCTTGGTCTCTCCCACCTGCCTCTGCCTCTGAACAGACCAAAATAGGCCACCTGGAAGCAGTTGGCGGTGATGTTATGATATCACCACCAACTACTTCCACATGCCATGCTTTGCACGTGGCACGAACAGAGCTCTTCTTGGTGAGTGGGGGGGCCCCTGCAGGGAGGGTCGGGGACCCCACAGGAATGCCCCACATTGGGCCCTGCCACTGCTAGAGCCAGCCCTGGATCAATGTATTATTTGAATTCTGGAGGATTCTAAAATGGTGGCAATCTTCTCAGATTCATTCTTGCTGCAACAATTCACCCATTATGGAAGGACTTAATAGGATGTAGTCAATGCTACTGTCCTCAAGAATGCATCCCCACGGAGCATGATAGGGTGTGAATGGAGTCCTCCGCATCCCTTGGCTGATTTTTTTGCATCTGGCAGGCATGCTGATAAGATTCACAGGCATCACTGCTGGGTAATTGTCACTTCCCCTCCATTCTGTATTCGCAGTATGATACATCAAGGCATTAGTTTCTGGACTTGTGCAGAGGTTGTGAAATAATAGAATATACACCGCGTTGCTTCCTTTAACAATGTTTATATCCTGAGGGCTCAATCCAAACCTGGAGATAGGCCGGCATAGTTAGGCCAGCAAAGTTGGGCCAGCACAAGGGCCACCGTAAAACGTTTTTGGACTACTCTCGGAGTCAGGGAGGATGGTGCACGTCTGTGTGCTGGCCTCTCTGATTCCGAGAATGGTCTAAACATACTTTACGGTGTTCCTTGTGCCAGCCAAACTTTGCTGGCCTAACTGTGCCAGCCTAACCCCAGGTTAGGATTGCGTCCTCAGTGTTATGTTGATCCTGTGAATGGTTGCAGCAGAAAATCAACAGGGGAGGGAGAGATGGACCTCCTCAAGACCCTAACAGCTTATACTAACCTGTTTTAGTGTGATTTATAAATGCCAACCAGTGTGGCTATAGATCCCCAAACAGGGTTCTGGAGCCTCCCAAAAGAGAAGTGGCACTTTCTCCACCTATAGGCGCATTCCTCCCATGGACTCTGTGAGTGGCACACTGCAGCCATCACACCAATGACAGGAGCAGGACTAATGGGCATTTCCAAACCCCTTGAATATAAAAGAGTGCATGGTGTAACTCCCTGGTGTTTGGCCTTGTCCAGGTGTGTGATCTTGCCCTTGTGCCCAGCACATCTTAAGATATGATAATCGCCAGGGAGGAACCACTGCTAACAGGTCCCAAAGCTAACAAAGCGTGACTCCACAATCTTTCCCAATTAACCCAATCATGAAAGACGTAGACCACTGTAGAACTTGTGCAGACCACTAACTCCTCAAAATACAAAAGTGTTCCAACCTGCCAATACAGCATGGCAAGAAGTCAAACAAACAAACTCTTCACTCTGCACTGCCTAACAGCGCAATCCTACCCTCCCCTTGCGTCGATGCTACGTCATAGCGTCGACACAAGGGGTGGAGCGCTTTGGAGTGCCGACGGAGAGCCTGCCTTGCTCTGACCAAAGCTGGTCGGCGCAAGGGAGGCTCCGTCCCATATCAGGATGGGGATTGGTGGGAGGGAGGGAGGCGGGGGCAGGACGTGGGCGAGATGTGGGCGGGCTTGGGAGGTCATCCTAAGCCCGTCCACGAGGCTGCGAGGCCTCGATTCGGGCCATGCGGTCTCCTCAGATTTGCGCCCGCTCTTTAGCGGGTGCAGATACGAGGAGAACATAGGGGAGGCTTACTTCCCTAAAGTAAGAGAGTGAACGCTCTCTTGCCATTGGGGGGGGGCTCCAACCTCTCCTATCCAGCATTGGAGATGGTGCTGCCGAGTCGGCCTCGCCATTCCGGCGCTGCGTAGGATTGCGCCCTAAGGGATATTCCAGGATGGAGGAAAAAAAGGACCCCTTCCCACTTCCCAAACATGTATTTGCTATATAGCAATGTGGCATTGATACCCAGATAATCCACAAACCTGCCCTGATGGTACTATACAGCACAGCAGGAGAATGCCTCAAAATGCCTGAAAAAGAGAAGAAAATATCTCTTGTCCACTTGTTGCCTCCTGAAATGTTCCTCCACCCCATGATGCTTGATGTATACCTTCCATTCTGAAAGGAAATGCTTGATGTTTAATGTAAATAGTGTTTTGTTAGCATAGCTGATTTGCACAGCAGGTTGGGAGACTTCTGGTAAGAGCACTTCAAGGCATGTGGTTATAAAGAAAGGAGATACTTTATTTATAGGAACTCCATTGCTGGGGGGGGGGCAGGGGAGTGCCTACATGCTTGCTACCTAACGGCGAAGAGGAATCTGGGGGGAGGAAGGATGAACATTCACAAATCCAAAGAGAGCTTATGGAAAGGTAAGAGGTGAAGCCCCCATGATAGTTATTTATTTATTGTTATTTCCATCCCACCTTTCTCCCACATTGAAGGGGACCCAAGGTGGCTTGGGTCAATTGTCTCCCTGCATCCTAGACAATTGTCTCCCGGTCAAATGTGTCTCTGCCATTGGTGTCCCTGGATATTTGCATCCTTTTTTTTTTTTTAATACCCTGGTTATTTGCAACCTACTATAACTGGGCAACAAACCCCATGGTATACAGTACATGGTAAGCCTCTTATCGCAGCCCTAACCCTACCTTTGTGTTTTTAAAAACAAAAAGATACATTTAATATAAATGTACATATATTGGGATGCAAATGTCTGGGATGCAAAAAAACCAGGTGGGTGCATTTGGCCAGGACACAGTTGCCCAGGATGCAGCGATGTCATCTGGGCAGGATGGACCAGAACGCCGTACCACTTGTTCTGAGGACGGGCTGCGACGGGGTGCCATTGCATGGCAGATACCGCATACTTTTTGGCCCACCCGCCCTCCCCTGCGCTTGATTCGCTCTGAATTCGCTCCGGGCACAGGGAGGCATGGCCGGGCTCCGCTTGGGGGCGGGGAGCTGCCACTCAACTGTGCATTCCGGTTGCTGGCGCTGACCGATGACATCACTGCCAGGATGTAATGGTCCTGTCACCAGCCTTCACATTCCACCTGGCTAGCCTACAAGCTACATTGCCCCTTCATGTACAGGCTGCTTGTGCACTGTTGTTGCACCTGCCTCCACTTTGAACAATTTCAGTATGGATTATGGGTTATAGTATGCCATGTCATTCTAATACTGGAAAGAAATAACCATTTCAAGAACTCACTGAGATGGCGTTGGTGCAGTGAGTCAGAGCAGGACGTTGCACTAGCACCATTGCATGGTTCACAACCTGCGTGTCAATTGGAGAACCATTCCTATCCTCTTTCCAAAATCATTTCAGCAATTCCGAATCAGCTTTGTGGACACAAACATTGGTTCCTGTCTGGTAGTTGCTTTTTTGAAACGGGATTTGCAATGGCTTGGCAGCAAAGCCAGTTGGACTTGTCCCACTTCAGCCTGCATATCTTAGAGAACCCGGCCTTGAACCTCGCTAGTCCAAGGCTTGTTACTGAATCCTGAAACTTGTTAACTTTCAGTTGCCCAACCCAACTCAGATGTGCTTCCAAATGGCTAGGACTAACAGAAAAGCCAAACTGACCGTCAAGAGTATGATAGTGAAGATCTCAAGCATAACCTAAATTCAGGTCCATTCCACAATGCCTCTGCCAACTTCGAAGTGTGTGAAGAAGATAAGTATAAATTTGCAACAGCCTATTGAAAACAATAACAACCTCTCTTTGACGATTCTGCTGACAGCTTTCATTTTAGAGAAATAAATGCTCAAATGACATCCAAAGGTGTTGGGAATGCGCCAGCCTGTTACTTCTGAGTTCCGGGGTGGGTGGAAGCATCAGCTTTTTGTGTCTCAGTTCCCTTTACAGTTATAAAATTTGCTTTTCTATCATATATCATTTTAAAACTCCCATCAATCAAGCTGAACTTAGCTGGATTCTGATATTTAACATGGGGGGTTGAGCTATTTTTATGGCCCTCCCAAGATTGAACTGTCTGTTTCTCACCTACCTGCCACATTTGACATGGGTTGTTTAGCACTGATCTCCAAAACAACCCGAGTTACTCGGACAGGAGGCAGAAAACAAAATTATCTGAGATAACTTAATGAAGCAAACTTGCTGAAGCTAAGCAGATGAGTGACCCCCAGGGAGCCCCATACTTAGGAACATCCAGCCCCACTGGATCAGGCCAAGGCCCATCTAGTCCACCAGATGCATCAGAGAGCACATGAGACACAAGATACTTGCATCTCACCTGCATCTGGCTTTCTGAGTAACCCATTACCCTTGTACCTCTCACCCTACTTTGAGTGACGACACCACACTTGGGGTTGGATTTAGCGTTATTAAATACAAGTAACCTTAAAAAAAATGAAACCTACACCATCCCTCCCTTGTCTGTCTGGGGTAGGCAAAAAAGAAGAAGAGGTGGTTGATAGAATACTATTGGAGAATACAGTGTATGTTTATCTTTATTTAAGCATTTATATATTACCTTCCTCTGTTTTCAGAGATTCAAGGTGGTTTACATAGGCAGACTTGTCATAAACTACCACTTTTCCGAAGTACTGTTCTCACAGAAAGTAACTCACAGAACCCTGAATTACTCCAGATGTTTCGTTCCAACTGCAGCCATCATGCCGGTGAAAACCCAGACTGATCCTGCTTAGCTTCTTCAGGCACGGCACCAGCTCAACCTCCAGATTAAACTTCTTGCTAAAGGAATCCAAGGAATTCTTCTTTGGATCCTCAAAGTTAAACATATGAAGTAGTTACTCCAGAGAATTTCCTCAAGCCTGGGTAAGTTACCTGTCAAGGGATGCTGTAGCAGTTGCTTGTACTGAAGTGGGGAGTTGTACTAGATGACCTTCAAAGTCCTTTCCAACTCTTAACATGCTGTGATTATAGGTGGGGCTACTCTTGAAAGTGACTTGAAAGGGTGGTGTAAAATGCTGCTGTCCACCTTATAGCAGGTGTGGGGAGACCTGCTCATATTCAACTTGTGCTGTGCCAACTCCATTAACTTCCCCAACTTGGGTGCTTCTGGGCCCATTTCAAAGTGCAGGTTTTCATGGGCTTCAAAAGCCCATAAAATCAGTGAAGACAAAAACAACAAAATTACAAATAGCCTTACATATAGAACTGGGATAACTAGCAAAAATCTATACATAAATATCTAAAAAAGCCTTCCAAATATCAAAAAATGTATATATACAAAACTGTCATCTATAGACAGCAGTTAAGTAGAAATCTTTTAGCTACAGTAAGGGCACATAGAGTCCATTCTCCTTGTTCTTCCAATAGCTTCCAGAAAGTATCCATACATATCCACAAACAATTGCCATTGTTCCAAAACTCCATTGATAGTACTAATGCCCCCCATCTAAAAGATGAGAACATATGCCTAAATGTTGATCAGTTAATAATTGTAGTCAGTGAAGTTCTTAGAAACAACCCAAGTCAACCACTAGGGCCAGTATGAACTACTAGGGCCAGTATGTTCTACAGAACTGCAGAGAAAACAATGCTATCCTCACTATTCTTTGCTTATCTACTAGCTTTTTTCTGGTCCCTGCCTCACCTTCCCAGGAGCATCAAGAAACATCTATAGCCATGAAGCCTCCCCCACCCCCACCTCACAGTACTAGTTTCACAGTTGCTTGGAGAGTCGTCCCTGCTTCTTGCCTGCATGCGACCTGATGCCCCTTTCTGCAGCTTGTCTTGACAACCAAATTAATCAGACACATTGACCATTGCGAGAAGTTGATACAAACAGAAAGGACGGGCTATTAAAAGTCCTGAAAGACCCACAAGAAACCACTCTACACCTGTGCTTGGCAAAAGCAAGTCAGAGCGCTAATTGGAGTGGCGGTCAATTTGTCCTGCTTAAGATACTGTGCGCTCAAAGTGGAGCCAATATCCAGAAGCATGAAGTGAATTATTTGGCAGTTTAGCCTGAAGTCTGTCTATTAGCTTGATGCAGTGTTTACCACTATTTGCATAGTTTTGCCATGATAGTTTGTTTCAGCCCATTACATTTGCTCAGGCTAAACAGCACAAATCCCTGGGATTGTATATTGAAGTGATACTAGTCACTAGCATATCGCTGAAGCTGGAAACATTAAAAAAAAAAAAAGGAAGAATTGAGAAATGTCACTTCTCCAAAAGAGATTCTTGTGCAAATCTTGGCTGATACATAACAGGCCAGAGATCACAAAATCTGATGCCTCTCTAAGGGGCAGCTGGCACAGTAACATTGAAATGGAGACTGGTTTCCTGTACAACAGTCCAAACTGCTTTCTACTGATTGAACAGCAAATACTCGAAGCTTGTAAAACCTTCACTTTAAGCAGGGTGGGAGTTTAATAGTGTACTGTGCTAGTCTACTTGTTCACAGATGCATCAGGATTGCATCTTGGAATTAGCCTGAAGCGGAAAAAATGGTGTAAATATTCTAGATCAGTGTTCTAGACCGGCAACGGGTCCTCCCTTGAGGTCAACTAGTGTGTATCAGTTGCCTCATGGATTGGCTGGTCCTGATTCTTCCCCCCACCCTGCCCAGAAACACTCCGGATCCTTTCTCCCGCCCCTCCCATGGCCCACCTCCACTGTGACTTACCTCTGGCAAGCAGATGGAGGCCTCTCGGCTAGAATGCACACGTGACTGCCAGCGACTGCACTGGAGGCCCTTCCTGGCCTCAGCCCACCTTCTCAGGTCCACTCAGACCAGTGCCAGCAAAATCACTTACTCTGGGGCAAGAATAACCCTTGTGAGATGTACTGTGCACCATGTTGATGGGGCTGCATTGGCCCTGGGGGAGTTAGAGTGGCCTGTAAGTGTGTTTCAGGATTGTCACCTTTTGCCTGAACTTCAGCTCCTCTGAGTCATTTCAGGGAGACACTGTTGTGATGGGTAGCGAAGAAGACATAATTGCAATGTCCTCACAGGCAAATGAGTACGACAGCTGCACTGAGATTAGCACTTGGGTTGAAGAAGCGTTTGGCTGTGTGACTTTCTTTGAAGCACCCCTCAGTCTTCAAGCACAGCATTTCATCAAAGTGACTTTTAAGATGGTGCTGTGAAGTTTTAACAAAATATTATTATTTAGGAAAGTGACAGAGAGCATTTTAGTTGATTTATTTGTGGCAGTAATGTCCAAAATGCCATCTTACAGCACGCTTTTCTTTAAGCAAATGTCCTCTGTCAGCCTACTGTTGAATGACTTTGTGTTTGCACTGAAAAAGACATCCATCACTTTTGGCACAAGGAAGTGCACAGAATAAAAAAAAAACACCACCAGTCTAAAAAAACACAGAATAATAAAAAAAAAAACACCACTGAGATATGTAGGAATAAGGGATGCACAATGGTTGTGCATAATGCATAAATATTCAGGGTATACAGATATAAACATCAGTATACAGCAGTGGTGTTATTCTACCGGAACGCTGGGCGGGACATCCGGGTGATCGACAGCCCGCCTGTCGCGTTCCGCAGCATTACGCCGTTTGTGTAACCAATTACGCCGCTTGCATACGTTACGCAAATGGCGGAACGCGATGGGTGGGCTGTCGATCACCCGGATGTCCCGCCCAGCATTCTGGTAGAATAACACCACTGGTATACAGATATTGACATCAACAGAGAGAAAAATATTTTTTCCTTCAACCAAATTCACAGCAAGCCTAATGAGACATGGCACACATCTGTGCCCTCAGTAGTGACTCCACATCAGCCAAGATTAGGCTGATCTTGTCCTCTAGGTAACTGGCAAAGACAAGAGTGTAGGAACAACACTATTAACACTTTATTAAGAGCTAAATAAATAATTCATGAAGTGGTGAGAGCTTCTCAAGGCAGGCCTAACTTTTAACATTGGCTCTGCTAGTCCAGGACAGGACAGAAGAAAACATTCCTGAAGAAGAAATGTCAAGCTTTGGTTCCTTTGTCTACTTTTTCCAGTCATTGTGATCTACAAGGGCAAGTCGCCTACAGTAGCAGAAATCTACTACAGTAGAAATAAGTACAGAAATAGCCTACAGTAGCAGATCACCCTGTGCAATGGGTGATCGGCAAATGTAATCTGGTATGCCTTGCCCTTTAAACATTGAAATCAGGAACCTTTCATGCTGCACATGTTCAGCTTACTATTCTGTGTTTGGAAAGTTTCATTTTCTCATTGCACCAGGATCCTAATCTTGTTCCTACCCGATTCGTTCATTCATTCATTCATTCATTCATTCATTCATTCATTCATTCATTCATTCATTCATTCATTC
>JAJKFI010000018.1:17521232-17683937 GCA_029204185.1 Lerista edwardsae
AGAGAGAGAGAGAGAGAGAGAGAGAGAGAGAGAGAGAGAGAGAGAGAGAGAGAAGGGCCTTATGTTTTTATGCCGGTGGTATCAGTTTTGTATGGACTCTGCATTGCTGCTTGCAAGTACAGAAGCTGATGATTTTCACATGTGCTCCAGAAAATAAAGCTGGTTTCTTCAGAGTCTGGGTGTAGGCCCTTCTTATCATTCAACAGACACTTTTCCTGCAGAAACAAAATCTGTTTGATTTCCAACTCCTGGTCTTAAAGATTACTCTGTACCATTAATTTTATTTACGGATTTGTATTTCATCCTCTCTAGTTACAAAAGCGCAAGGCAGGCCACATTGCTGACAGATAAATATGACCCCCAGCATTTCCACATTGTTAAAACTTCATACAATTCAAGCCAGTGGAAGTTCCTAGTCAAACTGCATGTCCTTCCCAAACTATCACATCTGGCTTTATCATGGCAACACCATTACCTTGACATTAAAAAAATTGACATTTTTTAAAAATATAGCTGGTTGGGGCAATTGGGGCTGTTGGGACTCTACACAGGGTAAGAGAACCAATGGTCCCTTATCCCAGAGGAGACCTGAGGCTGCTGCTCAGATGCAGGTGGGATGTAAGTACCTTGCAGTCTTTTGTGCTCCCTGAGGCATCTGGTGAGCCTTTGCAGGCCATTTTGCAATACCACGTGGCACCAGGGCAGCATAGGATTGGGCCCCAAAATGCAGTGTTTTGTGTTTTTATTCAGATATCTTAAATACCAAAATGTGGTGTTTTGTGTTTTTATGTGTTAACAACAACAACAACAACAACAACAGAACACCTATGTTCTGGCTGCTTGCAATTCTTTTCTTCTTGATTTACCATGGGAGAAATCTTAGACATAACCATAATGAATTTCCAATTAGATGACTGTATTGTGGCTTTTCCTGTGCTTTAATTGCACGCCTTTCCTAAATCTGCTAATGACAGATGACGCTTTTGCCCACCAACAAAGGGGATTACAGCCAGGGATGTGAAAAATGCACATCTGCCATCCTCACTGCAATTTCCCCAGTAAAAACCTAGTATTGTGGTGGTGCAGAATGCCAGACCATGGCTGGGAACAGCAAAGCTTGGCTGGTACTAGAGCCACCATAAAGCACATTCCGACCATTCTTGGAGTGAGGGAGGATGATGCACATTTGTGTGCTGGCCTCTATGACTCCAAGAGTGGTCCAAACACACCTTACAATGTTCCTTGCCTGGCCTAACTGTGCCAGCCTAACTCCTAATTTTTGAAACATACAAAATTATGCATGGGATGGATAGAATGGATAGAGTGATGTTCTTTTCCCTCTCTCACAACACCAGAACCAGGATACAATTTCAGTCCCCTGAAATAGAGTGTTGGGAGAGAATAGATAAAAGAAAATACTTTTTAACCCAACGTGTAATTAATCTGTGGAACTCCTTGCCACAGAAGGTGGGGATGGCGTCTGGCCTAGCAGCTTTTAAAAGGGGGCTGGACATATTTCTGGATGAAAAGTCCACTGCAGGCTACATGCCATGATGGGTGGTGCAACATCCTAATTTTAGAAGTAGGCTACCTCAGAATGCCAGATGCAGGCGGGATGTAAGCATCTTGTGTGCTCCCTCAGGCATCTGGTGAGCCACTATGAGATACAGGAAGCTGGACTAGATGGGCCTTTGGCCTGATCCAGTGGGGCTCTTCTTATGTTCTTATTAATATCAATCAATCAATCAATCAATCACTAGTATTTATATACCGCTTTTCAACACAAAGTTCACAAAGCGGTTTACAGGCAAATAATAACATTAAAGTTAAATGGCTCCCTGTCCCAAAAGGGCTCACAATCTAAAGGAATGGAGAACACCACCAGCAACAGCCACGAGAAGGACACTGTGCTGGGGTGAAGAGGGACAATTCCTCTCCCGCTGCTAAATATAAGAGGACACCACTTGAAAAAGTGCCTCTTGCCCAGTTAGCAGGGGTTGATTGGTTAGCAGCTGTTTGTGCTGCATGCTAAGGAGGGGGTGACCAGAAGGCTAATGAGAGGTAAGTAAACCCTTGGAAGGCCCTCTTGTGGCCTATGTGTCTCTTCAGACCCACAACAGCTATGTAACTGGTATAGCTCTGAGGAGAGGGAGGCGGCAGAGGCAAGTTAGGACACAGAGTATAGGATCCAGCATGCACTTTTGTACTGAGATCCACCTCTCCAGCTCATGTTGTGCTCCAGCCTGTCCCCCAAACTGCCCTGATTAGCCCATCCACCAGCTAACTAGCTCCAGTGTGGCCTTGGGTGGGCCACTGGTGGGTGTGCAGACCCTCCAGCTGCTCGTGCTGGTGGCTTCGGAGCTTATGATGGCACGTACCATTCACACCATCGTAAATGGCCTTAGGGCAGCAGATCACAAGATTTGCTGATGAAAATGGAGGGTTTGATTGCTGGGTAAGAACGATCGCATCCTCATACATGCCTGCTTGGCTTTTGGACCATGTCTCACTCAGTGGTGCTTACTTCAGAGTAAACTTGCATAGTATTAGACTCATAGCTTTACTAACAGGTTGAATAGGTGATGGAAATGTCAGCAGCCTTGTAGAAAACGGAGCTCAGCGGAGAAAACAGCATCTCAGCTACATTATAGCTTTGTTAAAGGTTATTCCGTGCTGCTGGTATTATTGCACTCACTCTCTTCATGGTCTTCAGCAGCTAATGTCAACAACCTAATGTGTCCAAAAGCATTGCTGATGGCTGGTTGTGAGACTGAAACTCTAGCATCAAGAGCTTCCGTTCTCTCAGTCTGTGCTAGTTAAACTCCAGAACTGAAAAAGGTCAGAGCAGAGCCTACATTACAGCACTGAGGGAAGTAATAAGAAACCAGTGTCAGTAATATAGCAGTTTCAGCTCTGAGAGTGGACAAATAAAAATAATATTATATATCTACAACCTAGGTTTTGCTTCACAGACACTACTGATAAAGCTTCTTCCTTCAGCTTCATTACAATGTGCTTCATCCTAGGCTGAAAGTCAGCCATTGCAGCCAATGGGAGCAGTGCATTCTGGGTAGGGTGGGGCCAGTCCCAGTGGTGTCATCTAAATGATTTAAGAACAGGTACTCACTTTTGATTGGCACGTGTCGGGACCCGCCCACCGGAAGTGACGTCATAAGCCGGAAGTGATGTCGTGGCAGGAAGTGACATGAAAAAAGCCCTTTCTGAGGCCTCAGACAATTTTAAACTGACCCAACAGTTGCAACAGTATTCCACAGCACCCCCAGAACATGTTAAGGATGCCTGGCATCATGTTAAAGTGACCCAACAGTTCCAAAACCCCAGAGCAGCTCATTTTTCAGTGGCAAGGCAAGGCTCCGCTCGCTGCCTGCCTGCCTGGCTCTGAGAATGTGCAGGCAACTCAAACGTGCAGGAAATTCAAAAGTTGCAGGGGGCGGAGTCAACGAGTGGGCGGGTGAATGGGCGGGGCCAGCCGTAATCCTAGGAACCGGTACTCGCGTACCCCCGTGTATCCCCTGCGTGACATCACTGGCCAGTCCCCATTGCCATCAAAGCTGTAGCTCTGTTTCATGCAACTGTTGGCTTTAATGGAACAGATTTCCTGCATTGCTGTACGGTGTATACTGTACAGATTTCCTACATACTGTACGGTAGATATATTTTAATATGTTTGTCGTTACTTTCAACTGACTTTAGCCCTTTCCTCCCTGGAGCAAATATTGTTGAAACTGAAGCCGTGACTCATTGAATGTTGTTGACTTACAAAATTCTGCCTGCACTCTCTGTTTAAATCAGATTTTGTAATTATTGGCAGAGCTCCTATATGAACAAATATGGATGACGGGCAACCAGTTGGCCATTTTGTAATGAATATTTGCAAATATGAAAAGAACTTTATGTCCATGTCCCTTAGCCTTAGAGGAGGTTAGAGGAGCTGGATCTGCCAAAATGTACTCTTCTTCACAGCTATTCATAAGCTGGGAGCCCTGCCCAGGATTGAATTTGGCAATCCTAGTGTGTGTCAGGGCTCCCCAAGGCCATGTTGATCCTTGGTATGGCAATTGCAACATTTTCTGGTCTGTATGAGCAACACTGTCTTTGCTTTGGCAGCATCAACAAATATAAGAGAGAGGAAGGACGCAAGTTGTGTCAAACAGCTCTGCAAGAATGTGACTATGATGAAGCAAGAGATGTTTCTGAAGAGGAGATAAGATGCTGTTGTGGCTCAGACAAAATCAATGTAAGAAAATATGCGGCTCTTTTCTGTATTTTTGATCGGTTCTAGGCTCCTTCCAAGGCCTTAAATAGACTATTTCATGTAATAAAAACAGGTCAAGGAGGCTACCATCAAACACCATGAAATGATGTTTGGAATGCAAGGTTGTGAAGAGTTGTTGAAGGGTTGTTGTGAAGGGTTGTTGAAGTAACACAAAGATAGGCAGGCAGGAGAATGTCACTGGCATTGATGATGGGAATTGCAAGCTGCTGAGGGGATTCTTTGTTTTAGATTGAAAGCTTGGATAGAAATCTTCCAAGTAAATAAACCTGTGTCAGAGCAAATGCTCCTTAGTGTCCTGAGCACATTGTTATGTGCAATGCTCTGCTGTGGCAGGAATACTACTCCTGAATAGCAAAAGCCATTGGAACAATGGCTAGGTGAGCCTGGAAATCTTATCAACAATTTTTCTTTGTAATAACTATTGATGTGCATGAGTGTTATGAACACCCCAACACTGGGGATGGGCACTCAACCTGTAATGACTTGAGTCCTGAAAACGTCGTCTTTTCACGACTTGTGTTGACTCAAGTCATGCATGCCATTGACCCTGATTTAACTCATGACTTGGGGCGAGTAACTTAGAAAGAGTTGGGACTCTATAGGACTTGAGTCCCTACCCACTTGTGTGTGTGCGTGTGTGCGTGTGTGCGTGTGTGCGTGTGCGTGCATTCTTCCTTATTTTTTTGCTGCTTCTGCGTTGCGCCAAAGACCTTTTGGCAGATCCAGAAGTTGGTACTCAGAGTGCCGCAGAAGATGTGGTGGGAGGAGGGTAGGTTGGTTCCAGGAGGTCAGGGCTGGGGAATGGAGGGGAGGAGAATGCCTTGATTTGGCTGCATGAGGCTGTAGGAGGGAACAGAAGGTGGGGCAGTCAGTACAGGGGAGAGGAGGTTCTGGCAATCTAGGAATGGATGATTGGATGGCTTCATTCAGTGGAATGACTCATGATGGATTTGACTTAAAATGATGCTAAATTTTTCATGAGTGGAGTTGTGATGGCCACACTATGACTTTTGAGTTGAGTTGCGGGGTCAAAGGCTCAGAAGTTAACTCACAACTCGAGCTTAGTGGAGTCAGCACAGCTCTTCCAAACAAACAACACATTAGTCTCTCCATTCCTTGAGATGGGATGTAGAGTTTCTGTGTCCCTTCCCTTCGTGTCATAAAATCCTGCAAGGCAGGGCAGGGCTGGCCCATCCATGAGGCCAGCTGATGTGGGATGCATCAGTGGCAGATTAAGAGTGCGATCCTACGCTCTTGAGCTGGTCCAGCGCTGTCGCAAATGCTGTCAAGTGCATCTGTGCCGGCAAGTCGGGCGCTGGACAGGTGCAAGCTGCAGCGTCGGTGCTCAGGTGTCGCTGAGCTCATCAGCAGTGCCGGCTGTGTGCCAGGCTGGCTGAGCATCAGTGGTGCTCAGTCGGCATGGGACCTTGCCAGGGGCGTTGCAGGGCCATAACTAGGCGGCGCAGTGGCCAGTGACGGGGGCAGTGACACAGGACGCCATAGTGCTGAATCCTAAACCCTCTCCCCAGCCTCGGCAGCCCCGATTCGGGTCACTGCAGCACACGTTGACCTACGCCTGCAAAACAGCAGATGCAGATCTGAGTAGCCCCATAGGGCTGGCTGGGGCTTACCCGGGTGCAAAGGGAAAATCTCTCCTTGCCTTGCGCTGAGCTGCTGCTGCCTCCTGCTGGGCATAGGATATGGACCTGCTATGTCAACCTTACTATGTCGGCGCTGCTTAGGATTGTGCTGCCCAAGAAGTCCGAGGGGGTAGAGGATTTGGGATGACCTCCCCCCCCCCGTCAGCCACTGCCGCTACCTCTCTCCAACCTGCTACCAATGCAAGCTGCAATGACCTCATTCTCACTTGAGTGTGCAGCAGATAATTCTGGGTAAGTCCACTCTGTGCCTGTGCTACAAAAAGCCCCCAAGTCCTTACTGATCTCCTTACATGCTCTCATCAATTCCAGAAGCGTGGGACTTCTGGTTTCATTTACAGGGACAGTGTAAGCACTTGCACTGTCACTCTAAATACAATCAGAAGACCTGCATTTCTGGGTTTCCTGACAGCACATGAGGAGCACAGTAAGGGTTTGGGAGTATCTGGTAGCACAGATGGGGGGTACCTGAGGGGGCATCAGGTGGGGTTCTGGGTAGCTCCACCCCTGCTGCAGGGTTTGGAGCTTCCTCAATGATAGCAATGCAACCTTGCAATGACATGGCCAGGGCAGGTTGCTGGACCACTTGGTTGATCAAATTCAGGCCAAGAATTAACATCTTCCTGTTTTCTTAGGTATCTTACATTGCATCCTTGAAAAGACGCCTACTCTTGCTTTTTGCCCATGTTTTGCTGTTTTAAAAATTCTCGTTTTCAGTTGGTTGAGTTTTTGGAACCCACAACTCATTGCGAAGGGCAATGAATACATTTTTGGAATAAGTGCAATGAGATGGGGAACATCCCAGTTGACCTGGGAGCAGGACTGGGTCAGAGTTTCAGCTGCAGAGTGATACTGAAGGGACTTATGGCCCTGCTGTCTTTTTCATCAGCACACACATTTAAAGCGAGTGAAACCGGCATCTACAGCTCCATCTCTGCGCCTGATTTTCTGGACAGTCAGACACCAGAGATAGGATGGCCCAGGCGTTTATCTAGGCTGTCATAACCAGCACTGGCCCTGCTCCCATTCATGATCTCATAAACCTCTTAGCTTCCCATTTCACAATCCCATAAAATTGCTGCCAGTACTGCCGCAATTGCTTCCATAGAAAGCTTATTGATTTCTAGCTGACTTTAGTGGTATTAGTGTTTGATCCTGTTTGAAAACTAGTTAATCAGTCTCCTTCTCCTGTTCCTTTCCTTTCCTTTCAGGCGCCCATCTGATCTCTCGCTTGCAGCTGGAAACATGGACGGGGTGCCAACACTGTGTCACACTTGCAGGCTCTCTGCCCATCATCAGCAAATTCTTTGTGAACCGCAGTTGGGGAAGAAGAAGGAACATTGGCATTGGCTTGGCTTGAGTTATGACCTTGTGTGAGCGACTGAGTGTGTGTGGCATGTAGCAAGGGGCCTTCTATAAGATCTAATGCCATGGTTTAACAGCAGAGAATCAGAAAGAAAAGCAAGTGATTACCTCTGCCTCTTCGCCTTGTTCTCTGCCGTTGACGTGGTCTCATCTGATCATGGGAGTGGGTTCTAAGACAACTTTGAATCAACTCAAAGTGTTTTGCCCAAAATACCATAAGGAGTCAATCACATACCATAAAGATGTGATTGACAGCGTGATCCAAACCAGCCAAAAGGCTAGCACAAGTCCCTTGTGCTGGCCTCCGTCCGTTGCAAATGCGCTGTAAAGCATGTTTGTGCCAGCTTTGATCAAGGCTGCCCTGGCTCCCAGGCCTGGAGGCCCAAAGGTAAGGCTGGCCTTGTGAGGCTGGCACAGGGACTCCGGGAGAGTGGTAGGAGGTGGAATGGGGTAGGGGGAAGGGCAGAACACGGAGGGGAAAGGTGGGGAATGGGCGGGCCTGTGGGCAGCCTGGGAAGGGGGCAGTGACGTCATTCACTGGCGCCAGCAACCGGAATGCTGCTGGCGCCAGGATCCGGAATGCCGTGGGGACTGACGGGTGAGCTGTAGCTCCGCGCCCCCTTGCGGCACCTGGCAACGCCTCCCTGCACCCAGAATTGCTCTCTTACAGAGCGATCCAGGCACAGGGGCGGGTGGGAGGACGAAAACAGTGTGCAGAGTCTGCTGCACGCTGTCCCGCTCTCCCCGGTAGGATGACGCCGCTGGAAGGGGAGTAAAGATAGGCTCCGGCCTTTGGGCTAATTTAAAACTCTATCCCTAGCCCGGGCGGCCCTGATTTGGCTGCTCAGAGTTGCGCTGCCAATTTCAGCAGCATAGCTCCATCTGGGCCAATGTGCACTACCCAGGGGAAAGCGAATATTTTCCCCTTTCCCCGGGTTACATGGCAGCACATCCAAGACCCAGGCTTGATATGGGGTAGGCGTGTAGGCCTGCCTATTCCAGTCCAGGATTTGGATTGCGCTCTTAGAGCTGTATGTCTGAGAACAGAGTGCAGCCTTATAGTTTCATTCCTAAATAAACTTAGGAGGTTCCCTGAATTTTCATTTCACCTGGTTGTAGGTTACGGAGAATAAGATGTTTGTAATTTCTATGTGAGAGAGTGAGAGAGCCAAAAGCATGCCTGAGAAGAAAATAAGTCATATTAGATGGAAACACAATTCAGCTGTAAGGCTTGTAATTTTCTACTTTCCTGCTCACCTGGAGCTAGTAGTAACTGCCCTTGGCAAGCAACTCAGAGGCAGTACTATAATTGCTCTACGCACACCCAACGTACAGGAGAAGCAAAGCTACACATGCAGCTGACTTCATACTACCCTGTTTTGAATTTATTTCATCTGGAGTTAGAGATGGTTAAGCTATGATTGCTTCCCACTTAAAATGTGACGCATCCAGAAGGTTGTATGTGCTCCAGCATTTATAGAAAGCTTTTGCATGCACTAATGACTTCATTCATTTCAATGGAAGCAGCAATTCACACTCACAGCACAATCCTACGCTGCTCGTAGTGTCGATGCAACGTTGTTGCGTCGACGCTGCAACATTAGTACCGATGCGAGGGCACTGAGCGGCACCCCTGCACCTGCACTATTTAGCAGGCACAGATCCGAGGAGCGCATTGAGAGGCTGGAGCCTCCCCTACAGTAAGGGAGTGAGTGCTCCCTTGCCGCGGGGAGGCTCCAGCCTCTCCTAAGCAGCTCTGGAGATGGTGCTGGCCCATCGGCTTCGCCAGTCCGGCACTGCTTAGGATTGTGGCCTTAAAGTAGAAGACATGAGTGGAGCTGCTGCCCTGATTCAAATGACTGGGGCAGTCTTTGTGAATAGGGGAACTTCATGTGTGTATCAGAGCGTTGGCCCCTCTATGAAACAGCTAGATGTAGGCAGTGATGTCATGCAGGGGGTACGCAGGAGTACGCGAGTACCGGTTCCTAGGATTACGGTTGGCCCCGCCCATTCGCCCACCCACTCGTTGACATTTGCAACATTTGAATTTCCTGCACTTTTGAGTTGCCTATATGTTCTCAGAGCCAGGCAGGCAGGCAGCGAGTGGAGCCTTGCCTTGCCTTGCCACTGAAAAATGAGCTGCTCTGGGGTTTTGGAACTGTTGGGTCACTTTAACATGATGCCAGGCATCCTTAACATGTTCTGGGGGTGCTGTGGAATACTGTTGCAACTGTTGGGTCAGATTAAAATTGTCTGAGGCCTCAAAAAGGGCTTTTTTCATGTCACTTCTTGCCACGACATCACTTCCGTCTTATGACATCACTTCCGGTGGGCGGGTCCCGACACGTGCCAATCAAAAGTGAGTACCTGTTCTTAAATCATTTAGATGACACCACTGGATGTAGGGGATTGTGTTTTAAAACATTCCAATATATTGATAACGTTGTGACATTTTCTTATATTTGCTTTTGCAATTTTCTGCATATCTACGCAGGATCAAGTCCCATCATGTTCAATAGGGCTTACTCCCAGGAATGTGTGAGTAAGAATGCAGTCTTTTGGCCCAGTCCTAATGCACATGCACGCTCTCTGTGCATGCTCTGCCAGCACAGACTGTTGCAAACAGTGCACCATCCAGGTTCACAAGAAGGGAGGAAACATTCCTGTGAGCACAGATCTGCCTTTTTTCTCAGAAGGGCCTGTTTACACAACTGTTTTTACAGTGGCCATGCCACTCTTCAGTGATTTCTTCTCCTGAGAGTCAGAATATTGGAAATCACAGTCAGTTGTCTCCCTGGCCCATTAGTAGCCAGGGGATCAGGTCCACAGACTGCCGCCTTGACAACCTTATGGATGCTCCACTGCTGTTCGAAGAGTTCTAACACCTTCAGACAGCTTTTAAAACAATACTTCCAGTTTTCCGGGGGGTAGCTTAGAGGCAATAGCTTGGAGGGGGCAGTGACACCCTTATGGATGTCACAGGTGCACCACCCAGGGACATTTCCCTCCCCTCCCAGTAGGACTGCCACTGCACGTTATAGCTTTATTTATTTATTTTTTAAATGTAGACAGCAACAATTTTACAAGACATGACAGTATGTATCAACAGTGTTGGAAAAAAGAAGCAAAGGCAGTTTCATTTCCAGGTCAGAGGGCAGAACAAAGCCATGTTCTGAACACACATCCAATTCTCTGGCTTTCTCTTACTAAAATATCTGGACTAGACTGTGCATTGTTTTCTGTCTTTAACCCATTGTAGAAGAATGGCAGCCCTATCTATTCTCCTGCTTGCTGATACAGTGACTCCAAAATGGCTACTGCTGCATCATGCAAATGGAGGGGGGAGGAGTCATTGAGGTCTCCTCTGGGTAAGGGAACATTTATAAGTATAAGATTAGGCCATTAATGTTCCTGTGACCGGTTGCCATTGGGACCAATTTAACACTATCTTCCATTTAGAATGGTTGTTTTCAATCACAACCCTATTTATCTGTTACTCTGTTTTCAATTGCCACCTTTAATTTTACTCCGGCGTCAGTGTCATGTTTGCAGCGTATGAATTTCTCTGAAGGCATATGACCAAAATAATTAAATGTTGACGTTGTCCTTTAGTCACTCCCTTGCATTCATTCCAATTCTGACTGAAAATTAAGAAGAGCTTCTCACTGTAGGCAATTGTGAGAAGTGCTATTCAAACAAGGAAGCCCTTGTCTGATCTGGCTGGCTGATGTATTCTGCCCCCAAATGGTTCGCAGGACGTGTGGCACCCTGCCACGAGAGCACTCAAAAGGTGTCACATCTATCTCCACACGTACAGCTTGCTGCCATAATATGCCCTGACTGAGTACACTGAAGTTTCTAGGGGGAGGGGGCATCAGAAAGCAAGCCAAGAGGCATCGATTAGAACAGTTCACAGCTTTGTTTGTATTAGGCTTGTATTAGGCAAAAGGGCTTAATGCAGAAAGTAACAAGCCCAGTCCTTTGGCTTTCCCCACCATAGCATGCAGCCATGCCAAAATGGGCGATTCTGCATGCTGTGATGGGGAAGGCAGATTGGAAGTTCTCGGGAGAGGCATGAGAAAAGATTTTCCCTGCCTCCTGATTGCCAGTGGGCCTCCTTGGACACGCGCCAGCTCTTCAGCCATCTCCAAGGAGACAAAACGTGTGTATTTTATTTATTTTGAAGAATTTATACCCCACCTTTCCCATGCCGAAGCAAATGCCCAAAGCAGCATACATGGGCAGGCTGGTCTAAACCAGCATTTTTCAATGGGATTTTTACAAATATACAGTATTCTGCAATTCACCCAATCCTTAGTCCCAGATGTCGGCTTCACAGTGTGGTTCTCTCCTCTGGCCGTGTGACAGCGAGCTTCAGCAGGTGATAGTTAAGTCCAGCATCAGGATGCAAGGAAGGGGATAGCATCTGGTACACCAGCTCTGGGTGACACACCCTTCCGCTTCTGGTATGCCTCTTGTACGCCTCTTGCCCTCCCCACATTCCATCCTCCCCCTGCCTTGTTCTGCCCACCCTGCCGACCCACCTCCATCAGAGGACCTTGTGTACCTTGTGTGAGGACCTCTGCTTCATCTCCAGTGGCGGGTATGCATGGCATTTCTGATGCCTAGAAAGCATGTTCCACTACCAGAATGCTAGTGACGGCAGTGGCAAGGCATGTTAGCAGTGGTGTCATTCACAAACAAGGTGCCGGAACACTGGGCGGGACTTATGCGCTGATTGGCTGCCCGTCTGCAGCGTTCTGCCAGTGCCCTGGCCTTCGAGGGGACGCCAGCTCGCCGCAGGGGCCTTGGAGGCGCGTGCCGGATGCCCGGGAGAGCAGCAGTGGGGCGCGACAACGAGGGGCTCTCCGCGCGGCGGTCGGGCAGGCAGCGGAACGCCATGGGCGGGCTGTCAATCAAACGTAAGTCCTGCCCAGCGTTCCGTCTCCGCGGGAGTAGATGACACCGCTGCATGTTCGGATTGGGCCTTAAATCACATTAATCTATCCCAATTCCCAGGTTAGTCGTGATCCATGCTCCAATCATGCCAAGGGAACCAAGCTAACGAATAATGTCTTTGATCCCTGAGACTACGTCTTCTGTGGACAATCTGTTTTGGAGGCTTGGAGGTGGCCACAGGTTGGCATTTCTGCATCAAACTGCAAGGAGTCCTGATGATGTCCTATTAACCCCACTCTCCATATCCTTTGTATCCTATCCCTATTCCTGGGCCTGATCTCCCAACACAGATTGACACAGATTGCACCAGTGGTATTACTGACATGGACTCATAGTGCTGGTTGGGGCTTTCCCTGTGGCAAGGGGACAAAGAAGACTTTCCGCTTGGTATATTTCCCCACGGGATGCAGGTGCTGCTGCATCAGCAAGGATAGGCTTGGGCTTCTAATCTCTACCGATCATGGGACTCTAACTCTCTAATGTAGTGGGGGAGGGAGAAAGAATCTCTTTGTTATTGCTATTGTTGAACTGTAGAATCCCCTTGCCATAATATGTAGACTTATGACATGGAACACTGCCAACACAAAGGCTGGAATCCTATACATGCTTTCTTGGGAGTAAGCTGCATTAAACACAAATGGACTTACTTCTGAGTAGACGTGTTTAGGATTGTGCTGAAAATGAGTTTGCATGTCCCCTTTCAGTCACCATTAGGAACGTGGATCTTTTAAAACTTGATCCATGTTCAAAATGCAATACATAAGCTTTTGAGTTACAGTGTGAATGTGAAATGTATCCAGTAAAACTGCCTAATATCTACTTAATGCACATCTCTGACATCATATTAACAACTTGTATTTTAATGAAAACTGCCATCTTTGAGTTAGAATTACTTCTACTGGAAGCAATTAACAGAGCATTAAGGAAACAGTTTATATTGACTATTTAAGGTGGGATTTTCACAAGTGCAGTTGGGAGCCAACGTATAATTTCTGCTCAACAATAATGGCATTTGCATGCCTAATAGATGCAAAATAATATGCTGAAGATGAAGTAGTTTTAAAAATGGGAGGATACTGTATATTTCCAACATTTAAATCACATACAGTGTGAGTCACAACTTAATTACACTGGTATTTAAATTTAAGATAGTTTACATTTGAGTCTAGTATCTGATTAGATCAGATTGCTTAATTTTGAGCCAATTTAGTTATCAGTCTTTAGAAGGATAAAATTGGTTTTTCAGTCATTTGAATTTAAGTTGGTTGTAGATTAGATCCTGAGCAAAACAAGTATTTCTATTGATTTAGCCACGTATATCCCAAAAATTGTATTTTCCCAAAATTCATAAAAAATATATTATGTTTGGTCAGACCTCAAAGACATAGCCAAATCTCAGACTTCAGTGCCTAACCCCTGCTAACTGGGCAAGAGGCACTTTTCCAAGTGGTGTTCCTCTTATGTTTAGCAGGGGGAGAGTAATTGTCCCTCTTCATCCCCGTGCAGTGTCTTTTCTAGTGGCTCTTGCGGGTGGTGTTCTGCATTTTTTAGCTTGTGAGCCCTTTTGGGACAGGGAGCCATTTAACTTTATTATTTGCCTGTAAACCACTTTGGGAACTTCATGTTGAAAAGCGGTATACAAATACTCTTTGATTGATTGATTGATTGATTGATTGATTGATATAGTCAGCAGGGGCACTGCTGATGTGCTTCTAAGTCCTGCCCCCTGATGATGACAAGTGCAATTTATTCACAGAGAAAAACAATAGCAAATGCTATCTATGTTAGGAGTACATAGGCTTCATGAGTACATTGGCCAGCTGTTGCACTCTTGCTTCCCCCGTCTATTTGTGGATAATGGTTGGAGCGGGGCTTTTGAAATGTTACAGTCTTCTTCTCACTCACTTTAGGGCAGAAGTTTCCAAACTATAGCCCAGGGGTCTAATCCAGCCCGCTGCAAGATTTTATCTGGCCCGCAGCAACTTAAAATATTTGACATTTTTAATCGTTACATACCATTTCTCAGTTTAAGCATGGCATTGCTTCTTCGTAAATGTCACGTTTCTTTTTCTCCTGAATCAAAACATGCTGGTTACAAAAACAGATGCAAGTAAAACTTATTCAGGGCACAATCCTAACCTGGAGTTAGGTCGGCACAGTTAGACCAGCAAAGTGGGTGGCACAAGGGTCACCGTAACGTGTGTTTGGACCATTCTCGGAGTCAGGGGGAATGGCGCACATTTCTATGTTGGCGTCTCTGATCAGCAGGTCAATTAACAACAAAAGAACAGTGAGGCAGTGGAATGAGGAGTGAAGAATGATGACATGACCCTGCTTTTTAATACCCTTTTTCTTCCACAATGTACAGAACGTTTTGTGGGTTGAGCTTTTCAAGGAACCCCTCTTTCTCTGGCCTTTGATTGCTCATCTTTGCCCACAAACAGGTGCTTCTCTTGTTTTGCTTTATCAAGCATGCAACAAAGAATTTGTGACAAGCTCTGGAGGCCAGTGGATCAGTGAGTGTGCCCTAAAAGGTAAAGGTTTCCCCACGACCGAATGGTCTAGTCGTAGACTGTAGGGGGCGGTGCTCATCTCCATTTCAAAGCCTGTAGAGCCGGTGTTTTGTCCGAGGACAAGCTTCCGTGGTCATGTGGCCGGCATGACTATACGCCGTAGCGCACGGAACGCCGTTCCCTTCCCACCAAAGTGGTCCCTATTTATCTACTTGCATTTAGGTGCTTTCGAACTGCTAGGTTGGCAGGAGCTGGGACAAGCAATGGGAGCTCACTCCGTTGCACAGTCTTGAACTCCCAACCTTCCGGTCAGAAAGCCCAGCAGCAGCAGTTTAACCCGCTGCGCCACCACGTCCCGAGTGTGCCCTACTTAATAGAATTTAGCCATGGAATTGGCTGTGGCAACTAGGGGTAGGATTCCTTCTTTTGCGTCACTAACACCTTTGTTTACTTCAAACCAGGAAGGTCCCAGGAGTTTCTGTGTCTTTTGTTCATACATATTGTGCAAGCTAAGTACAGCTTTCCATGGACTCCCCCGGAAGGAAAGCCAAGCAAGGCTTCTCCCAAAACAGCCGGCTTGGAAGAGCGGCGGGGAAGGGATTGCTCTGACAAATTAAAGAAGAGTGGCCTTCCTTGTGGTCTGTGGGATATGAGGCCTCTTGTCATTCATCTATTTAGAAATGTATGGTATGGTATGGTATGGTATGGTATGGTATGGTATGGTAATAGCCTGATACAGCAATCCTAACCTAGAGTTAGGCTGGCTCAGCTAGGCCAGCAAAGTTTGGCCGGCACAAGGGGCACTGTAAAGTGTGTTTGGACAACTGTCTGAGTCAGGGAGGCCAGCACACAGATGTGCACCATCTTCGACTCAGAGAGTGGTCCAAACGTGACGGTGTCCCTTGTGCTGGCCAAACTTTGCTGGCCTAACCGTGCCGGCCTAACTCCAGATTACGATAGCGCTCTGAGTTATGCTCCTTGGCAGGCACCTACCACTATGATCACATGTATTCACCCTGTCGCATATCATGCATCTAAATAAAAGAAATAAAAGGGTAGTCAGGTTACAGTGTAACTGTTCAGGGTTATTAGTACAACAGTGAGTCAGAATGGTGCAGTGGTTTAGGAGGTGGACTTAGATCTGGAAGATCCAGGTTCAAATCTTCAATTGGCTGTGAAGCATCCTGGATTGGTTCATGAGTATTGCTATCTCTCAGCCTCACCTATGTCACAGGGCTGTTGAGAGAACACGTTATAGTCCTTCCCTCATGTATACAATCCTGAGCTTATTGGAGGAAGAATGGTATAAACAAGGATTCCCCCCCCCGGATCAATCAAGGATGAAAAGGATGATAAAAACATGTAATGCATAGGATCCACACAAAAATGCAAGGAATAGCCCCCCCCCCCCAATGCAGGCCTAACGCATATACTGTATCCTTATATGCACAAAATCTATCCTTCCTTATGTGGCATTATTATTTAATGAATACATTCATTACAAGTCTGCCAAAGCTTCTAAACTTAAAAATAACTGCTCTTATTCGGTGTAATCCATGTCTGAGAGTGGCAATTCATAAATATGAAATGATGCACAAACACTTGGTTTTGGCAACAGGGTCTTAGACATTTCTGTTGGTTATGATGAAATGGCTGATTTTCCATTCACTTTGTGGAAACCCCAGATGGAAATGGAGCTGCCCAGCAAAGGCTGCCTGGCGACAGCCCTGGATGAATTGATCGCTAATTGAATCTTGCAATTGATTGCTTCAGAAAAAGAAAAAAAATCAATCCAGGAAAAAAGAAAAGGGCTGGAGGTGTGGACTGATGGGTGAGTTGCTGGCACTGCATGAAGCTAAGCAGGAGAATCTGTGGTTTATTTTCAGATGGGAGACAGATGCCAGGTTGTGACAAGCTGCAGTACCTGTGGTGGCAGAACAGAGTCGCTGTGGAGCTGATTACTCACCGCAAGTGAGAGTTGCAGGGGAGTGTGTGAGGAGGCCAGCTGGCAAAAGGACGGAGTACGACCTTGAGGACCTGTCCATGCTTGACTTGCAATTGCCTGCTGAGGCTTGATGGCAGGCAGCCAAAGGAGAGAACCACACTGTGAAGACTACATCTGGGACTGAGGATTGGCGGACCACAAGAATACTGTAGATTTGTAAAAAACCCAATGAAAAATGGTGGTTTAGACTAGCCTGCTCAGGTAAGCTGCCTTGGGCATTTGCTTCGGCATGGGAAAGGCGGGGTATAAATTCTTCAAATAAAATAAAATAAAATAAAGCATGCTAACATTTTGAAGTTCATCGCCTGATTGATTGTGAATTTGCTCTCTGAGGTTTGTACTTGGTGATGTGGAAATAAAAATATTTCCATGAGTGACTGAACAATTATTTGAATGGGCTTCTAATATCAAACACATACTGCGAGGCATAAGTTTTTCTCAAAGACATGTGCCTTCATCTGGCTTCTTTCATTCTTTCATTATTGCATGAGATCAAGCTTGACTTTGAGAATTAAAAAAAAAGTAGAAGAGTAGCCCAGTTCTTTGAACCAAAAATCTGTAATATGAATGGACATTACAGCAATTAAGGCAGCTGAGAAATCTCAGGTGATGTAGTGGTGACAGTGTTAGGCTTGGCTTTGAGAGAGCTGGGTTCAAAGCTGGGCTTTGTCATACTGTTCACTGGATGGCCTTGTGCCTGGTTTGTGCATGTACAGTATTTCCAAGGCTTGTGCAGAGTAGTCCCATGAAATTCAAAAGCACATTGACCACAATGGTCAAATGCAGTGGTTCTCCAACCTTTTAGCACCGGGGACCCACTTTTTAGAATGGAAAGTGTGCTGAATCCACCTGGAAGTGATGTCATGGCTGGAAGTGACATCATCAAGCAAGAAGAGCCGCCATGGTGATATAATCAAATGACACTCTTGGAATGCAAACTGGCATTCTTGGACTGCAGCAATTGCATGACCATGAAACATCCCTGTCAGAAAGCAAGATTAGGACAATACATTAAACACTGAACTTAAATATTGAAAAAAAAAACCCTGTTTTGAAAATTAAATCTGTCCACACTCACAGAATAGATATAGCAAGAGGAAGGTCTGCAGCTTCCAAGTTGGCTGCTCCCAGTTTTCTGCGACCCACCAAGTAGGCCCTGACCCACAAAGTTGAGAACCACTGATCTAAAGCACCTGCACTTGGCAGAGTCAAGTTTCCTAGTACATTGGGAAGAGAAATTGATTCTCAAGAGCTGACATGCTATAGTTACACTCTTTTGTTTGTCTGTCTTCCAATATCATTTTGGGAAAGCTACTAGCACAGCAGGAAATTTATAGGAGAACAGCAATCTGAAGCTATGCACATCTCCCCTTAACTCACTTGGCACCACAGGCAATTTTATCAGCCTGACACTTGTTCTTAAAACCTGGGCTTGATTAAATCAAGCTCGACAGATCTCCTTTCTGAATTGCAGTGCCATAAAGGTGCTTGCAACAGCATGGGAGCACTTGGCTAGAAACGTCTTTTAATAAGGTTCCTTGCAATGGAACCCAAAAGGAAAGTATTAACTGTTCATGGCTCAGCATTGTGACAATGGGGCCTTGTGGGTGAATCCAACCATGAAGAGTGTGAAGCAGGGGCTGTAGTTCAGTGTTGAGAACAGATGAGTAACAGGTGGAAGGTCCCAGATTTTGTCTGCAGTTACAGGATCCTTGGTGGCAGAGCTGGGAAACAGCCCTGTCTGAGACTTTTTTTAGGCCTCCAGGTTAGAATGGTGGATGGTTTGCTCACTGAGCATGTCAACTCTTGGACAGCATTGCATATCAAGCAGTGCTGACAAGAAAAAAAAGCCTTGTTCCATCATCTTGATTGGGAGCTCACAAGATAGCTGGGAAGAACACACCGGCAGGTACTTTTGTTTTGAAGATACACTATGACTCCTTTGTAAAATGCACAGCTTGTGTGCATGGCACACAATGAGCTGCCCTCAATGTTCCCTTGCCTGCAGCATGGTTTAATGCAGTGGTTCTCAACCCTTTTATTAAACCAGGACCCACTTTTTAGGATGGCACTCGTGTTGGGACCCACTGGAAGTGATGTTGTTAACATGGAAGTGGTATCATGGCCGGAAGTGACACCATCAAGCAGGAAGTGCCATCATTGTGACATAATCAAATGACACCCCTGGAATACAAACTGGCATTCTTGGACTGCAGCAATTGCACAACCATGAAACATCCCTGACAGGAAGCAAGATTACGTCAAAATATTATGGAAAAGCACTGAAATAGAAACAATAAAAAAAAAAGCCTCACTTGAAAATTCAAACTCTGAACACACATAACAGGAATATATAGTAGGAAGAGTAAGGTCTGCAGCTTCCAAAATGGCTGCTCCCACCTTTCTGCGACCTAGTTGACATCGGGTGACGACCCACCAAGTGGTTCCTGACCCACTGTTTGAATAACACTGGTTTAATGTATGGAATGAATTCCCTTGGAATGATGTTGAAGGGGAAGGTGAGCAGTGGCAATTGGTTTCAAATTGGATTCCATATCTCTGTGTTACCACATAATGCCCATATCGCCCACGCTTGGGTGCAGCACTTATCATGTATTGCTGGTGATAAGGCCCACAGGATTTGGCCCCCAGCTAGCACCCGGCCACCTTGCAAGTGAATGATGGCTTGTCCCAAAGTGCACAGGAGATTTTCCTGCCCCCCCCTTTTTCATGCATTGGTACAAGAAGGCAAAGATTCGTACATGCAGTAGATTGGTAACTTGTGAATTGAGCTATTATTTTCTATTCATATCATCTTTGTATTTTCTACTGCTGTGCAATATTATGTGAGTTAAGGGGAGCTGTGCAATGTGATGTCTGCTTAATAGGAACTCCTGAGACTGCAGTGTGATAATACGCTAAGGGCGCAATCCTAACCTGGAGTTATGCCAGCACAAGATAGGCTAGCAAAGTTCGCTGGCGCAGGGGACATTATAAAGTATGTTTCGACCACTCTTGGAGTCCGAGAGGCTAGCACACAGACGTGCAGCATCTTTCCTGACTCCGAGAGAGGTCCAAACACTCTTTACCTTGGCCCTTGTGCCAGCCAAACTTTGCTAGCCTAACAGTGCCAGCCGAACTCCAGGTTAGGATTGCATCCTTACAGTCCAATCCTATACTTCCCCTTCCACTGTTGCAGACAAATCAAAAAAAGGCATTCTGAATACAGTGGGGGGGTGGGGATTGGCAGGCTTCATTAGGGAAAGGGGATTTAAATCTCCCTACCCCTATACAAGCCTCCTGCCCAGACACGGGTCTCCTTGGACCTGTGCTAGTAATTTCGCTAGCACAGGTCTGAGGACAGAAAGTGGGCAGGGAGGTTGAAGTGTTGCTGGATCCACCTCCCTGCCTCCCCGGCTAATGTACCTTCCCTGGTGTGGGACTGGAGATTCATGCGCATGGGCAGGAAAGCTCCAACCTTCCTGCCAGTGTCTCAGCAGCATACTATTCAGCACATTGCCAGAGCACCATTTACGGCTGACACCCAGCCCAGTTAGGACTGGGCCATTGGTACATCATTAATTAAATTTGGAATGTAGATTGTATATTCAGGAATATGGAGCTTCTGAATCCCTAGCACAGAAAATAATTCATTTAACTGGTCAGGATGACTCCTAGCCCTGGTTCTGGAAGATATTATTTGTCTTCTCTTTTCATATATGTTTGACCGTTTCAAAAATGAGAAATATGAAACTGGATATACCTCCAAGAGTCTGCATTTTAAGAACTGTATTACTAATTTTAAAAAGCCTCTTATGTGTCAGCTCTGTCAGCTGTCTCTCTTTAAAACAGATATTTAAATAATACATAATTGTTAATTATGTGTTTTGCCTGGAAATCAAAATATGACACTAGTGTCTTCTACAGTTTTGTTTTGTAAGTTGGCATCAACCTAGTAAATAAATTTTGCTAATTTGTTTAAAATGCTATCAACTTTGCGTACAAATGTTACTGTGAATGTAAAAAAAATCTGGAGGTTTTTTTTAAATTAGTAAGAATAACCAGTGAATGTTGACAATTCTTTCACCTGTAAACAGTTTCCTGGAAAGCCAAACACACAAAGGCGCAATCTCCGATTTCTGACCTTCATAGTAATTCATACTTTGCTTTGATTTAATGTGTAGCTATATAGTGAGCTATATAGTAGGGGGACGTGGTGGCGCAGTGAGTTAATCCGCTGTTGCTGGGCTTTCAACCACAAGGTTGGGAGTTCGAGACTGCGTGACGGAGTGAGCTCCCGTTGCTTGTCCCAGCTCCTGCCAACCTAGCAGTTCGAAAGCACCTAAAAAATGCAAGTAGATAAATAGGGACCACTTCGGTGGGAAGGTAATGGTGTTCCGTGCGCTACGGCATAGAGTCATGCTGGCCACATGATTGGACAAAAAAACGCCAGCTCTACAGGCTTTGAAACGGAGATGAGCACCACCCTCTACAGTCGGTCACGACTAGACCATTTGGTTGTGGGGAAACCTTTACCTTTATATAGTGGGCCATTGTTATCTTTTGGCTTAGCATCCATGGGTTTGTGCATCTGTGGATGCTGAGCCAGCATCACCCTCCTGGATGTGATCAAAAGCTACTTTTGGTTCACACCGATAACTTCTGGCTACATCTGGAGGTGTTTTGAGCTGCAGGGAGGCAGTATACAGCCTCCCCACATATCAGAAGTCCCCCTGGACACAACCGGAAGCCATTTCCGGTTTGTGCCGGTAACTTCTGGAAGTATTTTGAGGTACAGGGAGGCATGTGCAGCCTCACCATGCTTCCGATAGACTTGCCAGGTGTCCCTTATTATAAGGAACTTCCCGTATTTAAGATTTAAAAATTGTGTCCCGTATCAATGTTGTACGGGATTTTAAAAATCCCATTGTAAAATTCTGCTGCTGTTGCTGCTTGCTGCTGCCTCACCACGGCTAACTGCATCATTTTTATATTTTATTTATTTTATTTTGAAGACTTTATACCCCGCCTTTCCCATGCCGAAGCAAATGCCCAAGGGGGCCTCCCTGAGCAGGCTAGTCTAAACCACCATTTTTTTCAATGGGGTTTTTACAAATACACAGCATTCTTGTGATCCGCCAAGCCTCAGGCCCAGATGTAGCCTTCACAGTGTGGTTCTCTCCTTTGGCAGACTATTATTTCTGGTAACCATGGAGTGGTTTGATAGAAAGCAGTATCCGATACCAGCGTGTCCCTTATTGTCATTTTGAAAACCTGGCAAGTCTAGCTTCAGAACATAGCTGGCTGTGACAAGAAGTCAGCGGTGTGAACCAGAAATAGCCTCTGATTGCATCTGGGAGACTTGTGAGGGGCCTGGGAGGCTGCACATGACTTCCAGAGGGCTGGGCGCAACCTCTGTGTCAGTTTTGCAGCACCATACCAGCCCCTCCCGCAGATTTCATTATCTGTGGATTACAGTATCTGCAGAGGACCTGGAATGGATCTCCTGCAGATAGTGAGGGCTCACTGTATGTACAAGTAGATTATATTTGTAATATATATAATCTATTATATACGTAGATTGGGTCAGTGGTGGTATCTAAAGCAAGAGGAACTGGAATGCTGGGCGGGACGTACGGTTGATTGGCAGCCCGTCCATTCTGTTCCGCTGCCTGCCCGCCCGCCACGTGGGCTGCCCCCGGTTGGTGTGCCCCACCGCTTCTTGCCCAGGCACCCGGCGTGCCCCCCACCCGTCCCCCCTGGCGAGCAGGCGCCCCCTCTGAGGCCAGGGCAGCCCGCGTGGCAGGCGGGCAGGCAGCGGAACCAAACGGACGGGCAGCCAATCAAGCGTAAGCCGTGCCCAGCGTACCGGTTCCTCCCGCTTTAGATACCACTACTGGATTGGGTGGGCCATAAGTTTCTGTACACAGGAAAAATAAGCATTTTTTAATGAAAACCCATTTTTATTTATATAATATGCAACTGCTTCCTGACCCAGCCGTCAGAATGATTTCAATTTGTTGCTCTTTATTCAAACGCATTTTTTAGGGTATCTGAAATATAAACAACTAGCTTTTATGTACCCGGCTTCGCCCGGGTGTTTATATATGTCCCATCCCTGACCCCCCCAGTGGTTTTCGGCCACCCCCGGGCATGTTTTTTTTTGTAAAAAATTACCCGGCGGTGACCGGGTGTTTATTTCTCCCATCCATGCCTCCCCCCAATGTTTCTTCTTAGTGTTTATTGCCAGTGTTTGTTGGGTAACCCTGGAAAGTACGGATTAGACGTGGAACCCCACCCCTGGGCTTTTTTTAAAAATGTATCCGGCATTGCCCGGGTGTTTATTTGTCCCATCCTTGACCCCCCCCCACACCAGTGTTTGTTGCCTGGCTGTGCAAACCCACCCCTGGAAGGGTTTTTTGTTGTTTTAAATGTACTCAGCGTTGCCCGGGTGGTTATGTGTGCCATCCCTGATCCCCCAAGTGTTATTTGTAGATCTTATTGGCTATTCAACATTGTCACGCGGGAGTCCTGTCCCCCCCATCTCACCAGACTCACCAGCCACGCAACACATTTGGAAATGGGTGCAACTGCCACTTCAGATGGCCCTGTATAGGTTTCCCTCAGGGGAGTCCTCTGAGGGAGTCCTCTCCCCCCATCTCACCAGACTCACCAGCCATACAGATGGTCCTTTCAGTGCATCACAATGCAGTGGCTCAGCTCATAGCCACCCATAGAGAACCACAAATTCGCTTTTACCCCCGCCCATGGGGATAAGAACCGTTCCAAACCCCCACAGCGACGGTGTCGGGGGGGGCCAAGGCACCCGCTTGCCGAGTTTGGTGCGAGTTGGTCCAGGTGTTAGTGTTTGTTGCCTGGCTGTGCAAACCCACCCCTGGAAGGGTTTTTTTGTTGTTGTTGTTTTAAATTTACCTGGCGTTGCCCGGGTGGTTAAGTGTGCCATCCCTGATCCCCCAGTGTTATTTGTAGATCTTATTGATTATTCCACATTGTCACGCGGGAGTCCTGGTCCCCCGTCTCACCAGACTCACCAGCCACACAGCACGTTTGGAAATGGGTGCGACTGCCACTTCAGATGGCCCTGTATAGGTTTCCCTGCGGGAAACCTATTTGCTGCTGTTTGTCTTCAACTGTACAGAGTTCAGTTGCTGCCTGAAGATTCCACATGTCATTTGCATGTACTTTGCATCTCATCATGACATCATCAGAGCCTCGGAATGCAGTGGCTCAGCCCATAGCCACCCATAGACAACCACAAATTCGCTTTTACCCCCACCCGTGGGGGCGAGAGCCATTCCAAAACCATGCAGTGACGGTCTCGGGGGGCCAAGGCCGAGTTTGGCGCGAGTTGGTCCAGGCGTTGCGGAGCCTATGTGGAACATACATACATAAATACACACATACATACACACATACGCTCTTCTTTATATATATATATATGGATATAGATAAAATGTTTAAAATCATACGTATGGAAACTTATGACCCACCCTGTACTATAATACATGATAATATATTAATATATTATAGCTCATCCTGTAGCCAGATTGGAATATTGGAATGTTTACCAAGATGGCTATCATAAACACACACACATGCACACACATTCCCAGCATATGACAAAATGTTTTTCTGGAAAACAAAAAACAAAATCCTGAAAATACGTAGACGTTTCAAGCAAAGGTTGTGTCTCTGACCTTACGATTTATAATGTTTTCAGAATGCATTTAGTTGGAAATGAGGCACCAATAGCCCAGGCTTAAGACTTTCAATAAATGTTTCATTGTAGAGGACTATCATTAATTATCTGGGAATGAGACTACGGAGTACATCAATTAAAACTGTAGGTAAATTTACATTGGCATGTATTTGGAACCACAATGAAGACTGAGGGAAACATACAAATTATACTAGAAAAATGTACATAAAACAAAATGAAAATTGATTTGCAGAACTGCAACCAAGCAGATTGAGGGAAAATGTAATTAATCATACATGGAAGAGGGGCGATTAAATGGATGACTATATGGAGATTAATAAATTACATTGTAAGGGCTGGCTCATGCAATAGTCTTCCATTGTAGCTGCGGCTTCCACATAATTTGTGAGCCTGTGGACTTCATAGGGTCCCAGGCAGTAGTGGGATCTAAATGATTTAGCAAGGGGAACTCACTTTTGATTGGCACTTGTGTCAGGACCCGCCCACCGGAAGTGACATCATAGCCGGAAGTGATGTTGTGGCAGGATGTGAGGTCATAGCTGGAAGTGATATTGTGGCAGGAAGTGACATCGTCAAGCAGGAAGTGCTGTCATTGTAACACAATAAAATGACATGAACTGTAAATTTGCATCCAAAAAACAAGACCAACCACTCCACAACAGTTTTCAGCAGGCATCTGGGCATTTTTAGGTGGGCTAGCAAGCCCAAAAAACTAGACCAACCATTCCACAACATTCTTCTTTCGTACTGCTGCGGGAGGGAGGGGGGACGGGGAGAACGAGGGGGAACGGGGAGAAGGCAGGCCATGCCGCGGAGGGAGCCCAGGCCTACCTGCTGCTGTCTCCCGCCACCACCACCGCTGCCAGGCCGCTGCCGCTGCCAGTCTCCCACCACCTCCAGTTCAAATGTTGCAGAACTGGGAGTGGAGCACGCGCACAACCGAAGAAAAACAACATTAAAAAAAACACGGAGAAAAAAATAGCCAGAAGCCAGCCGATGTCAGTGAGTGGGCGGAGCCATCCAACATTCCAACAAGTGGAACTCCATCCCCCCGCATTCCCCCTCAATCCCACCACTGGTCCCAGGCCATGGTCTGAAGTCAGCAACCTTCCTGAAGCTATGCAGATCTGGGAACCCCATGCATGCCACCCCAATCTTCATTCCAGAAGAAATATGGCATACCAATATAATGACATTGTTTGGGGCCATGCAGAATGCAACACTGGAAATAACGTAGGATCAGTAGATGCTCCTATGCCGGTGCTTGCCACCATATCATCTCTGGGAACTATAGGAATGTGTTACAGGAGCTCTCCGCTTTTCAACACAAAATTCACAAAGCAGTTTAAAGGCAATAACAATAACAATAAAGTCAAATGGCTCCCTGTCCCAAAAGGGCACACAGTCTAAAAAAAATGCAGAACACCACCAGCAACAGCCACTAGACAAGACACTGTGCAGGGGTCAAGAGGGGCAGTTACTCTCCCACTGCTAAGAGGAACACCACTTGAAAAAGTGCCTCTTTCTCAATTAGCAAATGTTAACATGCAAAAGAGAAGCTGGAAATGGTTACACCAGGAGACAGTAGGTGAAACTCAGCTCCTCGTAAGCATGTTGCTTGTTTGGATTTCCCCATCAGATGTCATACAGTATATATATATTTATATATTGCTTAAAAAAAATGAATGGCACTTACTGTACCTTTGAAGACCCTGTGACCAGAGGCGGAAGAAGGGTTTAGCCCGGGGTGGTGCGAGCCATGGGCGCCAGCAGAGGTGGGACGCCATTGTGTGGAGTCTGCGGACGAACCCGCATGCTGTTTGGCCCACCCGCCCTCCCTGGCGTCCATTCTGCTCCAAAATGGAGCTATTCCGGGCGCAGGGAGGCGTGGCTGGGTGACGCACGGGGGTGGGGCAATGTGCTGGGGGTGCGGTTTCGTCGCCCTGCCATGGGCGCACTCGTGGCTCTGTTTGTCCCTGCCTGTGACTAAGAACAGAACCTTCTGTGAGCTATTTCCATATTCATAATGCACAGCTAACAATATGAGTGAATCAGACATACTACAGGGTGCCAAGACATTGTTTGAGATGTTGATGATGAGATTATTTTCAGCCAAAGGTCTGTGCCACTGCAGCACTCAAATTTTATCCAGGAAAATCAACTTGCTTTTAAAAGCGGCACAAGAAATGCATTGCGCTGTATCGAAGAAGTGGCATGCAATAAACGGACACACCAGAGGATCACTTTAAAAAGAAATCCGTGAGGACTTTGGTTTGATTCCCATTGCCATGACCCCAAAGGACCTTTCCCCTCAATCTGTTCAAACAGGAAATGGGTTCTTCTGGGTTCTTCTACTCAGCAAGAAGTCAAGGCAATAAAAACCTGCTGTCACAGAGTAATAGTTTAGACTACAGTTTCCAACCAGACTCAATGACTCTGTTGTCTGTAGACAAGAGGAAAGAGGAACTCTTTAGTGTTCAGGTAATTGGCATAATAGAAAGAAAATCAGCAGACAGATCCCAATTTCAAGGACTATGGGCTATGATCACTCAAAACAGTGAGTTTTGGGATACAACCACTTTTATGTAGGTCTTAGTATTCAGCCCCTCTAGTTTGTCATGTTGCACAATTCTACATACACGATTTGACCGTGGCATTGCCCCAAAACGTCACACAAAGTGAAAGAATAAGTGATTGCCCTGGGGTTTCTTCCAAGGTGAAATGTCTGAGAATGTTCAAGGGAAGCCAAATTAGTTTCCAGAAAACAAGAGAATCAGGGTTCCTGCACAGAAGTGCTTTCTGTGAAGGCAGCTGATTATATTTGAAGCAACCACACTGGACTTCAGTGGGGTTGAGTTTAGCCAATACACACATTTTCTTCAGTGCAAGATGTTATGCTAACTCAATGCTAATGTAAGAATATATTGAAAACTTCCAATCTCAATTCTCCTGTTTTCAGTTCTGTATATAGTTCTAACATACAGTTTCTCAGGGGCTAGCATAATAGGTTGGGCAGTGGCTGAGGGCAGCGGTGGGATTCAAATAAATTAACAACCGGTTCTATGACGTCATAGCCGGAGCCCAAAAACCCCCGAAGCCAGCCAAGGTAAGCGAGTGGGCGGGGCCCGGCCATTTAACAACTGGTTCTATAGAACCTGGGCGAACCCCCTGAATCCCACCACTGGCTGAGGACCCACACCCATTGGAAGGCCCACCCAGAAAGGGTGACCCCTGATCCCCAGAACTATTGGTGCAAGTTGGCCAAGAGACTTAGGACGGAACTGGGCATAGGAGGGATGGGGCGGGGGTGAGAATGGCAGTGGCCTCCATTGCCGGATCCTGCTTGGCCCAACTCGGAGGCCCTCAAGTCTGTGCTGGCAAAATAGCTGTGTGCAGCCTCCCTGGCCATCAGAACACCCTCCACACAAACCAGAGCACAGCTTGGAGGGTGCAGCCCATCAAGGTCAGGAGGGCCAGAGGCTCATAGGGGAGCAGAGGCTTGCTGTGGGTCAGACAGAGGCTCTCTGAGGGCTGCAGTCTCTGGCCCCTGGAGACCGCTGGTCTAAGGCATGGTCTGAGGGTACAGAATGCAGTGACATCATTGAAGCTGGTTAGCGCCTGGATGGCAGATTCCCTGGTAACGACACATATACTGCCTTGAGCTCCATGGTAGAAGAAAAGTGTGCTATGAGCTGAGCACAATGAAAGACAACAGACCATTTGACAATCTTATGCATTTAAATGAATTATTTCACAGAAGCAAAAGGATCCCAAAAAGCTTTTATGAAGTGGTAACCTCATCTGAAGGCCCCAAAGAGAATGTCACAAAAGTGGATTACCTCACACTTGTCGCAAGGCAGAATCTCTCACAATAAAGCAATCACTAACCAATTAATTCAGAAAAGAATTGGAATTATGTTCTTTTTTCTGCATCAACGGAATTATTTCTGGAACCATTCAGCATCAGATTCAATTATTGAACGCAATAAGCATGTAAAGGCAACCTGCTGCTGGATATTTTCCAACTACAATAGCAGAAACAGTACCGTATAACAAGTCCCATGTCTACTAAAATTGTCATTTACCATTCTAATCGTACACATACGCATGTGCGCACGGATGCACACACAAACACACACATGAGCTAAACACTGTTTAACCTGACAGGCCATCAGAAAACTAATTGGCTTGTTTCAAGCACAGGCTAGTGGATGACTGCATTAACTGGCCTCCAAAGGAGATTTATGGAATACATTGACTGTTTTAATCTTCAAAACAACATAGGATTAAACATGACTGTATCACAAGCCATGGCACTCAAGTCTAAAGTGAGCTCTTGTTCTATTTAGAGTAGCGGACCTTCTTGCACACACTGCATGGATCTGACTTGTTGAAAGAAGACCCCTTTTCATGTTTTCTCATCTGTTGTTGCTGCGGTTTTTCTTCATTGATTTATTAATACACGATGGGTACGTAATTGTCTTTCGCGCCTTGGTCTAATAATTCAAAAACACTAAAGCCCACTTAAGACCAGGCTTATCGGGAGTCACTCACCTGCTTTCTTGTGATGCATTAAGGATCCAGCAGGAATGTTTGTTTTAATAAACTGGATACAAAAGCCAGCAGGATAACAAAAGCTAATTGCATGGGTTTTTCTCACCTGCCTGTTTGTCTCCTGGTCACAATTGGGTGGGAAGGCCCCATGTCGCCAGTCCATCCCACCTCCCCGTCCCCCACCCCACTGCCATCTCATTTTGCCCTCCCATTCCACTCTCCACCACTCCCTCCTGCCTCCTCCTGCCACTGAGAGCGCAATCCTAACCTGGAGTTAGTCCAGCACAGTTAGGCCAGCAATGTTTGCCTGGCACAAGGGACATTATGAAGCATGTTTGGACCACTCTCGGAGTCAGGGAGGACGGTGCACATCTGTGTGTTGGCCTCTCTGACTCTGAGAGTGGTCCAAACATACTGTACAGTGTCCTTTGTGCTGGTCAAACTTTGCTGGCCCAACTGTGCTGGACTAACTCCAGGTTAGGATTTTGCCCCAAGTAGCATACTGTTGGAGCACCTTTCATGACTGACACTCAGTAGTGTCATTCACAAACGAGCTGCCGGAACGCGAGGCGGGACTTACGGCTTGATTGACAGGCAGTCCGTGACGCGTCGCAGCCTCCCCGCCCGCCGCGGGGGCTCCCTCTGGGTGGCGCGCCCCTCCGCGGCTCGCCTAGGCACCCAGCGCGCCCCCCAGGCAAGCGGGCACCCCCTCCGAAGCCAGGGGTGCCCGCGCAGCGGTCAGGCAGGCAGCAACGCATCACAAATGGCCAGCCAATCAGGCGGTAAGTCCCGCCTCGCGTTCCGGCGGCTCGTTTGTGAATGACACTACTGCTGACACTGACTGCTTCACAACAGTCACTGGCAGCCGAAGAGGTGCTATGATGATGATCAATCCCTTTAGGATTGGGCTGTAAAAAGAGTTATAATGTATCCAAAAACGAAACATCTTTTGCCTCTTCATCTGTCATGGAAATAGACTCCAATGGGCCTAAGAATCACTCGTGAAATGAAAGTTTTATATTCATTTGCAATTAATTGAACCTATATGGCTATAAAAGCAGAAATGAAATATTCATGCCGATATTAGATCAACTGCTTTTTAGTATAATTTTTTGCTTGTAATTAGTGGATGTTTAAAAATAGCAACTTAATTTCATCCCATACCAATTAAAGCCATGGATATTTTACTGCAAATTCCAATACAGTGGAAAAGTACTGTAATTAGTGCTTTATTGGTTGTGTAATTTGAAATTATGTAAATCATATAGCTACTAAACCACAGTAAGTGGAACTTAAGAACCAATTTAGGTTTAATTAACACACAATAATAGGATTATTAAGTATCTACATGCATATCTGATATACATTAGCTGAAACTGAAATAGTTTTGTTTCCTGGAGGAAATATGTTAGGGAGAGATTTGTTACTTGGAGAACACAGAAATCGAGTGAACATGAATTGACTAGCATCTACGTCCCACAGTGCATGTCCATAACAGGACGGAGCTTGTTGTGGTGTTATGTCTTAATGAGAGTTACACTTCAACTGGGCATAGTAACTTGCTTTAATTGTTTGCAACAGTTGACGTATGAAATAATCACATCAGTGGCATTCCCAGAAGAGGGGCACCATGCTACGTTTTACAGGCACTTCAATGCGCTGTGTAAATAGCCCCTCAGAGCCGTTCCAGATAGAAAGGGCAAAGTGGAGGCTCATTGAAGCATCTGCAAAAATAGTGCCATCCTGCCCCTCTGGAAATGCTACATTGGTATTGCCTACTAAAGAATGACTTTTCCAGTCTCGGGTAGAGTCCAGCATTGTTGAGGGAGGGTAGGTTCCAGAAGGTGGTGCTTGGGAACAGATTGTTCCTTCCTATTGGAGTTGCTCTTCAATGTTGGTACCCATGCTACAATCTTATGTGTGTCAACAGATTGCTGATGGCACTCAGCTCTATGATTGGCTTTGAAGATCAAAGACTGGGCAACCCTAGGTGTGAAAGTGCTACAAGAAGTTATTAACAATAGGAGAGGGGGTGTTTCCTAATATTTTTTAAATTGTACCACCAGTCAGGTGGAAAAGCCATTGAGAGGGCAGAGACTTGGGTGGGCAGGGGTGTGTGTCAAGGCCAGGATGGGGGGTGGTATTGGGTTAGGACTTGATACCATATCCCTCTTCCCAGACTCAATCCTCCTTTGTGGGCCCACTGCACCAGAAAAATCACTGGCGCTGGTCCAAAGTGACCCACCATAACAGCAGAGGCTTACTCCCAAGCAAGGGAAAAAAATGTTCCCATCCATTAGGAGGCCTCTGGGACTGCCCCCACCACCAGAGGATGCAGCACATGCTCTGGTGATGCAGCTGCAACAGCAGCAGATGGGTTATATTGGATTGGGTTGTAAGTGGAATCCCTTGTTTCTCCTCCATTTCTTTACCTCCATCATTTCCTTGCAGGAAAACAGTGGCACAGTTCACTGTAGCATTTTGTGGCCATTGGCTGACTTTCTGGGTCTTCTGACAAGGCTGAGCATTGCTTAGAATAGAATAGAATAGAATAGAATAGAATAGAATTTTATTGGCCGTACATGGAATTTCACCATACATGGAATTTTACTTCAGCCCAAAAGCTCACACATGTACCTCAAACTAATAAATAATACCATCCCATTAACAAGCCCCCACTAACTCTGAACTTATCCAAATCAAAACAAGAATAAAAACAAAAACATCAACATAATAGCCCAATAGCATGGGGGAAAAAACTGTTCTTGTGCTTGGTTGTTTCAATATACCATGTCCTATGTCCAGAGGGAAATAGCTGAAACAGATTACAGGCAAGATGAGAGCGATCTGCAACAATCCTCTCTGCTCTTTTCTCATCCAAGCAATATATACATCGTCCATAGAGGGCAAGCTGACTCCTATTATTCTTTCTGCAGTTTTGACTGTCCTTTGGAGTCTATTCTTATCCTATTTAGTCACTGAACCAAACCAGACCGTTATAGAATTAGAAAGAATAGATTCAATGATTCCTCTATAAAACTGAATCAACAGCTCAAGGCAGGTTAAATTTCTTAAGTTGGTGCAAAAAATAAATCCTCTGCTATGCTTTCTTAATAATGGAACTGATGTTAACTGACCATTTCAAGACATGGGAGACTATAGAACCCAGAAATTTGAAGGACTCCACCACTGATACCATACTACCACATATGGTCAGCTGAGATATAGTAGAGGAGTGCCTTCTAAAATCTATTACCAACTCCACTGTTTTTAGTGTATTCAATTCCAGATTGTTACATTCACACCACAGGGCAAGCTGTTCAACCTCCCGTCTGTATGCAGATTCATCGCCATCATGAATAAGACCGGTGATTGTTGTGTCATCTGCAAACTTCAGAATTTTAACAGAGGGATCCACTGCGGTACAGTCATTCCTGTAGAGAGAAAAGAGCAATGGGGAGAGCACACATCCCTGAGGAGCTCCAGTACTAGTTGTACGAGAATTGGACATAATTTTCCCCAGCCTCATCCGTTGCTTCCTGTCTGTCAAAAAGCTGGTTATCCATTGGCAGACATGAGCAGGTACAGAGAGCTGGATCAGTTTAGAATAAAGAGTAGCTGGAATAATGGTGTTAAACGCTGAGCTGAAGTCCACCAAAAAGACCTGTGCATACTGTAAGTCCCTGAAGAATCCAGATGTTGCAAGATATAATGCAGTGCCATAGTGACAGTATCGTCCACTGACCTATTTGTTCGATAGGCAAATTGCAAGGGATCCAGTTACGGGTCAGTGATGTCTTTCAAGTAGGTCAGCACTAACCTCTCAAAGATCTTCATCACCACAGATGTCAAAGCAACAGGTCTATAATCATTCAGCTCCTTAATAGAAGCTTTCTTAGGTACTGGAATAATGATAGAATGTTTAAAACAAGAAGGAACTCTACACAACTCCAATGACAAATTAAAAATCTGGGTTAGAATGGGGGCCAGTTGTACAGCACAAACTTTCAAACAAGAAGGAGTCACCCCATCCGGGCCCGGAGCTTTCCCAACATTTTGTCTTTTGAAAAGGCCTTGCACATCCTTTTCACAGATTGTCCTGGGTGGACAGCCACAGGGAACAGAAGTAGTAGTAGAGGAAGCATTTACTGTTACTGCATCAGGGCCCAAATGAGTAGTGGTTGATAATGGATTTTTCTCAAACCTACAATAAAACATATTCAGATCCTCTGCCAATTGATGGCTCTCCTCCACAGAGGGAGAAGATTTTCTATAGCCAGTAATATTCCTTAATTTACTCCACACAGTGGCAGGATCATTGGTTGAGACTTGGCGTTTCAATTTTCCACAATAATTCCTTTTTGCTACCTTGATCTCTCTGGTCAATGTGTTCCTGGCCTTATTATACAAAATCCTATCCCCATTCATGTAAGCCACCTCCTTAGCATGACGAAGTTGTTTAAGTTTTGCTGTAAACCAAGGTTTGTTATTAACAAGGTTTGTTATTATTATAAATACGTAGAGTCTTTGTAGGCACACACAAGTCTTCATAAAAACTGATATAAGATGTCACAGTATCAGTAAGTTCATCCAAATCTGTAGAGGCAGCTTCAAAACTACTCCAATCGGTACAGTCAAAGCAAGCCTGAAGCTTTAATTTTGCCTCCTCAGTCCATCTCTTTACTGTTCTAACCCTAGGCTTTGCCATTTTAAGTTTCTGCCTGTAAGTTGGAATAAGGAAAATCATGCAGGGATCTGAAAGACCAAGGGCTGCACGAGGGACAGAACGATAAGCACCTTTTATCGTGGTGTAACAATGATCTAATATATTCTTGTCCCTAGTGGGGCAGCTAACACACTGTCTGTATCTGGGCAATACATGAGTCAGATCTGCCCTATTGAAGTCCCCTAATACAATAAGTAAGGAATCTGGATGTATCCTTTCCATTCGAGTTATCAGATCAGCCAGATTCTGTACTCCTTGACTTCTACAAGCCTGAGGAGGTATATAGACCCCAGCCAGAATCACTGAAGAAAACTCCCGTGGAGAATAAAATGGTTTACACTTGATAAATACTGCCTCTAAATCCCTATTGCAAAATTTTCAATATTGCTTGAACTCAAAGGATGATGGAGAGCACAGAAGGACCCTGTTTTTTTCTTCTTCGTCATTTATTTATGTGATGGGATACAAGGAACCAAACACACACTGTTTTGTCACATTCACACTGTTTTGTCCAGGACAGTCCTACTCAAAGCTTCAGGACTCTATACTGCAAGAAACAACAGCCCTTATCAAGCAAAACTCCAGGAATAACCATTTCAAGATGCCTTTCTTTTTCAGTTCTGGGCTTCACCTCTTCCAGTGTAACATTTGTTTATGGCCCTTTCATGTTTGCCTCTAAATTTCTTTTTCGTGCCTGCATCAAAATATGAAAATAAACGTGCATTTTAATGCTGCAGTTTGCCAGACGATGATAAGAGGCTGAATGGAATAACAGATGTTTTTTTTCCTTCATCATCCTTGATATTGTGCAAGTAGCTAAAGAACTGTTAACATTTCTGCTGAAAGCATTGACATTCATACGTCTGGAGTAGGGGAGGAAAAATAATTTTCTGAACAATAATTGAGGCTGTAGGGGGGGTTGTACAATGTATGAGGCAATCAATAATCTGTAAATCTCAAATATGTCATTTCTCTTTGCCCCTCTCAGTCAAAATCAACCTCCCTCTTCCTCTGGGTCATAGTTTCCAAAAATGGGTTCCAAGCTTATCATCTCTGGAGACATCATGAAGATGGCAGTAACAGGGCTGCCTGTGACAGCGTATAGCAGTGCTGGGGGGAGTAGGGAAGCAGACGGAGGTTTCCTCGAAGTAAGAGAACAGTAGTTCCCTTTCCTCTTGTTGAGCCCCAGCCTGCCCGATAGGGGCTACCTGAACCAGCTCAAATGCTGGGGCAGAAATAAGTAGCCCTGTGTAGGGCTTTCAGCTTGGGATGGGGGTTAGGATCTGGCAGAGGCCTCCTTCAGCATCCTTGTCCCCTCCTGAGCCAGGAATTCCTCCCTGCCACTTGGTAGGGAACTGATCCATGACTGCTCCCGGGGCTCCATAACTTGAGTGGAGGTCCAGCACCCACTCAAGCTGGCCTCTCCAATGATGCCTCCCTCCTTCTGGCCTCTGCAATGTGCTTATGGTATGATTGTGATTGCCATTGCCGACACAGAATGTGGGAGGCAGGCATTAGTCTAGGCTAGGATTGGGCTCCAGCTTCTGCATTATCTGGTCTGAGAGGTGGTCCAGCTTCAGATGAACTGGGAAGCTCCTCATTCCTTTTAAGTTGGTGGCGACACAGAAGACACTCCCCCTTCCTCATGTCAATCAGCGGTTTTACAGAAAGCCCTCTGCAATACAAGTTAATTTCTTTTTGCCCTTCCTCTGTGGGGCTTGTGCTGAAAGCAAGAACCCGGAACCCCAAGTCTTATGAGGAATGGTCAAAATTGTTTGGTAAGCTGCACATGTAGAGAAGACGTGTGTGTGTGTGTGTGTGTGTGTGTGTGAGTGAGTGAGTGAGTGAGTGAGTGAGTGAGTGAGTGAGTGAGTGAGTGAGGGCGCAATCCTAGCCAACTTTCCAGCACTAGCATAGCAATGCCAATGGGACATGTGCTGCAATGTGCAGTGGAGTAGTCGTCACAGAGGCCTCCTCAAGGTAAGGGGATGTTCGTTCCCTTATCTCGAAGCTGCATTGACCTTACCCCGGTGCTGGAAAGTTGGTTAAGATTGTGTCCGGAGTGTGTGGTCTCCAGGTATCTGCAGGGTTTTCAAGCTGGGAAAAGGAAGGACTTATTCTGTGTAGCTCTGGAGGGTAGACTAGAACCAACGGGTGGAAACTGCGGAGAAACAGATTTTGGCTGGGAAACTGACTGTTCTCCCTGGGAGTCTGTTCTGAATGGACCTAGCAGCCTCAGGATGTGGCCTGGCCAGGGGCATGCTGGGAGGGGCTGGGCGGGGGTGTGGGCTATTGGCTGGCTAAGCAGAGTGCACCTGTTATGCTTCAATTAACTGCAGAAGCCGTCTTGTCCCCAGGAAGAGGAGGCATAGGACCCAGAGGGCAACCAGGTGGAAGGTAGAACCAGGAAGGGGAGACCAGTCAAGGCCAAGGAAATACAGTTGACCTGTGTTTACCATGGATTTGGAACCCATGGACCCACAGGGTGAGTTGATCTTGACCCTGCCTCTGGAGGGTGTTCTGAGCCCTGCCGAGGTCACACACATCCTCCCGTGGCCTCTGTGGGCCTCAGGATGAGCTTTTGAACTTTAAAAAGTCACTTCCAGTTTTTCAGCAAAATGAGAAGTGACGTTCATATGCCTTTAAAAGGCATTCTGGAGCCCAGGAAAGCCCACCTTGATAATTTATGAACACATTAAGAGCGTAACCCTAACTAAATTTCCAGTACCGGGGGTAAGGGCAATGTAGATCTGAGATAAGGGAACAAACATTGAGGAGGCCTCCGTTACTGTCCCCCAGCTGCAGGATACAGCATATGCCCCATTGGCACAGCAATGCCAGTGCTGGAAAGTTGGTTAGGATTGCGCCCTAAATAGCATCTCCTTAGGGAAGGCCACTGGCTTACTTTCCTTGTTTGTGAGAACTGCCCATTCGCTCCTCCCCTGTGTGTTCCGATCTGCAAGCCATTTACACACTGCACATGAAAGCCATTTACGGTGCATTACCAGTTGCAGCCATAGATGTGTTATGATAAACAGCAGCCTCCGAACAATGTGACATTGAACAGTCCTGCGATGGGGCAACAGCCGGTGCATTAAATGTCCTGCTTGTGGGGCCTGTGAGAGGATCTGCCCACCAGGCTTCCCAGGGCTCATTTAAAATAAGTGCTTGATTTTGTCTAATTAGAGCCGAGGAAGGCACAGCGTCTGCATCAGGTCAACCCACTGCGGATCAATTATTAACGGGGGTGATTTAAATCAGACGCCTGCTACTTATCCCTTCAAAACTTGGCAAGTGTTCATTACTTAATTAGAAAGACCGCCGTTTTCCAAGAGCAGCACAGCGTTGGGTGTCTCGTATTTCACATCAGCCACAGTCACAACCACTTGTTTCAAATAAAATGGCTTGTTGTGTAGTTGACATCAAATACCGAGAAATGCTTGACACAGGCGGCCGTTGGATTTTGCCAGCCTTCTGCATTTCTATATTAAGCCGTAAGTGCTGCCTGCAAGCAGAATAATAGCTACTTCGGCTGCTTTTGGCAATCGATTATGGACCTGACATTTGCATCTTACCTAGTTTACGTTTATCGACTGTCATCTATTAATACAACCCCTATGTGCACAAGTGGGTACAAAAAAGGGTACTATTTGGAGCAAAAGGGTAATACTGTGAACATTTTATTATCATTTCTAATGTCTCAGTTTATAATTTTTAAAAAAATAAAAACTTTAGATATACATATGTCTAATTTACAACCATAATTCAACAATGGAGATTATATTTTGGCATAATCTGGGCCGGCCTTAAGCCAATGTGACCAATGGTGTCACATCTGGCCCCTCACTTTGGGATCCTCTGCACCAGTACAGGGAGCAGATTGCCTGCTGCTGCAGACAGGGTCTCCATGTAGGCCCGTGGGACAAGCAGAGCAGCTTTAGCTTGGGCCCTCCCACCTGCCCCTGCCTCCAAATAGCTCAAAATGGGCTTCCTGGAAGCAATTGGCGGTGATGTCATCATGTCACCTCCAGCTACTTCCAGGTGACATGCGCAGCACCACAAGTGCATTTCTTGTTGTGTGGGGGCCCTGCAGGGAGGGTGAGGCACCCCATGGGAATGCTACTCCTAGAGCCAGACCTGGCTTATTTTGTTTGCTTTCAGCTCCTTAATTTCACTCCTCTTCTGAACTCACTATCTGCTTGTGCTTCTGCTACCTTTTGTGAGGAAATGCAAGTGCACGGTTCCTCCTTGGGGGAAAAAACAAAATCTGCAATAACGTAACATTTAAGTGCACCTCTAGGACATTAAAGAGAGATCCTTGCTGAAGAAACATCCCTGTTCCAATATCTCAAAACATTTTCAGCCTCTTGATGTTGTGTTCCCTGAACCGCTGCTGTGATGATGTTTCACCTGAAAGCTGCTGTGCTTTGGACTGAGAGCAGCTGTTTGTTTTTCGCAAATCATCAGCTCTGAAAATGCAGCTACCTGTACCCTCATCTGCCACACTGCATCACAAAATGTTTTCCTGGCACCTTCACTTTTATGGGTTTACTCATTTCTAAGAAGGAGAAGGCCATACAAAGTTTCCATAATAAATATTCATGAGATAGATTGGCCATATGTTGCTGTTGGACAACTGCTTCTTATGGGAAGAGGCAATGATCTGTGGTGGCTGCAGGGCCAGCCTTAAACTGATGTGACCAATGTCATCACATTGGGCCTCGTGCTTTGGGGGCCCTTGAACCAGTGCAGCGAGCTTATCGCCTGCTGCGCAGCTGGGATCTCTATAGGCTGTAAGTCAGTGGGGTGAGCACAGTAGCTTTACCTTGGACCCTCCCACCTGCCCCCATCTCCAAACAACCCAAAATAGGCTTCCTGGAAGAAGTTGGCTGTGATGTCATCATGTCACCACCAACTATTTTCAGGTGCCAAGCTTTGCGTGCTATGCCACAAATGCTCCTCTTGATAAGTGAAGGCCCCATGGGGAGGGTGGGGGGTGGCATGGGAATGCCCTGCATTGAGCCCCACTGCTCCTGGAGTCGGCCCTAGATCATTTGATAAATGTTCATCATAACAACTTGTCCTCAAAAGTAGTTTGGCACTTTAATGACTACCTGGTTTATCGGACCTGAGTTTTCTTGACCAGATCACTACAGACTTCATCAGATGCATGAACAAGGCTATAGTTGATAGGTGGTCAATAGATGATCACATGAGTTGAGTTTGACACAGGTACATTGGCACTGGGCAGGATTTGCACATAAATGCATGATGTGAAGGAGGGATGAGCTTTTTTAAAAGTGCAGTGGATTCATGCCACAAAACTCCAGCCATTTGTGGCTCCCCTGAATATGTGGTGCTGTCCACGTGCCCTCAAGGTGTTTGGAGCTGTGCATGTCCTCTTCAGACTTGTTATATTTACCACAGCAAAACCCAGGGCACTCACAGTGTGCTGCAATGTGTGAACTGACTCCAAGCATCTCAATATTTTGGAGACATTACAATGCTTTGGATATTTCATGTGCCATTGTAGCTGTTTTCTTTTGGAGATAATGCTCTATCTATTGGAGATAATGCCTATTCAGGAAATATTCCCAACTTCAGAGCAACACAGGCAGGTGGAGTTTTGCATGCGTTAATTTGTTTGGGTAAAGATTTGGAAAACAAAAATGGGTTTATCCTGGGAAGCTGGATTTACCTGCAACTAGAAACAGACTTGTTCCTCCACATGCCAGTAAATAGGAGAGCACTGAGCTGTGAGACAGAGTCCAATAAGGTGCCACGATGATAAGTGTTGGGCCATGTTTCTTTGAGCATCTTTATTAACGATCTGTGAGGAAAACTAAACAGCATGTTAATTAAGGACACAGTGACGATGAACCTGAAAGATCTGAAAATTACCAAAGACAGGAAGATGTATATATATTTAGCAGAGCCATTGTGAGGCCGATGAAGCTCGTGGCAGCCATCCTGGGTGCGATGCCCCGGTGTGGTGACATAACATGACCTGGGGGTGGCACCATTGCTGCCCACATCTTCAGACCTAACTGCATTGTTATCAGTGAGACCAGGAGTGGCTAGTAAAACTCTGTGCTGTGATATGTCTCCATGCATGGACATTCCTGCCCATCCTTGCCACCAACTGGCTCCAAATCAGGGCACTTCAGAAGCAGTTGGCGGTGACATGGCGTGACCACATTATCATGTCATCTCTGAACTTCTGGAAACAGAGCCAGAGCAGGCTTTGATTGCTCCTGGGGCGGGGTGGTGACAAAATACGTCACCATGCCCTCTGCGCAGCCTCGCCACGCCCCCTGCTTCCAGAATCGTTCCATTTTGGAGCATAACAGAAGCAAGGGTGGGTGGGAGGGGCCAGCTCCGCACTGCCTTCTTCCGTGGTGTGCCCAGTTCCCTCACTGGTGCCCATGGCAGCCACTACACTGTGCCCTATTACCGTGACGCCTCTGTCTGGAATGCCAAGCATCTATGACAGTGCTTCCCATTGTGGGCTATGGCAGCAATGCAAACCACAGGATCACACTGGTGCTGGGGGGGGGAGGATTTTTTCTCTACTTACCTCTGCCAATGCCACCTTCCTGAGGGTGCAGGGTGCCTCTGCAAATACAGATGCCTTTGCAAGTCTGCAGGGCTCCCCAAGGCTCCTGAACACTAAACAGAACATTTGAAAAATACTTCGAGGCACTTTTCACATGCTGTTCCTCTTATATTTAGCAGGGGAAGAGTAATTGTCCCTCTTCACCCCTGTGCAGTGTCTTTTCTAGTGGCTGTTGCTGGTGGTGTTCTGCATTTTTTAGATGGTGAGCCCTTTGGGAACAGGGAGCCAAATAACTTTATTATTATTTGCCTGTAAACCGCTTTGTGAACTTTGTGTTGAAAAGTGGTATATAAATACTATTTGATTGATTGATTGACTTGCTGGTTTGTTTTACTTTTCCTGAGGTTTGGGAAGCCCTGGAGAGGCATCTGTAGGGCTCCCCACACCCCAGGAGGCTGGCACTGGCAGAAGTAAGTAGAAAAAAAATCCTTCCCAGCAGCAGTATGATCCTGCAGATTACACTGCTGCCTTTCCCCTCTCCCCACCCTTAGAGGGACAGGGACAAGTGCTTCCCTGCCTGGTGGTTTGTGACCCACCAGTTTGGGAACCACTGCTCTACAAAGTAAGCTCCGCACTGGCTGCCGGCCAGCCCAGCAATACCACTGATATTTAGATCTTTGTTGGGATTGACCTCAAGTTGGGGACATTCACAACAAAGACCAAATAAAAGTCACCATAATGATACACCAGAACTAAATACGGCAGAATGCAACACCAGTCTGTTTTATGCAGAAATGATTATGCGGCTGACTAAAAATCATTCTTTTATGTCCGGTTAAGAAAGCTCTTCTGGGAGCTGATTTCCAAAATGACAGTGATCAATTTCTCTTGACAACATAGCCAGTTGGCTTACTGAATGGGAGAAAACGTTAAGAACGTGCAGCGCATGCCTCTTCTACCAACTACACTGATGCCAGTTTGGCAATAAGCTAGCTGTGGTTGCTTAGCGGCTATGACTGCAAGTTGTGAGCCTGCATGCCTTTGATTTAAACCCCACCTTACTGATGATTTTGCTACATGGTCTACTCCAAGCAGCAGTTCTCTGAGCCTTCCTTCCCTAGAATCTGTAGTATGAGACGAAGGGCCAAATCCTATCCAACTTTCCAGCACTGATGTAACCTTCCCCATGGAACGCATACTGCACGGATGGAGCAGCCCTAGAAAGAGAGCTGCAGGACCTGGAAGAGTCTCCTGGGAGCCAAAAGCGACAGCACAGGAGGTGAAGACCATAGAGAAGACCGTAGAGGTTAGTGTGCCATGAGAAGAAAAACACTGAAAATTGTTCAGATAGAGGTTAGCTGGAGGACAGGTTTGCTATGGGGCAATAGAAGATAGCTGCATACCAGCCCTTTGACCTTCGCTTCAGCACCACAATTTTTCATGTAGCCTCCACCCTTTCAGAGAGAGATGCACATTACACATTTGAGAACCATGGTATTACAAAATTGTGGCATATGAACTATTGTACGTATTTACAGTCCTCAAATATCATTTTTTCGCTTTAAATTCCTTAAAAGACTTTTAGTGTTCTGCAGTCTGTCTACCACTGTATCATCCGTATCTGACCTTTGATTTTAATAGTTCCTTTGCTCCTCAGGTATTTATTCATAATTCAGTGAGCTTGGTTTTTTTTAACAGTCCGTAAATTGCTTGCAGTGAGCAGAGGCGTTTCTACAGGGATGGCTAAGCTCTAAGTGTTGCAAGAAGCCTTACCCTGTCATGTAAATCCCTCCTCTCCCTTGCTGCTGTAGCCAGTAAGCAACACCAAGGTGTTGCTGTTCCCTGTGAGGACTGGCTAGAACAGTGCAGGACAGGAGTGATTTCCACTGCAAGGTAAGGCTGCTTGCAAAACTTAGAGCTTTGCCATCCCTGTAGAAACGCCACTGGCAGTGAGATTCTAACCACGTTTCTGTTTTACCTAATCTAATACAGACAAAAGGAATGCTGAGGTAATCCAAACTGGAGGCCACTGCACTGCCAAAAACCATCCCCAGAGCGAATGGCATCTGCCATTCCGTCTGGGACAATCATAAAGACCCCGACTACAGCCCCCATGCAGGGCTTCGTGGTGAACTGCTTCTGGGGTCAGCCACCCCAGCATGCCTCATTCACAGCTTCCTGCAAAACCCCTGGAGCAGTGGTGTCATCTACTCTCTTGTAGACGGAATGCTGGGCGGGACTTAGAGTGATCAACAGCCCGTAGACTCACTTCCGCTTTCTTCGCGCTCCCCGCGTGGCTTTCCCTCACCTCGGAGGGGGCGCCTGCTCACCCAGGCACCTGGCGCCCCCCCCACCCATCCCCCCTGGCGAGCAGGCGCTCCCTCCGAGGCGAGGGAAAGCTGCGCGGGGAGCGCGAAGAAAGCGGAAGTGAGTCGACGGGCTGTCGATCACTCTAAGTCCCGCCCAGTGTTCTGTCTACAAGAGAGTAGATGACACCACTGCCCTGGAGGCTTTAGTTGGGTCTTCATGTTCCCCCAAGTGGAACAGCAGATGCTGGGTGACTGTATTCCGTGGCAAGATTTTGTTCCACTCCCTTCCTATTTCTCTAACCCTCCATCCTTTGCTTGCTAAGCAGTTGCTAAGCAGGATGGTTCTCCTTCGGAGTTTTTTTCTGGGATGCTTTCCAGCTTCTTGCCTCCCTGTTTTGATCTCAAGGCTGGGCTTTTGAATTATGCAGTGTTACAGAACAACTGACACAAACCACATGACATCAGTCCCTTGGATGGAAAAGCTGCAGAGTGAGAACAAACTTTTTTTCTACCAAGGCACTCATATGTTGGCTGGCAGTTGGCATCTCACTGATATTTCATTAGGTGTTAATGTGCTTCCTTTGCCCAGGAGACACATTAGTTATGGCTGAGTAGTGGATAGGGGTGAGGCTTGAAAGGTATTACATAGGAGGCTTTGTGACTTTTTCTGGTGTATTAATGGTGTCCCTAGCTTGATTAGATGTGAGGCAACTGCATTTTGTAAGTGCAGGCCTCAAGCTAGGGCATCAGTATGGAGCAGAGTGAAGGGGAAAACAGATGGCACAACAAGGCAGGTAATTGTGCCTGCCTGCAGCTGTCAAGGCACTGTGTTAAAAATGCAGGTTTAGTCAGTCCTATGCTTCCTTCAATGAGGTTATTTTCCATAAAAACACATGTCTTCACATAGCCTGGGCAACATTTGTGCCACTTAGCATGCGCTAGATCACACGGAAACCTGTGTGTTCATTGAGCACTGTAGTGAGTCGTCACAATGTTTGTTTGCAAAGGGTTATTAAGGGACTGAAGAATGTAGTTGCTGATCTCTTAACTATAATATGCAACTTGTCCCTGAAAACTGCCATAGTGGATAGGAAATGTCACGCTCAAATCTTATGCATCTCAGGTACCTCTTTTCTCAGAATGGCATTGTCTCAGCCCACTCATTATTTTGGTTGCTCTTTTATAGAATCATAGAGTTGGAAGGGACCTACAAGGTCATGTAGTTAGACCTTGTAGTAAGACATTTTCCTAGAGCAGCTCCAGCAGGTGGCCGTCGAGCCTCTGTTTGAAGATCTCCAGTGAGGAAGAATCTAACACCTCCCTTGGCAATCTGTTCCACTGTTGAACCACCCTTATCATCAAGACATTCTTCCTGATGGCCAACCGGAATCTCCACCCTTGCAGTTTGTACCCATTGGACCTAGTTCTACTGTCAGAGGCTGGTTCTATACCAACAGCATCCCTTTTTATTTGCGTTATAGGTTACTCAACACCACTGATATCAGGAAAGATCTGGTTCAGGCTGCAGGCCTTCGGAAGCACATAGGATGGAACACCACTATGCCTCTGCCTAGGTATGTGCTGCCTTCTACCTCTCTTGACACATTGCTTGTGTTGGTTTCCTGAAGGCTCTGACAGATGTCTCTTTTAGGCTGAATTCCTGTCCTAAATGCCTTGTTTCCGTTATGGGTTGGTGGGCCTTGAGCAAAGTAAAACAATCTCTTAGCTGTGTTCTGAAGAAAAACTGCTAAATTCATTTGGCCAGCTGGAATACAAATGTTCATAGTCTATAAAACCGTTTGAAAATCAATGTAATATTACTGATTTCTGATATTTGGGGATCAGGCTGAGCTTCTTTTTGAGATACATTTACTTCACATGCTTACATTCTGATGCTAGGACTTTAAAATTTTTATTTAAAAAAAAAAAAATCTCTTTCCCCCATTTTCTAGTTTACAACTTGACTGCCTGAGGCAAAATATCATCAGTAACTTTCCAAGGTTACAGAGTGTGTCAGTTGCTCTAGACTGGGTTGGAATTCAAATTGCCTTTGCTTTTAGTTATTAGGCAGCCTGAGCACTGCAGCTGCCTCTGTTGGCTACAGTGAAAGAAAATGGAAAACAATCTCCATCGATGTCAAGGTTTAAATCATGAACAGTAGATCTCTGGTTGAGTGGATTTCAGCGTGCATCCTTAATTTTATCTCTTTGATTTTGATGCATTGGCCAGCCTACACTAATGGCTTGGAGTGGGTTTCAGCAAATTGTTCGACCAAATTTGGGTGAACAGGACTGCACTGAAATGTCTTCTGAAGTGAAATTCAAAGTGAACATGGGTGTTCCTCCCTAGGCAAAACATTTGAGGAATTTCAACAGAAAACAAAAGGGGTCTCAGTAAGACCAGTCTTTTCCGGAAGGTTGTAGCACACAGGCCTACTCCAGCATTTCCTGTGCTCTGTGGAAATCCCGTCCATGTAAATCTGACAGGGGAAATACTCTGGATATCAGTGCTCCCTGTGACCAGAAATGGCTATTCACAAATCTGCGCTTTTTATCTTCTGCCATATCTTAATCTTCTGCCATGCTCAATGCCCAGTCTGTTTGCCAACAGTAATTGGAATGTTTCCAACTGGAATTGGAATCACAGTTTCAATTGTGATAATCTCTACATGCTGGTACCACAGATTTCCAGAATCTGAATCCATTTGGAAGATAAGAATCCTTTTTTTTCTAAAATGGAAATAATCCTTTCCTGAACAACACACATAGGCAACTACTGTATTTCAATTTACTTATCTGCATTCAGATATTTCATCAAAGCCCCCTACAGACTATACAGTTTTAATTGGCATTTAGCTCTGATGTTACCTTTATATAAACTTAAAATGCAAATCTGTCCATCAAGCATCAGACTGGGAAAACGGTTTTTGTTTTCTTGGTTTTCTTGTAGAATAGGCTGTCGTAACTTTTAGAGCTTCTAGTTCCTGAAACTTAACAGGGAGCCAGTGGCACTCCTATGGGGTGGATGCTCAATGTTGCAGGAGCCTGTGCTCCTGTGTAATGTGGCCCCACCCCCTTGCCTCCAGAGCCATTTGCAGTGCAGAGAGCTGGCTCAGAGGCTGTGGTCTCTGAGATGCAAGTGGATCTGGAGTGAGGGTGGGGGGCCATGTTACACAGGAGCTCAGGCTTCTGCAAAACCTGGTGGATTGCCCCCCCATAGGAACGCCACTGCCTAATTCCTGTCTTGCCAATGCAGAGACATCAGTGCAGCTTCCATTGCATCCCTCGGAGGGATTTTTCAGCTACTGTATGGATAAGGAGACATTTGTCCCAGTGCCTTGGGGTAAGTCCCAGCAGCCACTATGGGGCAACTTGGACTGCACCAGCTCAAGCACTTGCCCAAGTCTGCATGGCTCTGTGAAGGTAGATTGGGCCTGGGGTGGGGTTCAGGATTTGGCATGTGCTGCCACTGCCAATCCTGCCTCAGGGCCTGATCTGCCCTCCTCCTCGCCCTCATCACTGCCCCTGAATAACAAATTGTGACTCGTTGAGGGGGTAGGAAGCTTTTCAGAGGGAATTGTAGCCCAAGTACCTTTTGCCACTTACAAACTACAATTATACACTCTGAGTCCGCATTTACTTCCTTCAAGTATGTCACAGAGGGTGCAATCCTAACCTGGACTTAGGCTGGCACAGTTAGGCCAGCAAAGTTTGGCCCAGCACAATGGCCTCCATACAGCACGTTTGGACCACTCTCGGAGTCAGGAAAGGTGGCGCACGTCTGTGTGCTGGCCTCTCTGTTTCTAAGAGTGGTTCAAACATACTTTACGGTGGCCCTTGTGCCAGCCAGACTTTGCTGACCTAACTGTGCCGGCCTAACTCCAGGTTAGGATTGCACCCTTAGTGCCATTTAATGGAAAGCAACAGGGAAGACTCAGCTTCAAGTGGTAGATAGCTTTGGGAAAGGAAATTCTCAACTTGATGAACCTTTGGTGTGATCTAGTGGACTCTTTTCTATTTTAATGGTAGCTGATCAGGACTCGATCACAGATTGATAACAGGGTAAGGACCATTTGTAGATGTACAGGCGGATGTCCAGGAGGCAATGGCAATGATACTTTAAGTCCTTCTGCACAATGCATGCATGTTTAAGGCTGGGAATACAAATTAGTACTGATTTGACTATCTCAGCGTTTAGGTGCTTGCAATTATGAGGCTGATAATTTGGTGGGAGTAACGTGCGTGTGCGTGTTGGGAAAGTCGTGATGGAGAAGGTGCAAACATATGGTTGTGCTGGCCCTTGAAGGCATCGGTAATTATTCTTGACTGCCAAACTCACTAAGAAATGAGATCGGAGGACATTTGATTTTACAACTGTATGATAGCTTTTATGAAATATTTAATGGCCTTGTCGGATAAATTAGATCTTTCTCCCTGCATAATGTAATCAAAAAGAATAGTATGGTTAATTATTTACACAGCACAGCTGATGCCGTTTTTCTCCACCGGTTTCTCTCAATGGTATTTGTTTCAGGTCGTTAAAAGTTAGGAGGTAGGAAGAAAGCAAAAACTCAGAAGTGCCTCTTCTCAAATGTGAGCCTGACATTCAGCAATGAGCTCACTGCAGAGCAACGGAGTACTGGTGCGGGGGGCGGTGCGAATCTGGGGTGAGGTGAGAGAGGGTGGAAACCACAGAGGGAGCTGCCAAAACTAACTTCAATTTCCAAATGGAAATAAAGTGAACTCCTACGCTAAAGGTACAGAAATGAACCTTGAGAGCCAGCTCTTGGAAGTGTCCTCTTGACTTGAGAGATTTCAGCGGAGCCATTAAGCCGCAGGCAGAGAGATAGAAGGGTGCATAGAGGCAACCACTGAAGTGAACAAGCACAGTGGAGGTTGTAATTATAACTCGGCTTTTATGTATTAACAGCTAACCTAAACTAAATAACCATTTGAAAGAAGAGAAAGGGAGTTTTTGCCTTATTTTTTTCCCAAAGCACTTAAGGCAACCAGGATGCTCACATAGTCCTGAATTACATTTAATTCTTATTAGAAAACAAACACCTACTACTAGGGATGTGTGCACAATTTTGGATAAGCCTCAATTTGGCCGCCCTGGGCCAATTTGCGTCTCAGATCTGATTCACCCCATCTGTTTTCAAAGCAGGGATTCCAATTCCTCTCTTCCACCACCAGCCAGGAGTGCCTACCTGTGCTCTCCTCCACCCCACCTCCTTGGCTGTTTCTTGGCAGTTGCCAATTCCAAAGTTCTAACCATGCCATGTGTCTACCATACCTGTTTCGGTTTCATGGAAGCGCAGCTTTGAGAAGGGACATGGTGCAGGGAGACTGGCAGCAGCCAAGCAAAATCCTTAAGACACCATGTGCGAGGAATGCATTAAGGGCACAATCCTAACCTGGAGTTAGGACGGCACAGTTACACCAGCAAAGTTTGCCGGCACTAGGGATACTGTAAAGCACGTTTGGACCACTCCTTAGTCAGGGAGGATGGTGCACGTCTGTATGCTGGCCTTCCTGACTCCAACAATGGTCCAAACATAGTTTACGGTGTTCCTTGTGCTGGCCAAACTTTGCTGGCCTAACTGTGCCAGCCTAACTTCAGGTTAGGATTGCGCCCTAAGAGGGGGTCAGTTAGCAGTGCTGCGTGGCTATGTTGGGGCACTGAATGATTCCACCATGCAGAGACCCACAACTAAACCTTCAAATCCCATGACACAGCCTTATCCACAAAACGCATACATTGCAGAGAAAGATAATCCAAAGGAAAATGCTGCTAAACAATGACCTGACCAACTGTTTCAAGTCTCTGGTCAAAGTAGATATGATTTTTAAACTGTGTGTGTGTTCCTTTGTAGGTAGCTGCTATTGCGGGGGGACGGGGGACGGGGACTGTTTCAGTTTCAAATTGTGGCATGGTATGGGGTTTTATTCCCCTGCCATAGTTCCAGTCTGGTTCAGGAACCCCATAACTATATTCATCTTTGGCTTTGTCATCAATGACTGGGAATGCAGTGGAACTAGAGAGATAAACTACCCTGGTCCACACGGAAGCCCAATGAATCCCTGAAGGTATATATTCTCCTCTGGAAAACTAATTACATGCATATCTATGACAGAGTCTCATCTGCCTTCTATTGCACTTTGAAGATGCATCTGAGGGCACAATCCTAACCTGGAGTTGTGCTGGCCCAGGAGTGTTGCAAATGCACCATAAAGTGCGTTTGAACCACTTTCACAGCCCAGTCCTAAGCAGCGCCGACGTAGTAAGGCCAACATAGCAGGGCCATTTCCTAAGCCCAGCAGGAGGCAGCAGTAGCTCAGCACAAGTAGCCCAGTTACCCCTGCTAACTGGGCAAGAGGCACTTTTTCAAGTGGTGTCCTCTTATATTTAGCAGGGGGAGAGCAATTGTCCCTTTTCACCCCAGCACAGTGTCTTTCTCATGGCTGTTTCTGGTGGTGTTCTCCATTCTTTTAGATTGTGAGCCCTTTTGGGACAGGGAGCCATTTAACTTTAATGTTATTATTTGCCTGTAAACCGCTTTGTGAACTTTGTGTTAAAAGCGGTATATAAATACTGGTGATTGATTGAATACTAGTGATTGACAAGGCAAGGGGAGTTTTTCCCCTTGCACCTAGGTAAGCCCCAGCCAGCTCTATGGGGCTGCTCAGTCAATGTGGTCAGTGGCCCAAATCAGGGCCGAATCAGGGCCACCCTGGCCAGGGACGGAGTTTAGAATGGGCACTATGGGGGTTGTGTGTCACTGCCCCTGTTGCTGCCCACTACACCGCCCAGTTAGGCCCCCAGCACACCTCTGGAATGCCCCCGGCGAGGTCCTGTACCGACTGAGTGCTGCCGACACTCGACCTGCACATGACCGGTGCTGCTGACGTGTGCAGCGGCATCCGAGCGCTGACGCTGCTGCTTGCGCTAGTCCAGCGCCTGACTCACCGGTGCAGATGCGCTCGGCGGCACATTTGTGACAGCGCTGGACCAGCGCAAGAGCATAGCGCTGGCGCAACAAGGGTATAGGACTGCGCTCTCAGAGTCAGGGAGGATGGTGCACATCTATGTGCCAGTCTCCTTGACTCCAAGAGTGGTGCAAACGTGCTTTACGGCACACTCCGGGCCCAGTGCAATGGATTTATACCAACCTAACTCCAGGTTAGGATTGTACCCTGAGGAGCATAGGGATGAGCGTTTCACTCAAGGCCATTACGCACAGCAACAAAGAGTGAGACTGGACTCATGCATGATCTCAGTTATGCTTCAGGGATATGCAAACAAAATGATTGTCTTCAGTCTTGGAGGCATTACAATAGCTTATTGGAGGAGTAACATGAACCCTCCAGTCCTGCATGCAGATTAGGCTGTAGCGTGATCTGTGTGAAAGCTCTATCTCATTCAGGCCCCATTGGTGCAATCATCTTCTGCTTTTTTTGAGAGGATCAAACCTTGCAAACCAGACAAGACATGGAGGACCCAATTTCAGGAGTGATGCCAGAAGGTGGGCCTACCTGGCCACAAGGGAACCCCCAAGCCCAGTGGCTCTCAAGCCTTTTAGACCAGGACCCACTTTCTAGAATGGCACTGGTGTTGGGACCCACCGGAAGTGATGCTGTTAAACTGGAAGTGATGTCATAGCCAGATGCGCCATCATTGTGGCATAATCAAATGACACTCTTGGAATGCAAACTGGCGTTCTTGGACGGGAGCAATTGCACAATCATGAAACATCCCTGACAGAAAGCAAGAATAAGACAAAATACTATGTAAAAGCACCAAACTAAAAACAATTCTGTGTTAAAAAATAACATTTGAAAATTCAAACTGTTGACACTCACAAAAGGAATATATGTGGAGGACTGCACTCTGTTAAGGAAATGTTTAGCCCACTTTTCAATTCCAAACCACCGTCCAAAGCAGGTGACAATAAAGTTGGTCTACCATATGTTTGGCGGAGAAGGGCTTGCACTATTCATCTCCCGTGGTATTGCAGAGCTGCCCCAGCCAAGTTACGAACAGAGATGGAGCCAAACGTATATATTGAGTGCAGTGGCTATGGTTACAACAGCCTCCCCTGGACAGAATGAATTTGCAAAGCACATTGTCCCTGCTGCAATAAGTCAAAATGAAGTCATCAACGTGGCCATTCAGGTTAAGAGCTTGCCTATGGCTCTGTGAAATATTATACAGATATCCTGCAGTCAATGAAATGATACATCAGGCGCCAGCTTGACACTGACAAAGCATTTGCAAGTTGAAGAACCGTTGGATACATAATTCACAGAGCCCATTTGGGATTTGGACGACAACGCATGAGTACTGGAACCACATCGCCTAATTAGCACACTCCCATTCCTCTGCTGTATGAATTGTGGTGAGAAATTGAACTAAATAAGCATACTCACAACATCATTCGCCATGCGAAGAATTTAAAATATATTTTTGAGGAAGGCAAAAAGAAGGAACTTCAAGATTTATGCATCCCTGATGTGGAAAGTAGGATGCCATTGAACCACAGTTTGAAAATGTTGGATGAATTAAAAGCGTCTCATAATGTGCCTTTCTTGCCGTCAAGTGATCAACCACTTTTCATTAAAAATCCAATGACTGCTTGTTATCAGTGCACCATGACCCCTCTCCCTGCTACCATTTTTTTTATCATTTTCAGTTTTTTGTTCTCCCTTTTTTAAATCCACCTCCTTCCACAACCAGAAGCATACAATCAGGGGCATACCCACGTGGCATGCTTCTGACTCCACAGTCAGAAGGGTGACCTCCTGAACTCTCTGAAGAACGTCTGAGGCCTCCAGAAGGCCTAAAACGTTACTTCTGCTCCTTGGAAAACCTCCAATCAGGGAGGGGGGTGATAAAAAAGGAGGAAAGTGATGAGGGGGTCCTGGCCCCAGGCAGCACAGGGGCCAGAACTACCACTGCCCACCGGATGTGTTTTTTCAGAGGGTCTTGAAACTTCTTGATTCTTGATTCTGTCACAATATCTCAATTTGAGATGCAATAGTAAAGGCTTTTTTCCTAACTGATTCTAGAAGCAAGCATTCTCTTCTGCAAGGCAGACTCGTTTTCAAAAATAGCTGGCTCTAATAATCTCATATGCCATGTTTCCAAATTCACATAGGACAACTACATCCCTCAGAGCAGGGCCGTATTAACCTATGGCTGGCTTTCAGGCATTTTGAGCCTCCTCCAGCACTTCCAGGCCTATGGCACTTTGGACCCCCTCCAATACTAACCCGGCCACGGGTTTTGGCTGCCTCCCAAAAGGAAAAGGAGGCCTTGGCTGGTGGGCAGTCAAGTGCACGTGCACCACTTGGCCCTGCAACGTCCACTCTGAAAGTGGTGTTAGGCATCTGCCCACCAGCACCGCTTGGCCCCAGCTTACCGACCGCCCCCGGTTCAGCAGGCCAGGCTGGGTCCTTGCAGGAGCTCTGCATCACCATGGCTTGGTGCCCTGCAGTCAGGGCGGACTACTTGTGGCCATCTTGTGGCCATCTGCTTTCTGCCTCAACATTGGGGCAGATTACCAAGAACATTGGTGACCCCTAGTCCTGCAAGACCCCTTACCTGTCCTTACCTTCAACCTTGTTGTCTACAGTCTAATTATGGGATCATTTTTCTAATACCAAGTAGGAAGAAGTGATGTTTCTAGCATGCCTCCAGCATGCTTCTAGCGCAGCTCATTTTTAAAAATGACAAGATAGCGCCCAGTCATAGAGGAGTCATTGAAATCAAATGCATGTTGTAACTAGTACGTATGGAGGTGGTGGCTAGTAGAAATCAAAGCATGGAGCGACCATCTTTAATAGCTTTGTGCTCACATTTGAAATTGCTAGCATGGTGAGCATGCTAGACTGAAAAATGAACGCGACCCCAGTGTGCTGGAAGTAGAACATAGAAAATAGTAGAACAGCTGAAAATAGAACAGCTCTCTAGCATTTCTAATGCTAGAAGCTGAAAAACAAATGCAGCCTATGACTAGGAACACTGACAGAGTTTGCTCTACTAAATTCTGAGTTCAGTTGAGCCCTTATATCACCTAGTGGGGCTACAGCCCCACCTCTCAAGTGAAGGTGTGGATTTAAAATAGCAGTGCTCTAATTCAGAGCCAGATACTGTGGGATCACTGACCTCCTTCTAGGCTGTGCCCTTTGATTCCTGCCACAGACAGTAAACAGCTTTGAGTGATGGGTGGACAAATTCAAGTTTCTCACCTGAAGGATTTGTGTTGTGCTTCTCAGCAGGGCCGGCCTTAAGCCAATGTGTCCAATGTCATCATATTGGGACCTGCACTTTGGGGGGCCTCACACAAGCGCAGTGAGCCTATTGCCTGCTACTTCAGCCAGGATTTCTGTGGGCTGTAAGTCAGTGGGGCGAGCAGAGCAGCTTGACCTTAGCCCCTTCCACTTTCCCCGGCCTCCGAACTGCCCAAAATGGGCCTCCTAGAAGCAGTTAGTGGTGATGACACCACCAACTATTTCCAGGTGCCATGTGTGGTACCAGAAGCATTTTCTTGGTGAGTTGGGGGGGGGGGTCCCGTGGGGAGGTTTGGAGGCCCCCACAGAAATGCCCCACACTGGGCCTTGCCACTCCTGGATCCAGCCCTGCTTCTCAGGATCAGGATTTGGTATTTTGTCTTCCTTCACAATTATTAGATCTCATTCTTCAGGTTTGGGTATTCAATTGTACATATTTCTAACGTTATATTCAGTGTTGTTGAGTTCTTTTGGGTATGCAATCAACAGCAGTTTGAGAAAATGTGCGCAGAATTTCCCGTAAACTAAATCTCTCTCTCTCCCCCCAACCTGATTAATTAGGAATTCAGTAGCATGTTTAGAAGCTGATCCAGGAATTCCTGAGTCTGGTCCAGTATCTCAGTTTAAAACTCAGTTCTTTCCTTTTCCGTCCAGTGACATCACAGCACTTCAAGAACTGGGAAGACCTTTAAGGCGACAAGCCGAACTAGCTTGCATGACTGATGGCTTTAGGTTAATTATCTTCGCAGACGAAAATTTTATTCTGACACCACCACATTGACACGATATTATCAGAGCAGAACATGGCGGCTCCCAACTGTTCCTTTCATTATTGCCTTGCTTTTAATTGGTTTCCCGCTGCTTTACCTTTTCCTCTTGTAATGGGTTATTTTAGATATTTCTGTGGAACAATGCTGGTAGCATTGCAAAAGATTTTGAGTGAAAAGGTGAGGGTCTGCCCCAGTTTAAGTCAGCCGGCAGCTAGTTATGAAGCTCTTCCATTTGTTAATGGTTTCTAGAGCACTTTAACTTGGCACAAAAGTGTGGTGAAGAAGACTTCAGAGTGGCTGCAGGTTCACTGCGGTGGAAACCAATATAAAAGGTATACCCAGGGCCGGCCCATCCATGAGGCCAACTGAAACGGTTGCTTCAGGCAGCAGTTGGGTGCCCATCTCTCAACCTCTACTTGTTTCAAGTGCTCCTCCTTCCCTCTTCACTCCCTGGATTGGAAACAGAGAGGAAGAGAAATGTGGAGGGAGGAGGGTGCTGAACTAGAGCATTGGATAGGAGGAAGTGCAGAGGTTGGCAAATCATTGGGTAAGGAAGGCAGCATCTTACATGGCACCTTAGGCATCAGGAGGTCTTGGGCCAGCACTGGAGAGAACAGCTGTTATTCCAAGGCTACTTGGAAGGTTACTCCTAGAGAATGCCTACGTTCCATGTGTGTAGTGAAGGCTCCTCTAAGGCTCCTCCAAGAGAATGCCTATGGGCCTTGTGTAAAGTGGTGGGCATCTCAGAAAACATACAACAGAACTGGAAAAGGTGCAGGAAAGAGCAACCAAATGATCAGACAGTTGGAGAAACAAGTCCGTATAACGGACTCGTAAGATATGTTTGGGACTTTTCTGTTAAAAAAAGGCAGCTATGCAGTGGGAACAGGGAATAAAAGGGGTTTAGAGCAATATGTATGATGTGGAGGAAGTTGATTGAAAAAAGCTTTGCTCCCTCTCTCGTAATACTACAAATAAGAGTCATCCAGTTAATGGGAGATTCAGGATAGAGAAAAGAAAGGATATTTGTACACAAGGTATCATTAACGGTCCAATCCACACTACTGTAAAGGCAGAGCTGGCAGAATGTGTTCTGGCTGCTGTAAAAGCACTATAAAGTGCTTTGTGGCAGCGCAGGGAGTCAATGTGCCAGTGGGAAGGCCAGAACACTCCTGCACAGAGTGCCGGCAGAGTGACAGTGGACCGTCGGAACAGGTAAGGCCAGCATGGGGGTCCGAATGAAGTAGGGGGAAGGCAGGGAAGGGGTTGAATGGGCGGGGTGGGAAGAAGAGGGAGGAGATGGGGCGGATTGGGCCTGGGTGCTGAGATCAGTGACTGTAATGCCCATCTAATCCCAGGCCTCTTCCCAGTGCTGATCCCCTCCATGGAGCAGTGTGGACTTGTGCCAGCGTTATTTCTGGTGGAGGTCCAAGCGGACCTGTTGCAGATGTTGGGGTTTCCCCTGGGGCAAGAGGCAAGGGGTCAAATGTCAAATGTCCCCTTTGTTGCAGTTTCACACCACACACTCCAGAACTGGTTGAAACTGGCATTCCGTCTCTTCGTCTCCAGAGCAGATAGGACACCTGCGTGTCCTTGAATCCTTGAGTTAATCAGCCTCCCAGCTTGATAGTGCTATGTCTCTCACGGGAAGCACTGGCTGACAAACACCCCACTCTCTCATGAGCTCATGGTGTTCTAAAGGTCACCCCATTGGTTAACATGGGGCACGAGGGTCTCTAAGTACCCACCTACCAGATATAGTCTGACTGCACCTTTTGTTCTTCTGTCTGTACCATGTGTGCGCTCGAACTGTGAAGAATACGTCAAGAAGCCGCTTGTACGCGGCAAGCCTTCGCCGGCTTTTGCTAACCGGCAAACTAAACTTCTCATCTTCTCACTTTCGCTACTGAAACCAATAAAATGGCTTTGATGTTCAAATGTAGCGATCGCTTCGTTCCTCCGCTCCGATCGCGCTGGGCAAGCGCTGAATGGGTCCGCGAGCCTCCAACTCTGCTATAATTACCACAAATACACAACACCCTTGCCCCAAGGAGATCTCCAGCAGCCCACAAATCCCCTTTAGGGTGTACAGAACCTGCTCTGGTGCCATTGCAGTGTCACTGCAGGGGATTTGGGATGGATTGGAGTTTTAGTTATGGAATTCACGCCCACAGCTACTAGCTGCTTTGAAAAGGAAGTAAACAAATTCATGAAGAATGGAATTAGTGGTTATTCGTTACCCTGGCTGTGTAAAACCAGATTTAGAGGCAGTATGCTGAGAAGTATTAGTGCGAAGGTGGGAGAGGTCTCTTGCCTTCATGCCTTGTTTACCAAGAGAAAATGAAAGACCGATCTGCTTGGGGTGTCTTATGTTTAAACTCATTGGTTTCCAGCACTTTTCAGTAGAATAAGAACTCACTAAGATTTTTTTAAATTTATTAAGCAGCTGCCTTTTTGAAAGATCGTATTTAAATAAAAGTCCACACTAACCATGCAAATGTTTTCTGATTACAACATGTTAAGAAAGATTAATTTAACTATAAACAGTATGCCGCACACACTGTTATTAAGAAAAGACCAACTTTAATCATTTCCTTTTTAAGCCCCTCTTACTATAACACATCCGAACCAAAGCAGCATCGCAAATAAATAGACCTGCCCTTCCTTCTCTGTCTCAAAACAGCATTCGTGAAAGAATCTGCAATTAAAACTAATTAAAGCTTTCAGCCCTAATTAAAACATTGTTAAAATTCAGACCTGGTGTTAAGAACTTGAAACAGAAGACAGTTGGCAGTACGAATGTAATGGAGATGTGAGCATGGAAGAAATACCCACCCAATGTCTATTGAAGTAGAGAAGCTGTTTAGACATAGGAAGTGTATTTAAAAGCGGAATTTAAAAGCCCTGATTAGAAATTGAATAACAGCCCAGACTAGGGAACTGAGCAAAGAGGGCGACAGAGGTCCAGATGGTGGGCTATGATCCAGAAGTGTGGGACAATTAGCCTGCTGCGAGCTGAGAGCCAGAGATGTGTTTGCAAGGAAATAAGATCAGCTGGAACTTCAGAATGATATTGGCAGCCAATAGTGTATGTAATGGAGCTGCGGGGCAGTGGTGTGGTAAATGTAGTTGCTGTTGCTGCCCAGAATGGCTCCGAAGGCGAGTGGGCCGCTTACATGGCGCACTGCGACACCTGCATTATTTATTGTGCCCCCCAGTAGCTACACACTGCTCATATAACTACACCTCATAACATCTTAAGGATGTCTCCCCTTCTGTGTATAGCAACTAATTACTTGTAGGCTCTAGCTGTATGAATGGCTAAGAAACAATGATGCGCTTAATTTTGTTTGCCCTTCCCTATTATGGTTAATGTATCCCCACAATAGAAGTTGGTTTGTTGCACCCTTTCACCCTCACCCCCTCCTCATTCCCTGCAGAACCACTGAATGGTTGCACTGGGCACAAGGTCCCAGCCGAAGAGAAACATTTCCCTTCTTTGCCGCATGCGAATGCATGTTTCAAAGCACACCTGGTGACAACAGTGTATAGAAAGAAAACAGCAAGAGGCCAAGAACATAGCCCTGAGGTATCCTGACAGAAAGAGTAGGAAGACGTTCCCCCTGAGGAAACTCTCAAAGAATGATTGGACAGATGGGATGATAACCAACTGTGACAGAATTTTTTGTGAGGGCAGTTTCAGTGGAGTGCCCTGGCCAGAAAACAGACTTGGGGGAGGGGTTCATGAGAAGCACTGGAGGTGAGAATGTTATGGCAGCCAGAGTAAGCAGCACATTCTAGAAGTCTGGAGGCAAAGGGTAGCAGGGAAAATGGAAAGTATGGGATGGGTCAACTGATTTTATTGTTAGAACCTGGGAAGCAGCAACATTTTTGAATGCAGTAGATATACGAACCCAAGGGGAGGGACACACACACACACACACACACACACACACACACACACACACACACACAGAGAGAGAGAGAGAGAGAGAGAGAGAGAGAGAGAGAGAGAGAGAGAGAGATATTAATAATGTGGTTGAAATGGGGGATAATGGCAGGAGATAATGGCCAAGATGTGGGGATAATAATGGCAGGGAAGATGACAACCAAGAGTTGGGAGAGGAGAGGATGAAGAGGGCACAGGTTTTTTTTGAAGATGACAAGAGGTTATGAAACCAGGGAAAGAGGAGAGCACTGAGGGAGGAGAGGAAGGAGGGAGGGCCAGAAGAAGGAGGGGCCAGATAAGGTAATTTCTAAATAAATTATTTCAATTTTGTCATTAATTAGGTGGCAAAGTCCTGAACAGACAGTGAAGCAGGAAGAGACAGAAGGACAGGCCTTAATAAGGCATCAAAACCTGAGGTGAAGATAAAGATTTCTCAGCTGCGGTGTCTCACCTTCGGAATATTGCCGCCAAGGAAGTTCACAGATATGGCTCTTATCAAGCATTCAGCAGGGCCAGTTTGGACCATGCCAGCATCTCTTTGTGCCTGCCAATTCCCTGCCGTAGTGCCTCCTCCACTTACCACCAAAGAGACACCAGAGACCAGTAAGCATGCTGCCATCTGGCTAGTCCAGATGTCAGAGGTGAAATCCACAGTATGCCTCTCTACTCTGGCTGCTGTGCCTCACATAGCCTTGGTTCCCCTGACCAGAATTTTCTGTTAAGTTCTGTTAAATTTTCTTGCTAATAGTGCTGTGCGCTTGTATCCGAGCTGGACCAGCTGCATTCAGTGTGCGGTGCCTCAAGGTGCATCTCAGATTCTCAAATTTCTCTCACTCGGCTTCTCCATTCTAGTTTACCTTGTTTCTCATTCAGATCAAATCTGCCTATCTGATAGCTACCCAGAAGCTATCAGAATATGCTGGTAACAGGTGTAGGATGTTTTCCACCTGTGGAAAAGCCACCTTAGATGAATGATGAGGTTCAAGACAAAAATTGCTAAGAGCCCTAGGGATGGTTGGTCCTCATTCCATCATCAGCTAAAACTCTCTGGAAAATACTTTATCTGATGATAAATCTGTTTTTCCTATTTAATATGGTGACACACTTCTGCTACGACTGGGGGTGCAATCCTAACCTGGAGTTAGGCTGGCACAGGTAGGCCAGCAAAGTTTGGCTGGCACAAGGGACACAGTAAAGTGCATTTGGACCACTCTTAGAGTCAGGAAAGATAGTTCACATCTGTGTGCTGGCCTCTCTGACTCCGAGAGTGGTCCAAACGTAGTTTAAGGTGGCACTTGTGCCAGCCAAACTTTCCTGGCCTAACAGTGCCGGCCTAACTTCAGGTTAGGATTGCACCCTGAATTAAACTGTTGATTACTGACTGATTTTGAAAGTCCTTCAAATGGCTTCCAATTAGTTTTATAATTTTGAATCAGGGTCGGTTATGAATCTAAGGATCACTTAGTAACTCAGTTGCCATTTCAATGATGCCACCTTCTAAAGATGACCAACATCTTTTCTGTGAAAGAGCTTCTTAATTAAACAAGAGTGGGCATAAAAAGTCTCAAGCTATCCTTTGTCTGTCTGTGTTTACTCCAAAGGCATGAGAAGTTCATGGCTGATGCTGCTAAATATTTGTCAGGCCTGTGGTTGCTGGGTTCATTATTAATAGGTTTTCATCTTGTCTTCCAAAATCAATGGTTGCTTTTGTTGGAATTTGATTTTCATTGCAGTCCCTCGCCTCTAATAACAAAAGCGTTCTGATTTAGCAATGACATTTGCTAGAAAAGCCTAACATCAGGTGATTCAGAGCTTCCATTAATGGTCTTTACAATTATTCCCAGGGTATACTCCTCAATTTTGCTCACTGCACACTGTGTTTGGCCTGATTTCCTATTGAAGAATGAAATGTTTGCCCCTGGCTTCATCAGAGGCCTTTAAAGACTGAATCGGGAGGGGGAAAAAAAACTCATTAACGTCAAAAAGCAAGAGTAATGAGCTTGAAAGAATGAGAACTTTGGAATCCTTTGCCCTTGAACGCTTGCCAAGAGTTTACCAAAGTGTTGAGTGGTGTGAGATTGCTGTTTTAATGTCCATCCACACCAGTTAGCCTTCCAAGGGACAAAAGAAAAATCTTTGGCTAGTAGCACTATCTCAGTGTTTACAAGCTCCACATCAACAACCATGTTTCAATTCAAAACCAAAGGAAGTGCAATATGTATTACCCACATGAAATGAGAAAGTTTAATCTAGCAGGTCATAGAGCTGCACTTCCTACTGGCTCTTCTCATTCCACCCATGTCTGCCCACACATCTGTACTTAGAGCTGTCATGGAGTTTTGCATCAGTAAGAATTGGAAATAGAAATGTTTAATTAATGGAACGCTTAAATACTAATCATTGTCAAAAAAAAAAATCACACCAAGTTAACTGTGCAAATACTAGGAAGGGAAGCAAAGCACAGGGGAAGAGGCAGAAATAAAAAATCTCTTTGCCCCGAGCAATTTGAGGAAAAAAATCATTTTGGAGCTCAGTCTTAACAATTGGAGGGTCACTCATTGAGTGTGAGCAAGATCTACCCACCAAATCTAGGTATTATGGGGTGGGGGCTTGGGGCATAGCCTAGCAGCCCTGCCAGGCAGACAATCAGAGGACCAACAGAATCAAGACTTAGTGGAAGGTCAAAGTGCATACAAGGAGGGGCGCAAAATGACAAAAGCAGAGGCAAGCAACACACTACGCAGCGCACGTCAAATACGGACAATGCGTGAACATGCACTGCGTTGCATTTATACTATTATATGGAAAAGACACTGATATGGCTTTACAGTGGAAGAATGGTGAGGCACAGTAAAAAAAAAAAAGCCCCAATCAACCCACCAGTCCATCCACCTTATTTCCAAAGTCCAGAGCTGCTCAGAGTGAACTCTACTCTGAATTGAATCATGCTCAGTTTTTTTCTTCTTCAGAAAGATTCCAGTAATGACTTTTTAAGCATCCTTGATTTAGACCATTGATTGGCAACGGGGAGGAATTTGATTCTGTGCTGAAAGGAGATAGGAGGTGACCTGCACATTTCTCACAGCAAATGTTCTTTTCATATGCGAGGTTTTGTAGCAAGCCAGCAGGTGCCAGCAACTGTCAGAAAGTCCTGAAATAACAAGAACCCTCACACAATATGCTGTAGAGCTCAGGTTGTGGCATCACAGTAATGAAAACCTTTCTCCACCCCCACCTCCCTCCCATGGCTGCTATTAATACTTTGTTAAAAAATGCCACTGAACCATTCCTAGGGGTGAGTTTCTGTTGTTGTTATGTTGAAAATCACTTTTTGGGCATTAACAACCAACTTTTGGCGTTTAAAGTATCTGAATAAAAACAAAAAACAGTGCATTTGGGTGTTTAAGATATTTTCCAGGAATTAAAATAGACTACTTTTCCAATTAGAAATAATACTGTGGTTGCATCTGCTGACACTATCACCTGTATCAACTACCTAGTACACTTTGAAAGCATTTAAAATTAATTAAAATGAGAACTCGGATTGAGAATGTAGAATAAAAACACATAACACTGCAATTTACTATTTTAATCGAGAAATTTTTGGAAAAAACATCACCAAAAAACCCACCCCTAACCATTTCACATTTTTGTGCAGCTCCCTCTAATCAATAGTTCACGTAGGTATTTTATCAATATTTCATACCCCCGATTTGTCAAGGGAAACATTTCTGGCACATTCATTCTGGGTGCAAAAGTCCGGTGTCCGTATGGGGAGATCTGTTTTGGCCCCCCTGTGGCATGCCAGGGATTTTATACTAGGTCATCAAGAAAGTGGATTTGGATGAACCCACTGAGATTATACATATATCTGAATTTTCAGAGCATATTTGACACAGTTTCTCACCAAAGACTTCTGAGAAAACTCTGGAGGGATCTGCAGGCACGATCTCTGCTGTTCTGCAGTGCCACCATGCAGATGGCCAAAACGTGTATTACAGCTTTCAAGCCAAACAGGACCAGAAGATTTGGGTGACCAATAAGGTTCTTTCTTATTTAGAAGTGTATCTTCTGTCTCTAACCTGTTTTCTCAGGCTGAAATCCTATCCATACTTACCTGGGAGTGAGGACGCAATCCTAACCAAATTTCCAGCACGGACATAGCTGTGCCAATGGGGCATGTGTTGCACCCTGCAGTGGAGTAGTTGTCACGGAGTCCTCCTCAGGGTGAGGGGACGTTTGTTTCCTGGCCTCAGAGCTGCATTGCCCTTATCCTGGTACTGTAAATTTGGTTAGGATTGCTCCCTAAGCCTCATTGACTTTAGTGGGACTTACTTCTGAGAAAGCATGCATAGGATCGGGCTGTCAGTCTATGTAATTTATCATCCAGTACAGGTTGAGTTGTAACAGGCAATTTGGAAGCTTCTGGTCACCAGTCCTTAAACCCTTCCCTCAACATGCCAGGAAATTATTCTTTAACTGTCCAAGAGTTCACGGATGTTAACTTCCACATTTTTTCCACCAGAGAATAGATAAGAAAACTGAGCATGACTGCTTTGCAATTCAATAAAATGCCTTCAATCTCTCTCTCTCTCCCCCCGCCTCTCTCTCTCTCTCTCTCTCTCTCTCTCTCTCTCTCTCTGTGTGTGTGTGTGTGTGTGTGTGCATGTGCGTGCAGTGGTATCATTCAAATGATTTAGGAACAGGAACTCACTTTTGATTGGCACTAGTCGGGAACCTGGAACCAGCCATGGAGCCCGTTAGGATCCGGAACGCCCGTTCTGGTCCGTTCTCCCTGAATGACATCACTGTGTGTGTGTGATGTAAAGACAGCTCTCCCTTCATACATGGGTTCCAGTTCTTTCATGCATGTTGTTTTGTGTATTTGTCTTCAGTCAAAAAATATATTTCTGCAAACTGAATAGTGGGGCCATGATAATGCAAGTCGAAAAGTGTATTTTCATTGTGTGTGAATATGTCACAAGATCCTTGTCTGGATCTGATATGGTGTCTGGATCTGGGGTTTTACTGATGCACACACATCATACAGAATGTGAATATGTCGCAAGATATTCTTTTCCTTTTATAACTGCTTGGAAAACAACAGTTAATATTTCATTATTCCAGAAGGAAAAACGTCTTTAATCTGGTCGCAGATATAAGGTGATTCGGACTGGCTTTGTTCATCGAGGACATCACAGCAGGATTTTTCTGTCATTGCTGACCGCTGAGCCTTACCTGGAATCTACGGGGAGGCCAGTGTCTGACAATAGGAAACAATTGGGCTGGAAGAAAAAAGAACACAATGGACCCTGCATCATAAATGGAGGAGCAGAAAGGTAAAATAGACCCATGGCTTTGTGGGGCTGCACTGTTGTGGGCTATAATTGTACTTCTGCTTAGCTTATGCTCAGTGCATCATTTGAAAGTGTCACTTTGCAAATCAACCTTTCTGGAAGCTGCTAATAAGCAATGTGTGGCAATTTAGAGTTAGGCAATTTCTCTCTTATAAAGTGGGTGTAAGTTTCCAAACGTGGGAGCCATGATCATTAAAATGCATCTTCTACCTTTGCTCACACACGGCTTTCCTATTGGTGCTGGGTGGTTTATAGAAAATGGAAATACTCCTGTTTTTGGAGACTTCACATACTGAAAAAAACTTCATATGGTGTCAGAGGCATCTCTACAGGGAGGGCAAAGTTTTGCAAGAAGCCTTACCTTGCAGTGGAAATCACTCCTCTCCTGCACTGTTTTAGCCAATCCTCACAGGGAAAAGCAACATCTTGGCGTTGCTTACTGGCTACAGCAGCAAGGGAGAGGAGGGATTTACATGATAGGGTAAGGCTACTTGCAACACTCAGAGCTTTGCCCTCCCTGTAGAAATGCCACTGTATGGTGCCTGGATCTGGTGTTTTACTAATCCGAGGCCCACTGGAGAGGCTGTGCAGCTCCGATTCAGGCCGCGTGGTCTCCACTAAAGAGCGGGCGCAGATCCGAAGAATGCATAGGGGAAGCTGGAACCAGCCCTATGGTAAGGGAACCAACATTCCCTTGCCATGGGGAGGCTCCAGCCTCCCCAACCCAGCACTGAATATGGTGCCAGCCGGTCAGCCTTGCCATTCCGGCGCAGGGTAGGATTGCGCCCTAAATGTGTTTGTTGATAGTGTTTGCATATGTGCTCTTGTGTGCATTGATAAAACATGGCAAATCACAAGCTAGGGATCTCATGGCGGCTGGAGCCTAGACTACATAATTGGTAGATCTCAATGAGCAGCGTCCTGCCTATAGTCCAAACATTTACCACGAGAGGCCCATTATTCTGCATCGCCCATCCGGTCCTATTAGGTAAGGGCTCAATCTTAACCTGGAGTTAGGCCAGCAAATTTGGCCAGAACAAGGGCTACTGCAAAGCACAATTGGACACTCTCTGAGTCAGGGAGGATGGTGCACATCTGTGTGCTGGCCTCTCTGACTCCAAGTGTAGTTTAAACACACTTTACAGTGTTCCTTAAAGGCAAGGACAGTGTGACCATGCGCAGTGGTTGTGATGCAAGGCAACCACTACGCATACTCGCAATCTCTGGAGAGCCTGATCATGCACAGTGGTCACCTCACATCGTAATCACTGCACATGCTTGCTCCAGCAGCAGGGAGAGTCAATGGGCTGCAGTAGCATCCCACTGGTTCCTCCTTTGGCATCCTGATTGGCTGGCTGTGTCAGGGGGTGTAGCTACGTCAGGGGCGTGGCTACATTGGGGGCATATTTTACTGCTGTGTGGCTACGTGAAAGGATGTGGCTGCAATGGGGGCGTGGCTACATCGGCGTGGCTATGTTGAGGGTGTGGCTATTGGGCACCCCCAATGTTGAGATCAAGTTGGCTCATCTGGGTGCAACTCCCAATTGTGAGGAAAACATGCAATCAGGACACTGACCAGGGTAAAAGCTTGCCACAAAATTTCACTTCATGCTGTACCCGACACTACTGTCCTCATTATGTCTCCAATGTATTGCTGACCGAAAGCACTGAAAAGAAATGGGGCTTAGCCCCATTGCCGCTTGGGGAGGCTCAAATGATTCACTTTTCCATTGGGAAACCCTATCTGAAAATGTTGCAAACACAAAGTTATATATTAGCATCACATAGTAGAACTCAAAACTTTCTTCCTTGCCTTTTTAAAGAAAATAGGCTGAATGCCTCACACATTCTGAAGCATGGTTTTGATATGCTACTTCGATGCCAAGTCATGATGTACATTTTTTTCCCCTATGTCTCAAAGAGATTGTGTGTCATTGTGATAATTTGAGTTAGGGCACAATCCTAACCAACTTTCCAGCACTGGGGTAAGGGCAATGCAGCTCCAAGGTAAGGGAACAAACATTCCCTTACCTTGAGGAGGTCCCGGTCACTACTATTCCACTGCAGGATGCAGCCCATGCCCCATTGGCACAGCTAGGTCAGTGCTGGAAAGTTGGTTAGGATTGCGCCCTTAGTCTGTGGTTTTGCTTGCTAGTGTTATCCAGGAGGCAGAAGTCCCACCTGCTGCGTAGCCAGCCTGGTTTTGCTCCGCTAGAATGGCAAACGCGACTGGGCACTTGATTGTAGCATGGCATCTCACAATGCACTGACAACAGCGCCTTTTCAAGATGAAGAGGCTTTAGCTGCAATCAGCTTCTCAGACTAGAAGGAGCACATCGGAAAGTCAGTCTTCCATAAAGCCAGACTTGAAAGGCCTGCAGAAGTAAAATGACAGATAATATTCATTCCAGTTTGGAAAGTTTGAATAGAAGTTAAACCTTTTTTTTGTAGGGGGAGGTAAAAAGCATAATTTTCTTCTGGCTTTCCCGCAAGAGTGAAATAATTTACAATATAAATAGATACAGGCTCGTACAATACCGTACTCATCATTATTTATTACATTAAAGTATACGTTTCTCCTTTTCAACAGTTGATAATAAAATGAGTGCGATTCTGTTCCCTGGGTTTTTCAGTGTTCACACAGAGTAATTCTGTTGCCCGCAGTAGGGCTGGAATGTACTCCAGTGATTTTTTTTTCCAGCTGCACACACGAGTGCTCTCAAATAGCACAATGCACATTCACTGACATCCCATCCAGGCGCACAGTTGAGAGAAAATTATTTGGGGCAATTTAAATAAGCCTCCAGTAAATGAAATTTTAATTGAAAAAAATGTATTTCATTATGCAATGTCATGCATCATGATTGCTACCAAATACATTGAGGCCCCGTTCTGCTGGCTGAAGCCTCTTTTCACCTTGAAAAGAGTGCGTATTTCGAATGTGATCAGCATTGACTTAGATCTCAGACGATAGGATGGACTTCTTTGGGAGTAAGGGGCAGCAGGGGGTGCAGACAGCTTGAGACACTTGCAAGGAGGCCTGTAAATAAAACCAGACTTTCTGCGTTTCTGCATTTGAAGAAACTGCCCAAAGTAGGACCATAGTAAAGAGGCAAATGATCCACTTTTAGTGGATGAAGTGTGGATCAATGTGGCTTGCATCTGTGGTCAGCTGGAGTCCAGCAGCAACAGCGGACTTAGGGTAAAGGGCACCTCCAGTCTGCTGCACTTTTGCCCCCCATCTGCCATTGATGCAACCTGCACCTAATGGATTGGCCACCCCACCAAGATGCAAAGCGCCATGTTCACACTCTCTTCCTTCTACTGCTTCCTCACACTTGCCAAGCAGAGCTCTGGACAGAGTAGGCATGTGCCAGAATGTGATTGCGACTACATACACATTGGCTCTTCCGTAACTGGGAAGGAGCCGTTCCTGGTTCGTGTTCCTGATGGTGTGGAAGAGCTGCATTCAGAGTTTCAGAGCCCATTCCCATTTTCCGCTGAATGAACAGATATCAGATGGTGGGGCCAATGAATGAATCCTACTTCCCCTGCACAACGGATGGTGGGAAAGGGGGGCACAAAGGTGGCATTGCATTTTTGGGGACTCAGCAAGCAGCATGAAGGAGTGAGCTCAGCACCTGCTGCTTGGAGGCAGTGCTGCTTGGGTAGCTGAGGAGACGTTTCAACCCTGCCCCTCCAGAACCGAAACTAGGGTGGAGCCTGAGGAGCACCTGCTCCAGGCCATGTGCTAAAGGGGGGGCACAGGATTGCCCCCAGCTCCACCTGTTATGGAGGTGACTGTCTTTGCACTGCAAGCAGCGCGAAGACAGTCATCTCCAGGCTTTCCCTGAAGGAGGAGGTGCTCATCGCTTCTTGTACGTGCCCTCCTCCAGGGCGACAACCAAGGAGATTGCCTTTGCACTTGTAGTGCAAAGGCAGTCTTCTCCGGGCTCTCCCTGGAGGAGGTGCACTGCTGTTTGCAAGCACCCCTCCTCCAAGGCGATGACGTAGGAAATTGCCTTTGCACTCATGGTGCAAATGCAGTCTTCTCTGGGCTCTCCCTGAAGGAGGTGCGCTGCTGTTTGCAAGCGCCCCTCCTCCAGGAGTCCAGGGAAACAACAGAGGCAATTGCTTTTGCACTTGCGGTGCAAAGGCAGTCTTCTCCCAGCTCTCCCTGAAGGAGGTGTGCTGCCGTTTGCATGCCCACCCCTCTGGGGAAAACCCATTTTATCATTGGGGGTGTGCAAACAGGCAGAGTGTGATGTCACTGCCCCAGGGTGCTGGAGTAGGATGTTACAGCTCTGTGCCCCTCCCACTGGGATGGGATGGTTCCTTCACATTCCGCCCATCAGCTCCCCCAATTGTTCATGTGGTTCTACTCCCTTGGTATCAATGCCTGTCTGTGTTTAACTGGCTCCCTCCCTTTTTGGGCAAGTGTTCCTGGAGCACAAATTGGGCAAGTGAGCAAGAACTGCAAGGATGCATTCAAATGTCCATGCTTAAAAAACCTTCAGTGGCCCATCACCCCAGTCTACAGAGTCACGTGCGCAACTCAGGGTTTCACCCAGACCCAGGAATCTCTTTCATGCTTGGGAAATACCAACAGAGGGCCCAATCCTGTCCAATTTTCCAGCACTGATGCAACTGTGGCAACAGGGCATATGCTGCATCCTGCGGTAGATGCAGTAACAGAGGCCTCCTCAAAGCAAGGGAATGTTTGTTCTCTTACCTTGGTACTACATTGTGGCTGCATTAGTATGGGAACATTGAATAGGATTGGCTCTTAGACTGAAACAGTAACATCAAAGCAAAACGGAGCATAGCACATCAAGGGGGATTTTCCATCCCTTGGCCAACAGACCTTTCCATTTGTCTCTGTAGAAATTCATCTTGTTGGTATGGGCCCAATGATCAAGGCTTTCAAGATTCCTTTTGGACCCTGATTTGGTGTTTCCAGGTGTTAGCTCTCCCCACCAACTTTGTGTCACCAACAAATTTGATAATCATATGCTCTCCACCCTCATCCAGGTAATTTATAACAATGTTAAACGGCACAGGAGCGAAGACAGAACACCGTGGCATTGCACTTGGTATGTCCCTCCAGGCTAACATGGAACCATTTACTGGCACTTGTTGGGAATGGTTGTTCAACCAGTTTTGAACTCACCTAACAGTAGTAGCATGTAGCCCACATTTTATTACTTTATCTACAATGTTATTCTGGGAGACTTCGTAAAATATGTTGCTGAAATCTAGGAACACGATGTCCATGGCATTCCCATGGTCTATCAGGCAAATCACTTCATCAAAGGAGATGAGATTAGCCTGGCATGACTTGTTCTTGACAAACCCATGCCTGCTTCTAGAAATCACCCCATTATTTTCTAAATGCATGCAGGCATTCCACTTAATAATCTGTTCCAGGATGTTTCTAGGTGTTGATGTCAAGCTGACCCGTCGCTGACAGCAAATTATGCCAGTATAACCTGTAATTTGCAAGAGCCTCCTTTGCAAAGACAGGGCTAATATTTGTTCATCTCTAGTTCTCTCCAGCACCTCACCTGTTCTGTCGAATTCCTCAAAGACACTCATGCAGAGTTCAAATCTGCAAGCTCCTTGGGGTACCGTTCATCTGGTCCTGGTGACGACAAAAAGGAGGAATCATGGGGAGATGTGAAGCAAAGGTAAGGGAACACCTACAGCCCAATCCCAATGAACCCCATCCCCGTTAATGTAGTTGCACCCAGAGGCAGATCTAAGGGAGGGCAAAGCTCTAAGTTTTGCAAGAAGCCTTACCTTGCAGTGGAAATCACTCCTCTCCTGCACCGTTTTGCCAATCCTCACAGGGAAAAGCAACATCTTGGCATTGCTTACTGGCTACAGCAGCAAGGGAGAGGAGGGATTCACATGACAGGGTAAGGCTTCTTGCAACACTCAGAGCTTTGCCCTCCCTGTAGATCCGCCTCTGGCTGCACCAACACAGCATGTATAGCAGCCTGTGGGAAGGCAGTCACTGGCATCTCCTCAAAGTCAGATTACCAAACTGAATCTCCTTGGATCTGAAGTCATTTTGCAGGAACAGGGATAGAGGCCTGGAGCACAGGGGGTCTAATCCCTCCCTCTTCTGTCCTTAACTAACCTTCCTCCTTGCCCATAACCCTCCCCTGTTCCTCTCTGTCCCATTCCTTCCACCACCTGAAGTGAGTCCCATTGTATTCACTGGGGCTTACTCCCAGCACAGTATGCAAAGGATTTCAGCTTTCATTTTACTGTCACCCATACTAGGAGCAGTGGTGCATGCAGGCATTCATTCGTGCTAGGAGGTCTCTGTATTGCCTTACTCTGTGTGAACAAAACAGAATCCTCGTTCTGCGCACATCTAAATAAGTAATCATAATATTATTTGTACTTGTTAGCTCCGCTGTTGAAGTCTGCAATCATGTCTATTATTGTTCGGGTGTTTGGGGAAAGCAGACTAATTGGCAGCCATCTGAAGTAAATTGCTTGATATTGGTCAATGGTAAGTGGTGATCCTGTTAATTTAATTGCTGTTTTGTCAATGGGGTAATTAGCACCGCTATCAAAGAGATGAATCAGTTTATTGGGAAAAGGCAGAACAGACAAGGAATTATTGCAAGACTAAATTCTGCAAATTAATTATGATGGCTAAGTCCACCGTGAAGGGAGGCCTTTGCTCTGGCAGGAAGGAATGGCAGCAAGAACAATGACAGATTGGCCGCTGCAGACTCGTGCTGTGTTATGTCACCAACTTGTCAGTCTGGGCATAAGGAGGGCCCTTATGCATAAAGAACTGCCTTATTGGCCCATCTAGCTCAGAACTCTCTACACTGGCTCTCCACCATCAGCTGTTTCCAGCAGGGCCTCCCTGAAGATGCCAGGGATTTGCCACCTTCTGCATTCAAGGCAGGTGTGTTACCACTGAGCACCTTCCCATGTTGGGACATGTGCATGACCCCAGTGCTGTCCTTAGGGCAATTTGACCCATTTGGCCAAATTGGGTCCCACACCTGGAGGGCGAGCTGAGTGCTCACGGCCGCAGCCAGCACCTCGCTCTGTAGCCGATGCTCCAGCATTACATGGAATCTTCCGTGCTAAGGCATCGTGAGGACAGTGGAGCTAAGCAGGCTGAGCAGTGTCGCTGGATGGCCCTCCTTTCTGCCTGTCCGTGGGTCTAATTGGTTTGAAAACAGCCTCCCTGGAAGCACTTGGTGGTGACGCCACTGCTGGTCCTCCCCACCGCCACTCATTCTTGTGTGTAGGGGGCTCCATGGGGTGCCCCCCCCCACAAAAATGTTTTGCATAAGGCCCCTCAGCTCCTAAAGCAGATCCTGAATGGCCCACTTAGCTCCACGCCTATGGAAAGTAGCCAAACAAATTTTTCCAGAGGTCCATAAGCAGGGCATAATGTGCTGCAATTCTTGAATTGATGGCCACTATGATACATAGCCAACAAATGAGCTTTTCCAGTTTCTCTATGCGTTTTTTTAAATTTATTCATTGAATTGATTTTTATTCTGCCTTTCCCTCTGTGGTTCTTGTTGCCCACAGTGGGATGCCCAAGGCAGCTCACAGACACCAAACCAAACCAATATAAATACAATTAAACATGAAATGTAAAAAAAATGAAATTCATAAACATGAAATGTAAAAAAAAATGAAATTACAAAAATGCAAAGTTACAAAATTCCTATATTACAACATTACAAAATCCGCAGCATAAATTGGCCCAATTGAAAACAAGGTATGGCACAGCTAGTCCCCCCTGCACATAGAACCATTCAGAAAAGCAGCAACATAGAATCTATCCATATCCACAGCATAGTTTTAATGGATGCAATCACAAATGAGGGCACAATCCAAACCAGCAAGGTTTGGCTGGCACAAGAGCCACTGTAAAGCACACTTGGACCATCCTCAGAGTCAGGGAGGATGTGTGCCTTCTCACATCATGATAAAAAACTGTTTTAATAAAAATACTGTATATTATCTTTATTATTTATGTTTTATCAGAATCAGACATAGGTGGAACTAGAACTAGAAACAGTTGGAACTGTTTGCTATTGAACTGTGTGATGACCCAGACAGGCACAGAGCACAATGCTCCTTGGGGGAGTAAATGTTCCCTAGGATCTACGGATACTGTACTCATCCAGGCTGGCCATTGGTCCCCTCTGACCTAGAAGGACTACCAAAACTTCCAAGTTAGGTCTGGATTTTGCTTGGGTAACACTTGTGTTGATGTGTCTGGCTGAGTACTGTCAGTGGCAGTGAGCTCTACTGGTACACATGCCAACATCATGTGAAGAAGTTATGCTTATTTAAAACCTGTCCTTTTCAATAAGTCTGTGTACGTTGGAAATTTTGGACTGAAAATTCCAAAATAGACTCTTCCGGAAACTTTAATGTACCAAAATAGCTCAGCAATTTTCTCTGTTCCTTTTTCTCATAATCTATTTTGGCCTCTGGGAGTCTTTTGGGGAGCTGAAGTAATATGAGAACTGTTTATATCATTGCTTATGTTCTTCAAATAGCTCCTGAAAAACAAATACATAAAATATCCGGCCCAGTGATACTCATCTGAACATAAAGTCCTGTTTTTTAATTCCTCCCTTGCCCTTAGCTGGCAAGCAAAGTCATGAATCTGGGTTTCCCCAGAAGTCGGAATTAACTACTGTTCAAAAGTTGACAGCAAAATCACATATGGGCACCAATTCAGGCTCGGTCTGTTATCACAAAGCTCCTTTGGCATGGCCAAACGTTTCATTTTTGTCAGGACATTTTCACACAGGCAGGGAGAAGGAAGTTATTTAGAACTGTAGAAAATAGCACAGCCTTTTTGCCTGGGGATCTCCATCACAGACGGCCAAAGGACATTTCTTCACATCCTTCAAACCAGTCTCAATGTGAAATTATTAATATGATGTAGCATTCCTTTCACATTTCCCGGATGAAAACCAGGATGCTCATAGATGCTGTAAGAGCACTATCCTCATGCAAGGATCATGATGCCACGCGCCCTTTCTCACTTGTCTGTGCTTCTGACAGCTCTTGTCTGATCTGCGTAAGGCTGTACCCATTTACTCTGCAGCAGCCTGAATCAGGGCATGTGCTAACAAAGGGACCATTTCCCTGAAGTTTTTCTATATTTAAGAATGCTGAATAGAATAATTGGTCCCACAGTGGGATTTGTTGCATTTACCAGCACAGTGGTCACTTCGATAGATTCAGCATTTTTTAGTAACTGGACAGGCAGATAACTTGGGGGAGAGGAGGAAAGCTAGAGCATTCTTATGCACACGCTAACAATGATTCTAAAAAGGCACCCCTGAAGAAGGGAAAGAAATGTGCCCCCCCAAATCATGATTGTCCCTGGTAAATTAGTATAATTAGAGCATACGAGTTGGCAATACTCATCACTAAAAACACTATGCTTACACCTGCAGTGGCAGAAAAATGACCCTTTTTTGTCCCTGCTTTGTTTTCAGATCCTTGGAGGCTTGGAATGAGAGAAGATGAGGAGCCTTAAGGCCCAATTCTATCCCATTTTCCAATACCGATGCAACAGCAACGCAGCCCCAAGGTAAAGGTACAAATGTTCCCTTACTTTGTGGAAGCTTCTGTGGCTCCCCCCCCCACTACAGGATGCCATGCATGCCCCATAGTAAGTAAGGTAAGTAACATAGCATCCCAAAGTAAAAGATCAACTGCATTGGCACTGGACAGTTAGATATTGGGCCCTTAATCGAAGAAGTGACTGCAAGGCAGAAACCCTGCGTTGCTTCGTCATGATAATCCCCCTGGAATCAATGTTGTGCATGAGTCTCGAAATTCGAGTCGAGTCAATTCACGTGTCTCTGCCCCCTTGTGAATTGACTCTTGCCCAAGTCCTAGTGATTACCCTGGAATTTCATGAGTTATTTTCAAGAGTCATGAATGTTTTCATAGCAAGCTGCGGGGTAGGTCAGGCATGCATGCACAACTACAAACTGTCAAAGTGGGCGGTGCAGGGGTTCAGTCAGAGTCATTGTTTCACACTTAAAGTTAATGTTCTGGTGGGCCAGCGATGCACTGCTGACTGCACTTCACTCCTAACTGGCCACTGTGATGAAACCTCCCCTGCCCCGCTGTTCACATCACAACTGAACTCAGAAGAATGGGAGAAAAATAGTCCTAGCCACATCACATAATTCATTCAGTGAGACCTGTTTTCCACCAAAGCTGGCCTGGCCTGTGGCTGTTACTGGAGTGAGCAAGCGAGCAAGCACACATGGCTCCAGGGAACCTTTGGCTCTATACGAAATCGGCTGCTGTGATGAAAACTCCTCCCCTCCTCCACAGCTAGGCAATGCACTTCTATGGCCAAGACTCCTCCCCCTCCCCCTCCCCTCGCCCAGAGCCAGAACTCAGACTGCTCTTTCATCCAATCAAGTGTCTGATCCTTCAGAGATGGACAAGACAACTCTGCTCCCACCTCCCTCCTCCTTCAGCTGACTGGCCGTGCCTTCCTCCACCCAGGTCTCCTGTTCCTCCACACCTTGTGCTCGCTGCAGCCAGCTACCCGAAACCGAAACAGTCTTAGCTGTCCACCTCCCCTTCCTCCTCTCCCTGCACCTGTTTTTCTGGCTGGAAGGAACAAAATGCCCATTGGTCATGGCAACTTTATGATACCTCCTGGATTGTGAAAGAGTTCTTTCTGATGCAGAAGCCGCAACAAAGTAATGACGCGTATGCACTGATTCAAGTTGCTGGAATTGCTGACTCATTGAGAGTCAGTGGCCAAATTAGCGAGTCGGAGTTAATGACACGTGTGACTCAATTCAGATGAGAGTCAGGCCAAAACATCAAAACTTCAGTTAAAGTCACAAGTCTTTTTTCACAATACTGCCTGGAATTCATTTAACAGATGGAAACATCTCTGTCTCGACAAGGGAGACTACAGTCAGCCAAAGTGATATTTGAATAGATCAATTCAATTGAACAGAGAATTCAGTCCCCATGCATCTCCCAAGCTATACACTTGGGCCCACAGTTTTATTTAATCAGATCAACATTCTCCACAATAGCTCAGAGCATATGAAAACCATTATAAAAACATTTTGATCACATCGAATACATGCAGAACGAAATAAACCAGCTTGATTTTAACCAATGTTGTCATTAACGTTTCATTGTTATCAAACATGTGATGTATGACATATATGGGAAAAGCAAGTTTTGCCATTTATTCTCAATATTTAAGACTGTTATTATTTCTAGCCTATGTCCTACTGTCCAGGGATCATAAGTCAAAGGTGTTTAAGTTCAGTTGTGACACTGCTGAAGACTCATGCCTATCAGAGGGCCCACCTGCATTCGGGAGGCATTTGTGGGGATGGGTAAAAGTCATAGGGGGCAAATGCAAAGCTTTGCCTAAAATCCCTCTGCAATCTGATGCTGGCACTTCCCTTCCTTGATCTTGTCATATGTCTCTTCACAATCGTACAGACATAGCATGTATGACATAAGGAAAAGCTGCCACAGGTAAATTATGATGAACAGAAAGATAACGCATGAAAACAAGGCATGTAAAAAAAAGAAGTTGACAGTTGATTTATTTCTGTGTTGGGTTTTTTTTTTGTTCTTCTCAACAGGCACCCAGAAATTCCAGCAGTTTGCTTCTGTGCCTGTTTATTACATTTGTTTCTTCTTATTAGTCACCTGAATTCCAACTGTTCTTCAGTCCATCTCTGTGCTGCAACTCTAAGCTTGGAATAAAGGGCTAATGGAAGCAGTGGCACTCATCGTCACTCTCAGATGTGTCTAAAATATTTTAGATCCAATAACATTAGATGGTATGTGTTTGGCTTTTCAGGTTAAGAATATTGACAGTTCTGCAATAAGAACTCACTTTAATGTAAACCTATGGCAGTATTTGGGCTTGGAAGTTGGTATCATAAAGGAACACAGTATGGCTAGGGGTGTGCTTTTTGGTGATTTTTTCCCCAAAATTTCTTGGTTAAAATTGCAAATTGCAGTGTTGTGTGTTTTTATTCTACATTCTCAACCCAAGTTCTCATTTTAATTAATTTTAAATGCTTTCAAAGTGTACTAGGGAGATGATACAGGTGATATAGTATCAGCAGCTGCAACCACAGTATTATTTCTAATTGGAAAAGTAGTCTATTTTAATTTCTGGAAAATATCTCAAACACTAAAATGCAGTGTTTTATGTTTTTATTCAGATATGTTAACCGCCAAATGCAGTTGTTAATGCTCAAATGGCGGTTTTCAAAACAAAACAAAACAAAAACACCCCTAGGCATGACAAGACCTCATTTTGCTAAGGTAATGCATTGCTTATCCTTGACCACTAATGGCTATTCCAAATTTCAGTAGGAATGATATTCATGAGATTTAGGAATGATGTTCTGAAGTGGAAGACTCTGTAGAATACCATATCCCATTGGGATAGCTGGTGGCTGGAGCACAACAGCCTTCCACCATATGCAACTACAACGTGTAGAGTACACTCCATTTTAGTAACAGTTGCATTTTTGTCTGCTGTATTTGGATTTGAATGCAGTCCATTAGGTTTGTTTGTAAAAGATCTGTTTTTACCTGCTCTGATCCCTTGGGCTGACATTGGCTGTTCCCCTAACATACACAAGCACAACGGCAGTGCGAAAGATACAGATGTGGCTCATATTGTTGTTCCTCTTGCCCGAGATGTGAAATTGAAGCCTAACATTTGCTGAAAGCAAACAGCTGATTTTCTTCCCCACTGATCAAAAGAATCAGCGTGACAGCAGAAAACACGGATGGCAAAATATTCCGATTTGTAGACATTCAAAGGCATACAAATCAGGTGTCTACTCGCTTGCTTGGAATACAAGGCACATGGCGAATTAATTTGCAGAACTGGGAAATACACGGATCACCGATATTTGTCCAAGTGTACAATCCGCTTTCCAATAGAAATAATAGATTGGGGCAGAGGACAAGGGGAAGACAAAGAACCAAAGGCAACCAAACAGAGCTGGAGCATATGGTGACTCTGTCAATTTGCAACATAGAGCCGAGATGTGCCTGAAACAGCTGTGTGGTACGAGAGCTGAGGCTCAGCGGCTGTTCCTAGAGGGAATGATTATATTCTAAAAGCGAAAGCTTACAATTGTGTTATCTGTATTCCCTCTGGCTTTGTCATGTTCATAACATTCAAATGAGGAGGAATATGAAGAATTGCTGCTATCCAAAGGAAAACAGACCAGTCCCATTAAAGTCGATGCCTAAAAGAGATTGATGGGGCTGCTCCTGCCGAGTAAACTTAATTTGTCGGAATGGAGGGGTGGGTTATTGGAAAAATATCTTTTTGAGAAAGGATGAACAGCTTTTGTCTGGGGCTGGGCTGGAATAGCAACTGTCAGTGGCATTAAGAACATCTTGCGGATCGATAAATTGGCCCTGGCAGTTACACAAGAATGCTTGGTTTGCGTCCACGTTTACAGCAGCCGAGATTTCTTTTGGGCGAGGAAAGAAAGTTCGGACCTCTTTTCTGCTCCCATTTGCCTCTCCCAAACAATTGCCTGCTAATTTGGTTTCTTCTCAGATTGTATCTTAATTGAATGTTGCGGATCTGTTCTGCCGTATGTTGTATTTAAGGCAGGTTTCTGTCCACCCACCTTCCCTTTCTGTCTGTCGATTGTTTTTTTGTATCCTGACAAGAGGGTAATTATCCTTTGCAATTTCTATCACGTGGGCCACTTAAATTTCTGTCAACTGTATATAGCATTTGGCAGCACCACTTCCCCCCCTCCACCAAGATGTCTTCGCCAAATTTTTCCTAGTTGCTACAGTTTGTTGAACTTCCAGCCCAATTCTAAGTCAATTTCCATGCGGCAATGCAGCAGTGCTGGTGGAGATTTTTGGCCACTGGAGACCTCTTTGGGGCAAGGGAACATTAGTTTCATTGCCCTGGGGTAACTCCTGCAGTCAGGACACCGCACTGGTGCCACACGGAGAGTTATGTAGGGTTGGGCTGCTTGTACAGTCTTCAATGTTTGCAAATTGTGCCATCAGTTCTCTGCCATGAACTGAATATGTAACCCTAGGCAAGTCAGTTCCAACTGCTAGGTACAAACAATAATGTTAACTTTTACAGAGTTGCACAGATTATGCCAATCCCATGCTTCAAAGCCTAGGACAGAGGGTTGTTTCACCGGTCCATGAACATGATGTTCCCCTGTGGGAGGATTGGTTGTGATCAGGAGTGTGGGTGGGGATTAGAGGCATTTAAACAGCCCATGCCCAGCTCTTCGCTCTCTTGTATGTATAACTCACTACGCAATAAGTTATTCACTTTATGATGGGCTCATGATTGCCATCAATAGGACCTCATGGGTGATATATAAGCCAATCAGTGATGTGAATTGCAAGTGTTGGGTAGCAGCCAATAGCAGCATTTTTAAGATTGTGGATGTGTATCTGGAGGAAAGAATAAAGCCCACACAAACGCTGATGCAAACGTCAGCCTTCTAGGAAGCATCTGAGCCAGTAGCAGCATTTTTAACATTGTGGCTGTATGGATTGAGGGAAGGATACAGCCTTCTCATTTGTGTATTATACTGTGTAAACTGATAACTGTGGCCCCTAATAAGCACAATATGTACCTGTGGCAGAACCCAGTGTGGTCCTGTTTTAAGGACCACCCTGAAGCACAACGTCTGAGGTCGCCCCTGAACAGAAGTAATTAAAGTGATGTAATGATGTCACCACAATTATTTGTGGGGTGCCCTCCTCCTCTGCTATTTTTTTTAAGTGGAGAATGAGGATAGGTGGTAGGTGGTCCCTGGAAAGTTCCGAGGGTCGTTGTGAATTGTGACCACCCTCAGGAGCTTCTCTGTGATGCTCCAGAAGCTGCCTGCTATCTGCCCTCGTCCTGAGCTGTGTTTTTTTTTAAGCAGAAGACAAAAACAGGCGGCAGGTGGCCTCCAGAAAGCTCTGATGGGTACAAATTGTGGCTACCTTCAGAGTTTTCTGGCTACGGGGGCCGCCCTCCTCCTCCGTTTAAAAAAAAGCAGTGATGGGGGAGCAACTTAGGGTGGGTGAAGCTATTTTGCCTCCCTCTCATCTGGCACCCTGGGGCATTTGACCTCCTGCCCTCCAGGTACACCACTGGCAGCAACTTTTGGACTGAATGACCAAAAAACAATGTGTTAGTGGGTTCACGTTACAGTGTTTTCACAGTATAATGGTGTCTCTGGGACAGATTATCATAGTAAAGCAGGGGTCCACTGTATATGAAAAAATGGGAGAGGGGGAATACGTGACAAGCATTGCCATGTGTTAAAGAACATTGCTTTCTTTAAATGTTAAACTATGTGTCTGGGACCCGGGAGGTGGGTGCCTCTTCAAGTGAACTTTGAGTGAAAGGTTGGGTGAGGCCCTGTTGCACGTGTGAGGCCTCTTCTGTTGGCTGTGAACCAGCCTCAGCTGGTCCGTTGTGGGGGCAAGGGATTGCTTCACCCTCTTTCTGCTCCCCTGGGGCCTCTGGTTCACAGGAAATTCAGTGGCTGTAGCAGCCAGCTGCCTAAACCCCACTGACCCTCATCATTGGCCAGTTGGGGTTTTATAGGAGTTGGCTCCACCCCCTCTGGACCTGCCCAACTCCTCCCTGCATGGTTGTTAGTTGATGCCCTAATCCTTAAACCTCCCTTGCTGGTCCTGTTCCATCCTGCTGGCCCCTGGCAGGTGTCTCATTTGCAAGACTCCCTGGCTGACCTGCCCAGCTGCGGCAGCGCTTGGTCACACCTACTCGGCGCTGGGGGCTGGAGGTGTCTGAGACTCCATTGGCCTTTCGGCCAAGCTGCCTCGACACAACCCAGCTGCATGCGTAGCTAGCACTGTGTGGGCTGATATCGGGGGTGAAGTCCTGTTGGCATCAGTCGGCCTGACCCTGATGGGCGTGAGCGTCCTGACCACTGTGTCACCGGCCAGTGGGGCGTCCTCCGGGGCCTCTTGTCAGCGCTCATAGTGCTGCACTTGGTGGGTCAAGAGACTGCCCCCCGTCACCCTCCCCGGGTTGGGTGGTGGGGTAAGGACCCAGAAGAGTTTGTACCTCACAGTATGTAAATTCATATGTTGTTTCTTTGCTTCTTTGTGTTGTTTTGATTCCCCTCACAATTACCTGGGGCAATTGTATATCTATTTTTTTGTGCATTCGTATCTCCATTGCTTATTTGTGTCCAACTGTTTGTCGAGGGTGAAAGTACACTCTTTAAGAATGCACTATGTCATTTTTAGATGATATCTTTTTTATAAGCCTTTTCTTTGTTGGCTTGTCTTCTTGTTTTCTCCAGATATTTCTGTCCTTTTCAATAAAAAAGCAAAAGCAAAAGCAAAGCGGCTTGATTTCTTCTTAACACAACTGGAGAAAAGAGCCATGAAACAAAGTCTTTTGTTGTCATAGCAACTAAAATGCTGACAGCAAGGTGCAATAATCAAATAAGGTGCAGCGCAAAGTTGTTATGGCAACTAGGCATTTAATCAAGGGGAGAGACCTCGGATATGATTCTGCATAAAAATTATGTATGTTAAATTACTTTAAAACTTACCTGTTGAGTTGGAAAACAGAAATTGAAAGAGAAGCACAGCAATTAGAGTTCAACTACCTGACCCGTTATTGTTATCACTGGTGCAACGACATTCTTGCATGAATTGTGTCGCTGGAGGCATAATTATTTCCGTTGTATGAGCAATTTCAAGGGACAGGTCAGGCATGTAAAATTGGCTCCATCCCATAAAGTGCCCTGCCTGTGTCCAGGGGTGCATTCATACAGAAAAGGTAACTAGTGACCCAGGACAGCTGCAGCTAACTCAAAATGAGTCCCAGTTCTGACTGACTCTCTTTATGTGTTTGTAGTATTCAGTAACGCACTCCGCTTTGAAATGGTAATGTTCTGTTAGCCACAGTTGGAAGGCTGTGCCCTAATGGACAATTCCTTGGCTTTTTATTAGAGATGGGCTTTGGGAGAAGAGGCACGTGTTTGCAACAGTGTCGAATTCGCACACTGTTCAGAGGACATCAACAACTCATTGATTGGAGGAATTTATGGAGCCAGAGTGGATTACGTGTTAAGATTACTTACTAAATAAAATGCTCTTAAGAGTTCAGTGCTGTCCAGGTTTTCCATCATCTACAGATGCCCAAATCCAATGGGGGACTAACGGTGATCTGTTGCTGTAAGCTGCCTTGCAACGGCACAATTGTCACATTGCCATTGCATTTAGCTGGACTGCCGGCAGAAACAACCGGAGGCTCAGAACTCCCTGAATACTCCGCCAGTGCACATAAGGTGGCCGAGGGGGAAGGTCATGGGAGGTTTGGGGGAGGATCATGGCATGGAGTGGACCACATTGGCGGGAGTGGTTTGAAGCCCGGAGGGAACGGATCTCAGGCACAGTTGTACATGCAATTTTATTCCCCCAGCCCGAACCTGCATCCTGAGGTTCCTTGAACTGATGCCAGCAAAATAGCTGACATTGATGAAAAAGGAACCTAGTGGAAGTAAATACTTACCTCTGGTGGGCCATCCGGTTACCTGCCCCCATCATAGCATGCAGCACATGCTCCATTGGTGGTGGTGCATGCTATGGACAGGCAGGTGATAGGAGTATGCTGCTTATCTTTGATAGCAGATGTTGAACCTTTCTGTTGGCTGTGTCTTCAGCACCCTTCTCTTAGTACTCTGCCTTGATAGATTGATACAAGAAATATACATCTGTTTGGTGGTATAAAATGTGAAATGCTAGGTAAAAAGCCTTTGGCAAGTATTGTTCTGCATCTGGTTTGTACCCAGATGTTGCATAAAATCATGTATTAAAAGACTCAACTTCTGCAAGCAGAACAATAGTTTCCATGTACCACCTTCAGGATTTGATCATTCATAAAGGTGTGGGTTGAATGTAGGAGCACTATAGAATCTAGAACCTAGAAACCTCGCCCCCCTCTGCATAGGTCATTCACCAAGATGGTTTCAGTGCAGAACTGACAAAAACTCAGATTGAAACAGGTCTAAAAACCTTTTGTTTCATCCAAAAGTATATGCACATGCCTACTGTATGTCCAGCTAGCACATGCTGTAGTACCTTGCCCCCTTTCACTCCAAGCAAGTTCATGACAAGCCCATCATGGAATATTTCGCCCATCAATGGAATTCAGAGATGCAGCACTCCTTTACATACCAAAAGCTGCCTTCGTAAAGGCAGCCAGAAAATTCCTGGCAACAAAGATGTTAAATGTAACCTTGCAGATGGTTTTGACCATGCTACTGGCCAGTTTTCCTAACTACATTTCCAAAAAGAGGGATTGAGAACACATGTCACGAGTTGTACATATACAAACACTGTGAGCGCAATCCTAAAATGTGTGGCTTGGCGAGGCCATTTGTCCCCTTGCCCCAGGGGAGGCTCCGGTCGCCCCATGAGGTTCCTTGGATCTGCACCTGCTATTTAGCAGGTGCAGAACTGAGGAAGCCGCACGGCCGCATCCTGGCCCCGCCTCTTCTCCGGGCCGGCATGCCTGCCGGACTACCCACCCCTGCCCAGAACCGCCTATTCCCTGCCCTCATAGCATCAGCCTGAGAGCTCTAGCGCTGACGTGGGGGTACCACTTGGTGCCCCTGCATCAGCACTAGTGACATAGCGTTGACGCAACGTTGCATCGATGCTACGTGAGAGGTAGGATTGTGCTGTGTGTCAAGCAACTGTGATTGACAGCAGCCAAGGGGCCTTTTGTTATATATTCTGTAACCAATGTGGAATCCAAGTTGGAGCAGATATAAGTGACAATCCCCTGGAAACCTTGGAGCCACCTTGGATCTATTTAATGGAAGATCAGGTGTTGGGATAGTCATGCTAATTCTATCTTTCCTAAAAATCAATTAGGCATCAACCAGAAGCCTTATCAAGTCAGGTGGAAACTCCCCAAAGGAATACCAAAATCTTTTTGACTACAACAACCTTCTGGGGTAGACCATTAGGTATGTGTGAAGGTTACAGAAGTCTCCCATGAGTCTCATCCTCACAAGATTGTCTGACCAAGCCAGTAGAGTCAATACTTTGTTGCAGAAGGTTCTGTGAAGATGTATCACTTCTTGTCACAAGCAGGACATGCGATTGAGTGTTGAGGCAGCTGAACATGCTGGACAAGCTTGAAAGAGCTCTGTGATTGTCAGGAAAGTCAAACCAGACCCAGAGGTTCAAATTTCCTGGAAACTACCTATAGGATAGGAGTACACCAAAGGAACCTCACAATGTCCGTAAAGAAATACGTTTCTAGACTCTCTCAAAATCTGACATCTCCAGAATACAGTAATTGCCTGTGTTGCGGTCCTCTTTTTAAAAAAACAAAACAAAAATAACACAATTGATTTATTAACGTAGCTATGACTCACCTAAACAGGTGTCAGCAGCTTTTATCTTTCCAAAATTGTTTGGCTTCAGGTTACTGAAGAGATGTTTGATTGCAGACTTTGTTTAATGATGCTGTTTTCACTTCAAGTGAGGTTGCCAATAATGGTCTCTCTTCCATTTTTCCTGACTGAGTGCTCTTTATTACACAGAGCTGAATACAACAACAAATAACAGGCAATAGCATGCATCTTTGAAAAAAGGAATTGTAGACATGCACTTAGTGCTTACCTCCTGCCCCCTTTTTTCCATTGCACTGAATTAGCCTGAATTTTGTTGTTTGCATGACTTTTATGTTTACTTTGAAATTACACTTTCATCACAGGAAGAAAATGAATCGTTTGCAGTGCTGAAAAAGGATGGATGATTCACTTCAAATTGCTACTGTGCTTGTTTGTTTGCATATTTAAGATATACCAGTGGTTCTCAAACTTTTTAGACTGGGACCCACGTTTTAGAATGTCATTCATGTTAGGACCCACCAGAAGAGCACAATCCTAACCTGGAGTTAGGATAATCCTTTGCACAGCCAGCAAAGTTTGGCTGGCGCAAGGGCCACTGTAAAGCTCAGTTGGACCATTCTCGGAGTGAGGGAGGATCGCACACATCTGGCCTCTCTGACTCCAGGAGTGGTTCAAACATACTTTGCAGTGTCCCTTGTGCCAGCCAAACTTTGCTGGCCTAACTGTGTTGGCCTAACTCCAGGTTAGGATTGTGTCTGAAGTGATGTAATTAACCTGGAAGTGATGTAATAGCCAGAAGTGACATCATCAAGCAGGAAGTGCTATCACACAATAAAATGACACTCCTGGAATGCAAACTGGCATTCTTGGACTGAAGCAATTGCACATCCATGAAAAATCCCTGACAGAAAGCAAGGTTAGGACAAAATATTATGTAAAAACACTGAACTAAAAACAAAATTTTAAAAAAAACTCTCACTTGAAAATTTAAACTGTAAATAGTCACAAAAAGAATATAGCAAGTGTAAAGTCTATAGCTTTCAAGATGGCTGCTCCCAGCTTTCCACAACCCACCTGACATAAGACCATGACCACTGAGTGAGTCCTGGCCCACAGTTTGAGAAACACTGAGATTGTATAGCGAATGCATATAATGGTACAAAGTGGGACCAGAATAGTTGAAGGGCTGCTTCTCCCTGTATGACCCTGCCCACTCCCTTGAGATGACCCACCTCTTCCCACCACTAGCAGATGTGATGCCTGAGAGGGCCTCCTCTGCAGTGGAAACCAGGTTATGGAACTCCCAGCCTTTCCCCTGGACTTAAGACTTGCCCTATCACTTCCTATCTTCCTGCAGTGGCTGAAAACATTTTTTGTCCCATTTAGCCTTTGGGCCTCAGTTTATGCTGATTGGTTCTATCTCCTCTTAGTTGCACTGATTTGATTTTTATTTGGTTTTCTGATGTGTACATCTATGCTTTACTTTTGGGTTTTTTCATTTTTGTTTTAATTATTGATTTTATTTTTATTGTCTGTGTATGTGTATGTGTATGTTTTTTTTTCTTAGTATGCCATGAGCTGCCTTGAGCGGTACAAGAGAAAGGCAGAATACAAACAAACAAACAAACAAACAAACAAACAAACAAATGCGGACTATTTTATGGTAGCATTTCCGTTGTAATACCTTGAGCTAATGACAGCCTTTGAGCTGGAAGGCTTTGAGCTAATGACAACACCACAACTAACAGGGATCATCATGCTCACTGTTCACTGTGTCTGTTTTCTGGGGAGAGATATACTTCCAGAAACATCCCTATGCTGGGCGAAGGTCACCTTCCTAATTTCTTAATTTATTACATTCTGTCCTGCCTTTCTTCCATCATGGAACTCGAGAGCACTTACATGTGTTTCCAAGGAACAGGGCTCCTCGAGGCACTGACTGGACCCAGACCTGCCCATCTTCAAGAGTTGGCTGTCTCATGTGTCTTTCCCATTCTGATGAAGAGTTTTCATTTGAATTTTTGCCATTGTTTACCTTAACAGCTTTACCTTTGGGGATGCACTGGAGGCTCTTCTAACTAGGACTTATGTAGTTAACTCAGTGATGTCACAGTATCCCATCGCCAGCTTTGCCTGCTGAGATCACTTGAGTATAGTGATTAATTCTCTGTGGTCTCCCTTTTTTTTTTCCCCCAAATAAGCAACAATGGGGGATGTTATTGAATGCTGCTGCAAATGTCCCCCAAAGCACCACCCCAAAAAGCTGTCCAATAAATGCAGTTTGTCAAGCTTTCCTACAACTGTGTGATATGGGATGGAACTGTTTTAATTTCCTTGCCTTTTAAACACCATTAGTGAAAGGGAAGCCTAAATCATGCTCTTTCGGATTTTGGAAAGGTGATGGCAGGTGTGCCACTGGAAGTCTGAAACACAACTTATGACTCTGAACAGCCTATGAAGCATCCCCAGAAGTCTCTCTGATGCCTCAGATAGATCAGGTGCCTGAGTGAGCAGACGGGTTGGGAGCGGCTGCCTGCATCCACCCACATTCCTCCACTGCTCCTTTTCCCACTCCTGCTCCCTGGATTGAGAAGGGGAAAAGGGAGACAAAGGAGGGTGAAGAAGAAGAGGGTGGCAGGCTAGACAGTCTCCAACACTCTGGCCCAGCACTCTCCTGTCCTCCACATTTCTGCTCTTCCAGTCCAAGAAGAGGGAAGAGCAAAGACTAGTGATGATGAACCTTTTGGGCTCGGTGAGTCAAAAATTAGGAAAAGCCTAACTTGACTGTGTTGGTGTGTCACACGCATCCCAGAAGAAAGAGAAACAATTGTTTGCATATTCATTTTAAAAAAAATACAATCCAATCATGTGTGGTGCTATGTGTTATATATAGAAATATCAAATAAATAAATAAAAATGAAGTACAAGCAAAAAAAAAAATCAGTTGTTATCAGGTGTTGGTGTGTCATCCAAAATGTTTTGACACGTGTGTTGTAGGTTCGCCATCACTGGACTAGTGAGTTGCCAGCTAAGAGGACAGTATTTGGGACCCCACCTCGGGTGCCAGTCCTGGGCTCTGCAGTTGCTAGATAGTGTGAAGCTTCCAAATTGTCCAAGCTGGCATAGCTTCCAAAGTCTGGGATTCTGTCCTTGCCTAGTCAATGGAGCAATTCCTGCTTCTTAGTGCGCTCAGATGGAGCATGGAGCATTTATCTGTTCTCCGTTGCTTCCAGCTCTGACACTTCAAACGCTTGCTGTTTCTAGCTTCTCCTCACTGATGTTGTTGCTCATAGCCCCTGCTGGTCCCCAAAATTCATATTTTGAATCGCCATCAACTTGTGTGACTCCAGAGTGGAATGCTATTGATTCTCCTTGGTGATCTGGGACAGAATGAACATGCTTTTACTACTGTAGAATCACATACCAGGGGATATTGTGACTCGCAAAAAATAATATGAACTTTCCTGGGGAAAGGGGAGCTGTCTCAGAAAATAGAGAAGAGCTGGCATACACACAGTTGTTCCTTTTTGGGCTATCATTTAAAGCCCGGGGTTTCAGACTATGAGTTAATCCAAATGTCACTTTCCCAATTTCAAATGTCAAGACTTGCGCACATCTCTAGGGTTGGTGCCTCTTAAAATGCTATTAAATAATGGTCATGTGGGACAAACAATGGCATTTCCAGCACTTTAACATCAAAATACCAAAGTCAGAGTTTGAGATGATATAAAATAACTAAGGAACATTGTAGTATCAATTGTAGGATCAACATGCAGAAAAAAAGATCATTGGGCCTCTCCTGTACCATATCCATGAATACCCAATGTCTACAGATGCATACGGATGCATTTTCTTTCCCTTTCCCTTGGTCACTTAAGGGTTCTTGTGAGCATTCCTGGGAAGAGGGGCAAAATGCTAAGTTTTTCAGGTTCCTGAATGCCAGTGTAAAGTGGCCCCTCCCCCTCCCCTTCAGATCCATTCGTTCCTGTGAAAGGCAAAATGGAGCCATCTCCTCTGCTTTACTTTCACAGCCACAAATAGCTCTGAAGGCAAGGAGTGGGGCTGCTTTACACAGGCATTCAGGAGCCTGAAAAACATTACATTTTGCCCTCCTTCTAGGAATGCCACCACCTACTGTATGATGCTACTTTAGACCAATGGTCCACCAAGCTCCAACCTACTTACACTGACTGGCAGCAGGTCCCCATGCTTTCAGGATGGGGTCATTTTCAGGCCTGCCTGGAGATGCCAGGGTTGGAATCTAAGACCTCCAGCCCATAACCATTACCATTGAACTATAATTGCATCCAAGTGTGAAGCTGACTCGTCCACCAGGTTCCAACTCAGTCCATTGCTCCTTCTAGGTTTCTCTAGGGTTGTACTCTAGGGTTTCCAACAGCTCATTTCTAGTTCTGCCTGGTGAGATCAGGGATTGAATCTGGAACCTGCATGTGAAGCAGGCTGTACCACTCAGCTACATTTCCTTCTAACCAGTGGTGTCATTCAAATGATTTTGGAACAGGAACTCACTTTCGATTGGCACTTACTGGGGTCCGCCCACCGGAAGTGACATCATAATCTGGAAGTGATGCAGTGGTGTCATCTACTCTCTCGCAAGCCGGAACGCTGGGCGGGACTTGAGTGATTGACAGCCCGTCAACTCACTTCCGGTTTCTTCGCGCACCCCGCGCGGCTTTCCCTCGCCTCGGAGGGGGCGCCTGCTTGCCCAGGCACCCAGCGCGCCCCCCACCCATACCCCCTGGCGAGCAGGCGCTCCCTCCGAGGCGAGGGAAAGCCGCGCGGGGCGCGCGAAGAAACCGGAAGTGAGTTGACGGGCTGTCAATCACTCAAGTCCCGCCCAGCGTTCCGGCTTGCGAGAGAGTAGATGACACCACTGAAGTGATGTCGTGGCAGGAAGTGAGGTCATAGCTGGAAGTGATGTCATGACAGGAAGTGAGGTCATAGCCGGAAGTGAGGTCATGATTGTTGCCATGGATGTGATCATGTTTGTAATATAATAACTTCAGCTTGGGGTTAGTGTTGATTTAACTTCTATTGCTTTGCTTTCTAGAGATGTGTATATACATATTTTGCTTCAACTGTTCCCTGGTTAAATAGCAGGCTAGACTGTACTAGATTGGGAGCCCTCTTGGGACAGCGAGCCATTTAACTTGAATGTTAAATGCAAGGAGCCGGCAAGGAGCAGGAGGGGGAATGGGCGCCCACCGGGCCGCGCGACCATGTGGGCGCCTGACCAAGCGCCAGGCCGGCCGGCAAGGAGCAGGAGGGGGAACGGGCGACCAAAAAAAGACCATGTGGGGGCTGGGGCTGGGGGGAGGCTGCAGGAGGAACCAGGACACTGGATCTGCGCGGCTGGAGGGAGCGGGAGCCCCAGGCAGCCTACCTTTTCACGCTTGCTACCTTATTCCCGGGTCTCCCTCGCTGCTGCTGCTGCTGCCGCCGCCTCTGGTCCTCTTGCTCTGCTGCTGCTGCTGCTGCCGCCACCACCATGCTGCCTGTCTGCCTGCCTGGCTCCTCACAGAAAGTGCAGGCAACGGCTGCGGGCATGCAGTACGCATGCACAGCTGCTGAGCCAACCAGCTGACAGGGCCAGCTTCGAGTGGGCGGAGCCAGCTCAACTTCTAGGAACCGGTACTCGCATAGTACTCGTACTGGGTGCATGACATCACTGCTTCTAACATATATTTCCACTGTAGTACTTTATCTTATGTATCAGCTGTAATAATTTGTTGTGGAAAAATGAACACTGGAGACATCTTAAAATCTTGAATTAGTTGAAAATTTGGGCTGTTTTCCACATGTGGTGACAAATATTATCCAATGACTTGTTCTCCAACATGTTCAGTGCCCTCAGGTACATAGGACCTGATCTGGAATCTGGATCATGGGATCTGGAAGGAATCTGGGAGGGATACCTATGAGATCTGGAAGGATACCTATGACAGTCTACATTGCAATTATTATTGTAATGATGGAAATGTGAGAAACCCTGATTACAGCAGGAATTGCAGTAATCAAATGTAAATGTGCACATGATTCATATCAACCTACCTCTATGCAGCTGGAATAACATGCAAACCCAAGGATGGTCGCATGCAGGAATCAGCTGTACCATCATATGTGCATGAACTGGCCCTTTGTTGAAAGTTAGTGAATAGCAGAATTCCAAATCATGCTGTGCCACTAATGGGTAGAAAACATTACTTTGTTTCTGCCTAGTTAATTTTGATCAGCTCCATGATAATTGTAAAGTAGAGAAATGGATCTGAGAGAAGCTAAGAACTGGGAGGAGCTCTTGGAATGGGGACCTGATGATTTACTTAAAAAAACGGTTCTTCCCATGTGCTTGGGGCATCAATAAACTGAGCACAAAGGGGGAAATTATGGAATGGAACTGTAATAAAAGTACAATGGGAAGGATCTCTATTTCCTCATTTGCAAACAGCCAAGCAGTCTGGTTGACAGCGTTTTACAGTACTTTAATGGGAAATTTAATTAATGTGAGATTACAGGAGAAGTAGCATGAAAATACCAGGCACATATGACATCCTCAGGAACATCAAATAAATTCTGAGTATGGCTTGGCAATTAGAATAGAAGCCAAATGGATTTATAATGAAGGGGGACTTGTAACGCGTTCGTGCCCATTATATCTGCACAGCAATTACCTGCAATTGTGTTCGCCTTAATGATGACACCTTGGTGAGGCTGTGAACACCTCAATACAGAAAGCCTTGGCCAAATATAAACCTCAATGGTGATGTTCATCAACTGTTTAATACTAAGATAATTGTGATGCTGCTTTGAGGTGTGTAAAGACTAAAGCCCCTCTTAATTATTATGAAAGAAGCTGTAGCTGTGGGAGCTTGTGATGTCAGTACATTTTTGAATACATCAGAAATCGTGAAATGTTGATTCAAGGTGCAATCCCAGCTGCGCCCTGGGCTGACACGTGTGGGTTGCATTGGCCCAGCACTGTTGCAAGCATCGCACATGGTGTGGTGGGTCAGCTCAGGGAGCAGTGCCGACCCAGCCACACTGCAGGGACCAGCAGGGAAGCCAGCCCTGCGCTGGACAAGTATGGCCAGCCTAAGGGCTTTGGAGGGCAGAGAGAAGGTGGGAGAAAGGCAGGGAAGGTGGAAGGAGGGCAGGCTGGCCTGGGGAATGGGGTGGAGTCTGGATCTGGCCACTTGGCTAGATCCTAACTCCAGTCCCCTGGCTGCACAGCTCCAATCCAGGCTGCTTGGAATTGTGCCAGCAATTTTGAGCAGATTTGAGCACTCCCATAGGGCTATTTATTTTGAAGACTTTATACCCTGCCCTTCCCATGCCGAAGCAAATGCCCAAGGGGGCTTACATGAGCAGGCTTGTCTAAACCACCATTTTTTTCAATGGGGTTTTTACACATATACCGTATTCTTGTGATCCGCCAAATCCTCAGTCCTAGATGTAGCCTTCCCAGTGTGGTTGTCTCCTTTGGCTGCATTACTCTGGGGCTTACCCCGGGGTAAGGCAACAAATATCCCCTTGCCCCGCAGTGAGCCCAGCTGCCTCCTACCCTGCGTAGGAAGCAGCGCAGGCCACTTGGCCTGCCTGCTCTGACGCAGGTTAGGGTTGGGCTGTCAGGGTTTTATAGCATTGCAGTTTTTTGAGTAATAGATATTACCAATTCTGTCAGTGCGAACCCTACAATCTTTGACCACCAGCTCAATTCCACCATTTTGGGTCAAGGTGATTGGCAGGGAGACTCCTGGGAATGGAGCCTCTCTGCAAGTCCTCTCCATTTTCTCTCGCATGCCCTCTGAGCACACAAGAGGGTGGGACAACCAGGCGGCAGGCAGAGAGAGATGATGAGGGATTTCGGGGAGGGAAGGCATCTCTCACCAGCTTTGCACTCCCCCAGGCCGCTGCTTGAGGCAGGGCTGGGCCAAGGCTTCATAATGCCCGAGGTGGCATATGCCAAATGCTTCCCCAATGCTGTGCCAACCTCTGCTCCTCCCACTCCAACGGCCTTCTCAGCACTCTCCTCCCCTCTCCATTGCCTCTTCCTCTCAGTCCACTCTTCCTTTTTTAATCCAGGGGGAAGCAGTGGAGGCAAGTAGGTGGACAGGGAAGAGCACCCTCCAGCAGCCATTTCAGTTGGTGGTGGAAAAGCATCGCTTTACATCACACCACTGCCTTACCCCTTCGCTTCTAGCTAAGTGGATGAGGAGGAGGAGGAGAAGGAGGCAGAGGTAGTGGGAGTGGTGAATTTTTAAAAACTTCCTTCCAGGAAGCTCATTCTATTTTTGTCCCTGACATAAGAAAGGTCTTCACACATCTGAGCTAACTTAATAAATGGGGTTCCGCACCATAACATATTTCCCAATTAGAAGATGCATTAATTCACTTGGTGAGTCTCCTTGAAGACAACCCAGAGTAATAAGTAAATAAAGGATAATTGTGCCGCTATCCTTTTCCTGTATGCCTATACTAGGAGGAAATTGTTTCTGTCAAAGTGGGAAATGACATGAGGAAGAAGCAGAGACAGAGAGACAGAGAGAGACGGAGATGGAGAGAGAGAAGAGCATCTTCAACATTATATGTGTCAACAGAAAAAGCAGACAAGAGAAATAACAAGAGACTATCAGTTTTCCTCGTCTCTTTCTTTTACCAAACCACAGGGATTTATTTGTAATTTCGGTATGGTACGAGAGCATCTTTTCTTGCCAGCCTGTCAGGTATCTCAGCAGTTTATACCTTTCTTCCTATTCAAATCCTTCCCTGTATTCTTTTCTGTCCTTTCTAAAGCCTGACGGCGTGGCAGTTTGCAGCCGATCATTACTTATCTGGAGACATTTTTCTTTCTGGTGCTTCCCCAAGCACACGGCTACATTTATCCCCGTCTCCCCGCCCCTTTGGTGACACTCCACTATTGTGCCTGTTGAGAGCCGCAATATTTAAGGGTGTGGTATGATGCGGAAATGAAAGGTTAGGCTAGAACAGTCCCAGAAACGACTCTTGCCTGAGGCTGCCTCCAGTAGCACAAAGGCTGCAGGCAGATGTTGCAGGATGCATTTTTCATTAGGTGCATTTCCCCCATTGTGAGCAGAGAAGCTCCCTGTGCAAAAAGGCGGAATGCTGTCACTTTCCACTGCCACAGCAAGTCAGTGGAAACAGCACAGAATGATCCTCAGCTGAAGGTGCTGGGGAGTCCAGGCTATAAATCAGCTTGAGCTGCTAACGCTCAAAACAGGAATTGAACTGCTCTGGAAATCCAAAGGATAAGAGATGCCAGTGTTTACCTAACCCATGCTGGAACAGGCCGGCCGGCGGGCCTGTGCTGTATCCCACACAGGTTTGCTGGCTCTGCTTCTATAGGCCTCCTATAAGTTTGGGCCATGAGTCCGATGAATTTGAACCAAAGCTCCAACCATTAGCCTCCATCCCTAATAGGGCAGAAGATGGATGGAACTCTGTCCAATTCTGCAAGGTTTGTAACATCCGGCTTGCAAAATTGGACAGCGATTTTGGCCAAGGGTTGGCTGGGGCTTTACTGGGGTCAGGGCACAAACATCCTCATCAAGCTTTCTTATTCGAGCCCTGGTTAGGATTGGGCTGTCTGTATCACATAATAATAATTTATTATTCCGTTGGGTAGCCACAGTATTGTAGTTTTAACTAATTTCTGCAACCAGGTGTCGTTACTAGCTAGTAGTAGTATAGTGGAAACAAACACAATGGCTTTCATGCACAAAATCTTCTCCACATCCTTGATGCAGCTACCCTGAAAAGTCACTTCTGATGGTCCAGACACTTGAGAACAGAGTATGATGTGGTGCAAGATACTTTAGTAGGAGGGTGGACTCCCCCTCAAATTTGGTACAAGCAACGTCCTTGACAGTGCAATCCAAACTTACCTTAAGGACAAGGTATTGCAATTGGATTGCAATTTTGCAATCCAAACTTACCCTAGCACTAGGTTGAGCCCAAACATGGTGTAGTAATTAGAGCGTTAGGCTAGGAGTGGAGAGACCTGAGTTCAGATGCCTACTTTAAAAAAATAAATAATTTCATTTATGCAAAAAGAAAAGAATATAAATGTTCTCATTAGTAGTTTACTGATTACAAAAAAAGTGAATGCAACAAATATATTAAATACACGAATGTGCATATTTCATGTAGTTTTATCCAAATATATCAATTCGCAACTGACGTTGATAGGCCACGCACTCATAGACCAATAGGCAGAGAAGATCATCCACCCATTGGGCACAGGATGGTGGGCTTATGTTCCAATGAAGGAGGATCAATCTTTTTGCCAACATGAGGTCACAGAGAGTCCGTTTTTGTCGACTCAATGTTAGTCTCCGTGTTACAGGTTTAGGATTACATGTGCATCTGGGAATAAGACTGGTTGCTGTAACATTGTATGATATTAAGAATGTCTCTCCAAAATTTTACAATAACTGGACATGATCATAACATGTGTGAAAGAGAAGCACCCCCTAAGGAGTAGTGGACTTCCACCTTCCATGGAGGAAAGGTGGAATTACAGTTTGTGTGTATATCTACAGAGAGATAAATTATCAGGCCAGCAACAAAAAGACATCCTGCCCAGGAAGGAATGGATGGCCTCTATCAGCTCACATGTTCAGATCAGTCTCTGAGGACCCACAATTAGCTAACCTAGCAAATGGCCTGAATGCTCATTTACAGATTCTGACTCCTCTGACATCTCTCTGCTGCCTTGCTTTGCCATGATTTTGACTGGAGGAAGACTATCCGAGGCAATGACACATCCAGAGGTGCAACCTCCAGCCTCTTCTAAGAGTGAGTTCTTCTGCTGTGTCCCTGGATCAGGAAAGGAGTGATTGTATGATTGAGGGTGCAATCTTAACCCACTTTCCAGCACTGACATAGCTCTGCCAATGGGGCATGTGCTGCATCCTGCAGTTGGGGGGCAGGCACGGAGGCCTCCTCGAGGTAAAGAAATGTTTGTTCCCATTCCTCTGAGCTGCATTGCCCTTACCCTGGTGCTGGAAAGTAGGTTAGGATTGTGTCTCTAATAACATACAGTGAAGAGACTTGGCAGAAAGACTGTTTCCTCGTGGAGGCTGATTGGAAAGAGGCAAAGCCAGAATCATCCAGAGGCTCATTGCTTAGACATAACCTGGAAATTAAAATAAGGCTGCAATCCTAAACTATCTTCCTTAAAAGTTGACATCAAATCTAATAGAATTTGCTTTGGAGACAATATACTGTATTTAAGATCAATCAACAGATACTTATATACCACTTTTCAATACGAAGTTCACAACGCGGTTTACAGGCAAATAGTAATAAAGTTATTTGGCTCCCTGTTCCCAAAGGGCTCACAATCTAAAAAAAAAAAGGCAGACTACTAGCAATAGCCACTAGAAAGACACTGTGCAGGGGTGAAGAGGGACAGTTACTCTCCCCCTGCTAAATATAAGAGGAATACCACTTGAAAAAGTGCCTCTTGCCCAGTTAGCAGGGGAGTGACATTGCAAAATATAATATATTGTTAGTGCTCTTTCAGAAGGCTAGCACGTGAATCAAAACTCACCCTCTTGCCCCTTCTGTGCCCCCGTGTTTTGGGTGATACCACAGGTCTTTCTGCCACAGCATTCATGGTGATTCACTATTTAAACATTCAAAACCAACAACCAAGTGCCAAAAGATAAAACAGAGTTGTCTCAGGTTACTGGTAGTCTTCAGGGGCTGGTAGTCTGAGCTCTATAGGGAGGGGTCTCTTCTTTCTTCTCTTGAAGATCTGAGGATCTTAAGCAGCACCTGGAAAGGTGGGGAAGGGGCTTGTATTTATGCCATGGCAGAGGGGCATCGAGTTTGGGAATAATAACTCCATCCTGATTTTTCTGCTTTATTTTGCTTTCTGAGTTCCAATGCCATTGATATCACGGCCGTAAAGAAACCAACTCATTCATGGAAAATTCAATAATGGGATTAAGCTATGCCTCTTGAGCAGCTCAAGCAGGAAAATGGATGAATATTACAAGGACCCACATTGGAGATACAGTTGTGGCGGTGGGAAGCCTCTGGCAGGCATTTGCATTTGTTGTTTAATCATGTTCGTGCAGTGCAAGACAGAGCCTCTAGGGCTCTCTGTTGTTGCATTTTTCACCGGGAGTGCTTTGTTGTTTTGCATGGCTGATGGAACTGGGCCATACAGTGTACATTTTGTTCCATAAATGGACTGTGCGCTAGAAGCCCAGGGGAGCAGACAGATATCAAGAAGTATTAATACAGAAAGGCAACGATGCAGTGCACTAGAATAGGTATCGGTGCTAACTGTTGTAAATACAAAAAACATTCCCCTGCATGACAGAGTCTGCAGAGTTATCGTAATAGAATTTGCCTCATAACGGAGAAGTGCTCAACGTCCAGAATTAAGTGCAGTTGAAGGAATAAAAGAGGCAATGTAACCCGATAGTGCTGTCTTTTGCTATACAAACATGGAAGACAAATGTTAATGCAATGGTGAAAATGGTCCAAAGGCATCGGAGTGGTAATTCACAACTCCTCTCCGTAATATGATCAAGCGGGCCTGACAAAAGAGGGGGAAATGATAATCTGTTCTCGGAGGAAAGCGCACAAGCAGCCGCCAACATAGTGAAATGGTAGCAATTTCGTGATAGGACTCGGAAAGTCATTCGGACACATGGATGAGTGGCAATGGAACCAGAAAGGCAGCCTTGGGTCAAATTTGGTCTTTGTCCTAGGACCTTTCATTAAAGGTTGTCAGAGCAAAAGACCCCAGCAGAGAGACCCTGCCGCACTGGATGAGTGAGAGAGCGACATTAGGAGCGGACAGTAATGAGCCATGCAGGAAAGAATTCTATATGGCATGGCCACCATGGGCCATTTTTACTGCCTTTCTCCTAGCAAGTGTTCATGTCTGCTTTGACCTCTGAGACAATGAAGAAAGCCAGTTCTCATAGTCCAAAGCACCTCCCTGGGATGCAGTGCAGATAGCTGGCTGTATTGGAAAAGGCAGGAGATACTCCAAGGAGATAGGGGGTGGTATCAGCAATGACCCCTTGTCCCAGATAAGCCAGATATTATAGGGTTAACCCCCAAGGCCTTTGCAAGGGGCCTGGCTAGGAAAAGGTTAGCACAGGTGCAGATGGGTGTGGCTGATGAATTAAAGCCTGCCCACGGATTGGCTGGCCTCAGTATAAAGCTGGAGGCAGGAGCTGGAGAAAAGACCCTGGGAAGGTGCTGGATGGGAGCACAAGGTAGGTGCTGGCTGGATTGATTGCTGGATGGACTGCCTGACTGAAGGACTGTCGGCTGGACTGCCTGAAAGGAGACTGGATAAAGGAAGGTAAGGTTATTGTGGGGAATAACCATTGGGAGTTGTTATATGGCTGCCATGCCCCTGGAGCCACCAAGTGGAGGAGGCAGTTGTGGCTTGGGCAAGCAGACTGCCTATTGTTTGGTGGTGGGGTTAGTTGGTGCTAGAATTAAGGTAGTTTGGAGCTAAGCCAGTGATGAGGGCAGTCTGGAGGAGGCTGGCCAGCCAGTGATCCCAAGCAAAGCTGCTGGAAGAGAGGAGGCCCAGTGGGTGACTGACCCCCCCTCCCTCTTGCCTATCTCTGAGGCCGCTCTGTGGGGAAACTAGCTAGCCTAGTGTGGGCATTGGGGCCCTTGGGGAGGCCCAGCAGGAGTTTCTGGAGGAACACAGCCACATGTATAGTAATGCATCAGTTAAAGGGTTCCTAGTTCCAGCAGCAGCTTTGTGGCAGCAGAGAACTAAAAGGAGCCACCAATAGCCACCTGGAAACTGCAGCTCACCAGAGGCATCCTGAAACATTATGATCCTCTATGTGATCACACAGGCATCCACACACACAGCTGGTCTGCTCAGGCCACCCTACTAGTGATGGTTCTGCAGAGAAGATTAGAAAGTCGAATAATAATTAGAACCGCGTTCTCTGAGTTGCTCTGCTTAGGGTTGTCAGATACAATGAAGCACTTATCATGCCCTTTTCTTTTTTGAGTTTCACAGAATCTGTGTTATAAAATCACAAAATAAAAAACATTGATATTATTCTGCAGCTAAGCAAGTGATTTACTGAGTGGTTTACTGCAAGCCTAAGCACTGAGTGTCCTGTGCCGTATCCAGTACGAGTTGAGTGCAAATCACCTCGAGGCAAGGGGATCTTTTCCCCCTTACTCTGTGTTGAGCCCCAGCCTGCCCTTACGGGGCAACTCGGATCTCGGCCAGCTATTTAGCTGGTGCAAATCCAAGCAGCCCACATAAGGCTGCCAGGGCCAGGAGTGGTGCTTAGGATCCAATGCATGCTGCTGCCGCCAATCTCACCACCTCCAGGACTGACCCATCTTCACTTCCACACTCCCTAAAACCCCCCCCTCCTGCTTTGGTTCTACCCTTTTGCCACCCTCTCCCAACCCCTGTGCTGGCTTGCCCTGGTGCAAGCCCTTACCTTGACTGGTGCAAATGTACCCTGTCTGAGGGTGCAATCCTAACCTGGAGTCAGGCTGGCACAGTTAGGCCAGCAAAGTTTAGCCGGCACAAGGGACACCGTAAAGTATATTTGGACCACTCTCGGATTCAGAGAGGCCAGCACACAGACGTGCGCCATCCTCCCTGACTCCGAGAGTGGTCCAAATGCACTTTATGGTGGCCCTTGTGCCAGCCAAGCTTTGTTGACCTAACTCTAGCACAGTGAGTGGCGCAGAGGCTGGCTCTGGCTCTGGTGTGCCAGTCCTCCATGCTGGCCCAGCCAACTCCCAAAGCAACACAAATGTACCCTACAGCCGGTGAGGTGTCTTACACTGGCACAACGAATTGTGCCCTAAGTGTGTCTAGGCTTCCCGCCAACATGCTGGCATGTAATATTAACCCAGTCTTCAGCTAATTATGTTAAATCCTCTAAATACTGTACTGCCATTTATTTCGTTTGTTTGGGTATTTGATATCTCTCTTGTTGTCGGATTTCTTCTGTCTCATACTGGAAAGTCTCTATTTGTGTCAGTTCATGATGCTGGAGCTATTTTGGTCCCATGAAATGAGGCAAAACATTCCTAGTTTCACAGCTCCTAGACTGAGCAGCAGTTCCTGTGCATACATACACTTCTAGCACAACCAAGAATTTTGTCTATTCATGGCAGATCTACTTTTATTCTCCTGGCATTGCATGTCTATATCTGTTCCTGACATTTAAATTAATTGATAAGCCTGTTCTTGAGTTGGTCATGCTCTGTACAGCAGACTATTTGGGAAGCATCGGATTTAAATGAAATCTTGCCAGTGGATATAGGTTCACCAAAGACTAGAATGCTGGCCTTAGACCAGCCTGATTTGGGTACAATCTGTAGTCAATCCTAAACTGAGTTAGGCCAGCATAAGCTAAGCCAGCAAAGTTAGGCCAGCACAAGGGACACTGTGAAGTATGTTTGGACTACTCTTGGAGTCAGAGAGACCAGCACACAGATGTAAGCCATCCTCCCTGACTCCGAGAGTAGTCCAAATATGCTTTATGGTGGCCCTTGTGCGGGCCAAACTTTGCTGCTTAGCTTATGCCGTCCTAACTCCAGTTTAGGATTGCACTCTAAAGCACATCAATTTGCCCAAGGCTACTTAATGTGCTTTAGTGACTACAGATTGTACCCAAATCAGGCTGGTCTAATTATAACTTCACAGGCTTTTAGTGATGATAAAAACAGGGATACTCTGTGTATGCTGCAATGAATCCTTAGAAGGAAGGACAGCACATGAATAGTGTAACTAAGGGCCAATTTGGACAATCACATGGATTGGAAAAATAAATATTTTACTTTGGGGTCAATCCTATCCAATTTGCAGTGCTAGAAAGTTGTATAGTTGTATGGGCCCTTTACTCATGTGGCAAACAAGAAAGTTTTTTTTTTTTTTAAATTACAGGTTTTGATGACGTTTCAGATCCAGAGGTGTTTTCATAGACTTTTGCAAAAAACAATGATAAAAGGGATATCTTACTTGTATGATAATTCTAGCAAGGATTTTATATACAAAGTCCTGGAGAAGGAATGAAATTGTTGAAGAATGCAAAAACAGATTGCATGGGAATGCAAGTTTGGCAAAGTTAACGGCCTGTATATGCAAGAGAGATCAAAGACAGGATCAGAAGTCACTCCTTCTTGGAAAAATGTCAATGGCGTTATTTATTGGAAGAACAACAACATGTAAGCATGTTTGAAATGTTGTAAGGGTAAGGGGGCAGCCCTTGCCTTTTCCTTCCTTGTGGTCCCTTAAATAAAACGGGAAGTGCAGGGAATGATGGGAGTTCCCATGCTTTCTGTTTTGTCGAAAAGGATTACATGGGAAGGAGCAAGTTACATGGCTACTTTTCTTTCTGGTGTTTTTTTTTGGGGGGGGCAGCAGCACTAGCAAGGATGGCATCAGGTGCCAAATCTGGTTGGCCCATCAGATATAAAAGAAGCAGAAAAAGAACCCCATGCTTTGAAGTAAGACATGGACATGCAATCTGCAGCTGTTACATTTGTTTGCACTGTTTTCCTCTCCCATTAGACCTCACAAGCTACCAGTCCCATCTCTGTTGAGATGAATGAATCAGCCAACCATGTTTCTGATGTGGCCAAACAGTCATTCTGTAACTTGGCGGTGACTATGGAACCTGCATGTGTTGTTGCCATTATCTCCCATCCTGCTCACCTTGTTTATCCACAACGATTCTTTAATTAGAGTGTGGCTATTATATCTCCGTGAATATTTTTTGGAAGAAAAAAAAAGTTGTTAATTACATGCCCATCAAAATAATGGAAAGGGTAATTATCCTTATTGTGCTTAGTGACATTGAAACCTCTATTATTCTGTGATTGGAGCAGCATAATTATAGATAATTGCTGCAACTGTATTGTCTGTTCAAATTTAGCCCTACAATAATTACCGTATTTTAATTAAACATGGTTGAGATTTAAAAGGAATCTCCCCGCACCCATTTTTTTTTTTTGGCTTACAATATTGAAACAGAAATGCTGTCTAGATATAAAAATTATTTCAGCTCAGCTGCTAACTATCCAGTAGATTTGACTCCCTGGATATATATTTTTTTAAGGTATCAAGAGGTTGCTAGTGTAACGGGATGGTCAAACCAGGATACAAAATATATGAGCACCTCCGCAAAGGAAATGTGTTGCGAGATCTAGGCCAGTTACTTTGACAATGTGATTCTTTCTGAAGTAAAATCTCATTACCTCTCTAATACTTTTCTTGCAAATATTCCCAGCTGCAGAGCAGAGAAATATGTGCAGTCAAACAGGATGATCAGTCTTCTTTGTGTACACAGGCAGTATAGTAAGGTACTTGTACTTAATACTGCACCTGGGCTGTAGTATGGTGTTCCTACTGTGGGGCGTAACATTAAATTTTGCATGAGCCTGAGCGCCTGTGTAATGCGGCCCCTCCTGTTAGCCTTCAGAGCCATTCATAGCTCAGAGAGCAAAGTCTCCGAGCCAGCTCTCCAAGCTACAAATGGCTCTGGAGGAGAGGGGGATGGTCTGCATTACACAGGAGCTCAGGCTCCTGCAAAACCGAGTATTTTGCCACCCCTGTAGCAATGCCACTGGACTGTACCACTTCACATTGCAGGCGGGGATTGAACTTTTTGGATGTTTCTCTGTGGGGGAAAAAGTATTTCTCAAAATTAAAAACTAGCACCAGGGTCTAGACAGATTAGAACAAAGGTAATTCAGTTCAACATTTTGATTTCCATACTAACAGAGCAGATGCTTTTGGCAGCTACATGCGGTGTGGGTGAGGCAGAATTGCTCTTCTGTAGTTCTTTGAAAAGTGTCTCCACTGCTGCTGGGGTGGCTGTGATCCTGCAAACACTTACAACCCATGGGCTTCAACTGCTCAAATCCCATGAGTTGTAAGTGTTTGCGTGATCACAACAGTTTTCAAAGAACTCTGGCAGGGCATTTTTTTTCACTGACTTTTGGAAAGCCCACATACAATTTCATGCCTGGAAAGGAGATGACTGGAAGACACTGAGAAAGCTGCTTTGACCCTCGATGAGAGTCAGAGGTCACTGTTGCATGCCGTGGTGAGAAGATGGACTGGAATGCTGAGAATGTCAGTGATAAGAATGATAAAAGCCGGAAGGTCCTCAACTCTCTATCTGATTTGTGTGGCTGTTGGTGGAAGCTTAAGGCATGTCTTGTGCAACTAAGAAAAGAGGACATCACCCTGAAGGAAAGAGGAATCTGAGGATGAGAAAGCTGGTATATAAATACTGAAATTAAGGGCGCAATCCAGAAGGTCACATTGGACCAACGTAACATGCTTGCTTCGGACCAACATGACTAGCCTTGATGCAGGGATGCCAACTGGCACCCCTGCATCAGCACTGGAGCTCTTGGGCTGATGCTAGCAGTAGCGTTGGCCCAAGAGCACAGGCGCCAAGCCGCCCTTGCGCCAGCCAAACTCAGCTGGTGCAAGGGCAGTTCTGGGAGGAGGAAGGGCAGGCAGGAGGGCAGTTCTGGTGTCCCTGTGAGTTTGCTGCAGAGCCTAACAGTTTGGGAACCACTTACACCATTATGTGTGTTTGTATTCCTTAAATGTAAGGACGTGGTGGCGCAGCGGGCTAAATCGTTGAGCTGCAAGCTTGTTGACCAGAAGGTTGGCAGCTTGAGACCACGCAACCGAGTGAGCTCCCATTGCTTGTCCCAGCTCCTGCCAACCTAGCAGTTCAAAAGCATGTAAAAATGTGAGTAGATAAATGGGTACCACTTTGGTGGGAAGGTAACGTGCATCTCAGCTGGCCACATGACCACGGAAGCTTGTCCTAGGACAAAACGCCAGCTCTTTGGCTTAGAAACGGAGATGAGCACCACCCCCTACAGTCGGTCACGACTAGACCATTCGGTCATGGCGAAACCTTTACTTATTCCTTAAATAATCTTGGGGTCTTTATAGGCCAGTGCTGGAGTCTGTCTTGTTTTTAATTTGTGTCATTGCATCTTTATCATCAGATATCTACCACAATAGGATGGAGGCAAAATGTCTTCTTCCTGACACGGTTTTCTGTGTTCTGTCAGCTTTGATACAAAGCATTATTTTTGCTTTTATAGAATCTCTTACAGAAAATTCATGCTTGATACGAAGCATCTGGGAGCCTCTGGTGTGTGCTATGTCTGCACATGTGAATATTGCTGATGTGGGGCAGGACATTTCAAGCCATAAACACATTCTGACCCATTGAAATGTCAGGCACAAGAGACGCAGATACGAATGGAGGGGGTTGATGCCACAGTGTCCTGCAGGTGTGCGGGGCTGGGCCACACCAGCTGAGCATGGGAAAGGTTCCAATGAGAGGGTAACGGGATATTCTGAGCTGTAGTTCCATTGCACAAAGGAGGATCATATCACATCATTATAACCCCCTCCAATTTATAGGTTATAATCTATACTTTCTCACAAAGGCAGATAACAATCCAAGAGGTGAGGTAGCGGAAGTTATTTTAAAGGCAGTCGTTTCGCATTAATTCCCATTTCTGGCAAAGTGCAATTTGCTCGTACAGAAAGAGGCGTTCTTTGAAAGCAGGATGAAGAGAGCTTCATGCATATTTTATCCACAGGGATTTTCTTCAGGGAAGGAAATTCATCTGTTAGGTGTTTCTTTTCTTTTTGAAAAATCTATACTGCCATTCGATTGAAAAATATGCCCTATCGTGTGACCAGTGGACGAGTCTTGATATTAATGGTAGTGCTAAATTTTATGTAATTAATGTGCATTTTCTTGTTTAGCCTTTTTGTTGCTTGCCTTTCCCAAATTGTATTCAAATACATACATGAATAAGTTGACAACATCATATTCTTCAAGGAGGCAGAGGAACTGTTGCTGCAGGGTTGATATGAGCTACATAGCCCGAAAATTCAGCCTGGAACTCACATTACCCCAAAATCAGGCAGGAGCTTCCCATCCTGCTGACGGTGGCGAGAGAAGCTCCATAAGAAGAACCTATGTAACAACTCCCTTGGCCAGTGGTTTTAGATAGACCACGACCCACTTTTTAGAATGGCACTTGTGTCGGGACCCACCAGAAGTGACGTCATAGCCGGAAGTGATATCATTAAGCAGGAAGTGCTGTCATTGTACCATAATAAACTGACACAACTGAAATGCAAATTGGCAACTCCTTGCTGCCATTGCCATCTCTAAGTGTTTCTTCAACACTCAGAGGCAGTAGTGGTGGTGCTATCTCACTGCCTGCCACATACGCACACGCACACACGATGCCTTATCCTTTGGAAGGAATGTGGGCAGAAGGAAGCAGAAGACTCAGTTGCTTTTCACTGGACTCTCCACTGAAGTGGAGAGCAGTGTAAAAGCAGCTGAGTCAGCTACTGCTTAGAGGTGGTGGCAGCGGGTGCAATCTCACTTCCCGCCGCCCCTGTTCCTTCCAAAGGAGAAGGCACCTGGGGTGGCAGGAAACGGGATTGCACCCTGCCATCTCTAAGCAACACTGATATGCCTGCTTTTTCAGTCTGTTCCACTCTTGGAGTGCACCAAAAAAGCAACGAAGACAGTGGCTGCTTACCTGAAAGTAATTGGTGGTGATGTGATGATGTCATCATGTTACTACCAATTGCCTCTGCACCTTTGGCCTGATCCAGCGGGGCTCTTCTTAGAAGAGTGGGAGAGGAGAAAAGAAACAGGATGAGTGGATGTACACAGACTGACATAGGAAGAGGGCAGCGGCTTTCCTCTCATAGGCCAAGGAGGGGCAAGTGCCCCAGGCACAGCTGCCTCTGCCACTGTTGCTCCACCCACTAAGGAACTGGAAATATGGGGTAAATGCTGTCCAAAGGTGTTACAAAGCTTTCAGACAGCAGCAGAGGGTCACACGAGGCTTCATTACATGCTGGTAGGTTGAGGGGGCAGCAGCTTGGGTGGGCAGCAGTTCACGGACCTGGCCCCGGGGCAGGTACAGGGCTAGGGTGGGAAGAGGGGCATGAAAGGGAGTGAAGAAGAGGAACTGCTTTTCACTCTTGCTTGCCCACCGTTGGTGCTGAACCTGTAATGGAGATGGCTATACGGTGATTGGGGCCACCACGTCATATTTTAGTGGATGCATCACCTACAGGCATCCCCAAAACATGAAAGTGGCACAGTTTATTCATCTGCTAAATTGACCTGCATGGAAGCTGAATTCACCATCTCGTCATTTGAACAGGAGTATTAATTGCGTCTTCCAGCAGAACTGTAGAAACTTCCTTGATTCCATTCAAGGCAGAGTACTGGCAGAGTAGCGCCTCCAATGTATAATTAAATCAGTAGATGAAGTCTGGTAGTAAGAATGTCTATGGCTGTTTTGGTGACAAATTACTGTCTGGTGTATTTACGTTATGCTTTGCTTGTGACAAACTACGGTCTGGTTACTGAAAACTGAAATGCTGGCAGCTTGCCCTGAAGGAGGCTTCCAGTGAATGCTAAGTTTTTTCTAAGGGAACTAAGTATATGAAATATATTTGCCAGGCATCAAATATTGTCTTTTACTGACATAGCTAAAAGCCCAATCTTAACCTTCCCTACCCTGCCGATGCAACCACACCCTAAAGGGCTTCAGCTTCATCCTGTATGGTGGTGGGGAGATCGGGTGGCTTGGGAACAGGAAGGAAAAAAAATATTTTCCCTTACCTCCAAATAAACCCCATGCTCGCCAATGGATCTCCTTGAACCTGCACCACTTCATGAGCTGGTGCAAGTCTGAGGAGAGACTGAGACAGTGATGTCATTCAGGGGGACTGGACCAGAACGGGCGTTCCAGATCCTAACGGGCTCCGTGACTGGTTCCGGGTTCCCGACAAGTGCCAATCAAAAGTGAGTTCCTGTTCCTAAATCATTTGAATGACACCACTGGACAGAGAGCATGTTGAGAGGCGAAGAAGGGGATAGCATATTACACAGGTCACAGGAGCACAATCCAGCGGTGGCATCTGGGCGGAACGGGCCGGTACGGCGTTCTGCTTGTTCCGCGGACGGGCCCGGGCCACGCGGCCTCTCCCGAGGATGGGCGAGCTGTTCCTGGGCCCGCCCACCCTCCCGTGCATCCGAATCGCTCTGAAATGGAGCGATTCTAGGCGCAGGGAGGCACAGGGAGGCGTGGCTGGCCTCCGCCATAGGAGCGGAGGGCTGCCAATCATCCGGGTGTTCCGGTTCCTGGCGTGCACGGATGACATCACTAGCACAATCACATTGCACAATCCTGTCTGCTTCTGTCACCACCACCCCGCCCTCCCTCCGTCCTCAATGCTAACTTACCAGGCCTGACGGGTATAGCCCAGTATTGTTGCACTACAGCCACCTGTGGCAAAATTGGAAGTCACTTCTACTGTCACAATGTGCTCCCCCAGCACAAATAAGTGGGTTAAATAAGTCCTTTGCTTAGAATATGAACTTTGGCAACTTGTGATGCTTGTTTGAAAGCAAGAGTTTTGTTCAAGCTCAAAAACTCTGCATTCCATCCTATTCTTCTGTTTACCTGACTTCTTCTGTGGTTGTGGTAGGAGTGGGAACAGGAAAAGCATCCTTATCACCTTGGCACTTGGAATGTTGTCATGAAAATGATACAGGCACCCAGCGCACTGGGAAATTTAGATTCCCAAGGCTACTGGCTTCCTTTCCAAAGCAGCATTTTAGGTGCTATGTAGGGCAGAAAGTGGGAGACAGGCAGTGATACCCACCTCCCTCCTGCCACCAGAGACCACCACAGCAGTAGGAACCACAAGGTACACTTCTACACCACAAGGTACAGGGGCTTAGAAGAAGACATTGGAACTATAATGCTCTCAAATAATCAGAGCTGAACGTAGCAGGCACAGGAATTAATTTTGCTCATGACTGTATTTGAGGGAAAAAACAACAGCAACAAGTCATTTGCAGGCTTTTTCAGAAAAAAAGAACTTGTTTTGTTGAACCCAAGTATACATCAAATCCAAAGGCATTTTCCCATCTCCTTTCACTGAGAACTGCACTTATGTGATGTATTTAATTATTGTCTACCTGTGTAGGCCATGGAAGGGTCCCCAATAGGACTCCCCAAAGCTACACCTGTTCTTTTGCGGATATAGCTTTAAAGAGACTGCTGGGGGTGTATCTGGCTCAGGATGTGGATTTGGGATACAGCAGTTGTCAGCTCACCATGATTTGTCCTGGCCCACTCCAATCTGGCCCAATCCACCCTGATCTTCACTGCGAACCTGCCTCTGTTGGTGGTTGGTCTGTGACTCACTGCTGGTGGTGCATGGCTTTCTGGGTGCTACCCACATTCCGCCATTTCATTACCTTCGGATACCATTGATTCACACGTGGATTTGAAGACTCTGCCCTGATGCAGTTGGCAAAATTCAAAGCTGTGATGAATTCCAAAAAGAAGAATTGCATCATGAGTGATAAATAGTGGAAATGTATCCAAATGGGAAGATTAATTCCCAGATAAGATATTTGAAGGGAAAGTTGCTGCAGAGGTTAGAGTAGGGCAAGGCAGAGTGGGAGGGGAGTGTGACAAGGGGGTCTGCAACCATCTACAGAGTCTCCTAGTTAACAATCAATAAGCTTGGAAGTCTTAATTGAAGTTAGGGCTAATAATGTGGCTATTCTATTGGGGTGGCTGGTTTCTTTTCTTCTTGTTCCTTTTATTTTCTTTTTGTCAGAGGGGTGTGATGCGATGGTCCTCGAGTTGCTATTTTGAGTGCTGACACTAAGGGCACAATCCTAACCAACATTCCAGCACCAGGGTAAGAGCAATGAATGAATGAAGAACATTCCCTCATCTTGAGGAAGTCTCTATGATTACTATTCCACTGCAGAAAGCAGAATGTACCCCATTGGCACAGCTTTGTCTGTGCTGGAAAGTTGGCTAGGAAGGCGCCCTAAAAGCAGTACCATTGCTGCCAGTGTGGGGTAATGTAAGGAGAACATTGTCCCTCTTCTAAAGCCATCATGGATATTCCAGTTCTCCCTTACAATTATAGAAGTGTGGCCTTTAAAAAAAAAAATACAGCTACACTCAGCCTACCATGAGAAACATGGTCTGTGAAGACAGTACACAGACATAGAATTCAGTGATAAAACTCCAAAATGGAGAGCTTGGCCAGCTGTGAAAGGTAGACTCTTTCTCAGTCCACCATGCTAAGAGATAAGCCACGCAATAGTTTAGAGGATTATTCACACAAAAAGAGAACCCAGCGGGAGAGCACAGTGGGCTGAACTTCCTTCCATCTTAGAAAATCCGTGGTTTTCCTTCAGCAAAACGGAGTTTACATGTCTGACAGAAAAAGAGTAGCCAGAATGTGTTGCCGAGAGCTCATTTTTCCTCACAAATGGAGAATCGGGTTCCGAACATCGCTTCCATCTCAGGTGCTTCATTTTCCCTCCAAAATTATTTAGTCCAATTCATTAATTGGGAATTTGATTTCTAGCCCAAATGGAGACTAATGCCTGGCTTTTAAACCAGCAGTAACTAATGGCACATGAAAATGCATTCACTAAAATCTAAGAGGTGAGTAATCGCAGCCACTTAAAGTGCTGCCAACACCTCAGCCCTCTGAGGAATTTCTGCTTGTTTCATTTAAGCAAGCAATAATTTCTTCATGGCTGCAAATGGAAAACTCAAAATGTCTGTGAGTGAAGGACCATAATTTTCAATGCGATTGTTTCCACTGTTTTCAAAGGTCTTTGGATCAGTCCAACAAAGCTGAAATGTGTATCTGGAATCCCACAGAAACAGCAGGCAGGAGGGCTGGCACACACTGTGTTCCCTTCAGGGGCCATTACAGCTGACTCGTCTCATATAGATGGATCACATACAATGGAGCGCCTCCACAGCACTTAGAGCGCAATCCTAAATTGCACTGGATTGGCGAGGCCAGGGGGCCTGAGCCAAATCCAGGGCACCCTTGCACCCCCCCCCCGGATCTGCGCCTGCTATTTATCTGTGCCTGCCACAAAAAAATGTTGCATTGGGCCCCACAGTTCCTAAGGCCTGCCCTGCTGGTGTAGCAACTCACCACACAGTGTAGCTCTATATGTCAGCCTTGCAGAGACTGTCCCTGACTGCTCCCATATTGCGGTTGCAACGTCAATCAGTGATTAACATCAATCCTTAACTTCTGGAGATTCTTTGGGGCCTCTCCAATGATGCATTCCCTCATGCTTTGAAAAGTACAAGCATACACCATAGCGCCTGGGAATCGGGCAGCAGATAGACATGGATCCTCCTCATAATCATCACCCAGAGCAACCAAAGAAGAAGTGAAGGAGGACTCATCTGCTCAGAGGCAGATCTAAGGCAAAGCTCTAAGTTTTGCAAGAAGCCTTACCTTGCAGTGGAAATCACTCCTCTCCTGCACCGTTTTAGCCAATCCTCACAGGGAAAAGCAACATCTTGGGTTGCTTACTGGCTACAGCAGCAAGGGAGAGGAGGGATTTACATGACAGGGTAAGGCTTCTTGCAACACTTAGAGCTTTGCCCTCCCTGTAGATCCGCCTCTGCACCTGCTACCCAGTTGGCTTTCCTGCTTGGAGACCCAATGAGGAGGTGGCTAACAGGAAAGAGTGAGAAACAGAGGTGGGTTGCCCTCTTTCTTCCTCTGTTTGAAACCTTTGTTTCTAGGTTCCCTCACCCCTGATGGGTACATAAGGAATTGTAAAATGGAATTAGGGGAAGAAGTCTGCCTGCTGCTTCCTCAATATCACCTCATAAGTTTCCTCACATGGTTTGGAAAGCAGGGGCAGTAGTGTACCCTTGCTGCCTCAGAAGTTGGCTGAGCAGCCTGCATGTGTCCCACGAGGTCCCACCAGGACAGGTACCCCTAGTTCTAGAATGGTGTGTCCTAGTCTACATATGCAACAAAATGAGGGAGTAGACTGTTGAGGACCCTTCAGACTATGAAGGAGGGGGAATTACAGTTTTGGATGTTCTCACTGCAAAGAGAATGCCAGAGCAGTGGCACAGGGCTGGATCAGTGGTATTCCTAGAGGGAGGACAAAGGGCTATGTTTTGCAGGAGCTCCTATGTATAGTGGCCCTCCTCCTTGCCTTCAGAGCCATTCACGGCTCAGAAAGCAAAGCCTTTGAGCCAGATCTCCAAGTAGCAAACTGCTCTGGAGGTGAGAGGAATGGAACACTTTTGCAGCTCGGGCTCCTGCAAAACCTAGCGTACGTACCCCCCCTCAGAACACCATTGGGCTGCATTAAAACCTTTCTTCCTGATGCACTCATTTTTTAGTTGCAAGGAGTTTACCTGGAGCATTAAAAAGTTGGAGTTCCCCTCCAGCAATACAAAGTGGTGCCATCTATTTTCTCATCTCTGCATTTGACTATCTCATTCTGATGTGTATGTGGATCATCAAGAGGAAAGTCCCTCTCTCTCCTAAATCACCATGTATAAAGGGCTTCTCTGCAAACCTTTTTACATATTGCCAGCCAGGTTACCCTGCAATTTTTTAACTACTATTTAGGGCTGTTGCCTCTGCCCAGGAGAACTTCCTCGTGTGTTTAATTTTTCATTCCCTCTCCTGCAGTATTGTGATCTCCTGTTTGCACTGCACATCAGCAGGCAGTACAAAACCAGGGCAAGAATTCAGGCATTGTGAAAAGGTCATTCTTTATAGTGCCTGCAAGGTATATTTCTACTTCTCAGAGCAGCAGTTTTGTTTTTCTGTTCTGTTCTTTTTTTAAAAAAGTGTGCAGTTCACCATGCAAAAAATCGCTATGAAATGCCTCTGCCTGCTGCTGTCCACAGAAATTTAAACATAGCATTCCATATTTTAAAGGCCGTGAGAATAAATTAGTTTCTTAAACAGGTAATTAGCAACATGATCCATAAGAAGAGGCTTGAAAATCCAGCACACTGCAAGTGTACCCTCATTGCACGTTGCACCAGCAGCATTCGTCATGGGGGTGCATGCTTCACCACATCCCACCTCCACCTGGCTCCCTGGGCCGGCACACCTACCAGCCCGCCCACCCCCTGTCCAGTTCCTCCCTCCCTCCCTCCTGCCCTCCCCACACCCATAACCGCTTTTGCGCCAGCTGAGTTCAGCTTGCGCAGGAGCGGAGCCTCAGCCCAGCACCAACGCGGCAGCTAGCATTGGCCCAGCGGCACTAGCACCAATACGGGGGTACTGGTTGGCATCCCCGCGTCGGTGCTAATGACGTTGGGCAAACGCAAGCACATTGGGTTGGCCCAAGGCACATTGTAGAATTGCGCCCTCAGCGGTGGAGCATATGTTTTGTATGCAGAAAGTCCCAGGTTAAATCTCCAAGTAGGGAAGGGAAAAGTACCCCTGTTCCGAAACCCTGGGATTGCTGCTGCCAATTGGTGCAGGATGACCTAGATGGACCAATGATCTGATTCCATATAAGACTACTTCATATATTCAAGATAAGTCTCTGCCCCCAAAATATACAATCCAAAATTCAGCACAACAGATTGTGGAGAGAGAAACCAAAGCATGGGTAAACAGAGGAAGAATATTTGTTAATTTCAGTTACACATATACTGGCATAGGCCAGTAAGAGCGGGCAGCAGGAAGGACCATCAGGAAGATTGCGGAGGAAAGGAAACCTATTTAGGGGCATAGCTAAAGAAATTCAGTGGGTGCAATTGCACTGGGCAACAAGCTTTAGGGGAACAACAAGCTGAGCTTGATACTAGTGGTCAAAATTGAGAAAACTTTGGTATGGATGAATAACACAATCATGCTATAAATCATTGGAAAGGTAATAAATGCAGAATGCAGTGAAACAAATAGTGTAATATCTTTTTCAAATGTTATGGCCCCAAAAACCAGAAAGCAAAGACACAGCTGTTATGTAAAAATGGCAGTTTGTTAAAAAAAATACTGTTTTTAGAAGAATATGGTCATGCTATATACCATTTGATGTCGCATTTAATGCAGAATGCAATGAAACAAAACCAGAGTATAATATTTTCATTCTATCACAGGCTGAAAGCAAAAATATAATGCAAGTAAAAAATGCTGGCTTGGATAACTTTTAAAGTTGACAAAGGGAGAAACCATGCACACCACCCTGAGCTCCTTGGAAGAAGGGTAATATAAAAATGTGAACAATATGAATAAATGTCATACAGGGGAATGTTAAAAATCTATGAGTCCTAAGTGTCAAATTACCTTGCTAGATCACTGTTGGGGGGGGGGGGTGACTGCAAACTTGGGAACAGCAGAAAGGGGAGGATGCAGGTTTCCCCCCCCCCATTTGTGACCTTTTTAATAAGCCCAGGGGTGCTGTCACTTCCGGAAGCGATGGCACTTCCGGGGCATCATTTTTCCCTTGGCACCAGGCTACACTTTCATTAGCTACAACACTGAACCGATTGATTCCAAGGGGATTCCTATTCACCTGAATGCGTACCAGCAATGCAAGTGGAAAGTGTCCTAAGTGTGTAATTGTGACGTTTGTTCAAAGCTTGTCCTTTTCCCCCTCAGCTTCATTCTTTTTTCTTTTAATTAGTCAGATCCAGCTGCGCAATTTAGAATATCACTGAATTCCACCGGCAGCTTGGTTGCAGCCTTTAACTACCCCGAGGGTTTAACATATGGTTTGTTAGAAAACAAATCTGGCATTATTGACAGATCGGGAAGACACCCTGCAGAAAGCTGCAACAAGAGCATGTCAACGTGAGCAAAATCTCAAATAGTTGCTTCAGATGAACGTATGGCAGCAAGACCAAGAGGGAAGATGTCTGAAAGAAACACAACTACAGTAGAGGATCTGTGCTGTTAGTATCCACAACATATTCATGCATTTGTCATGGATGCACATGACACAGCCATATCTCGCACAACACTAAAGCCAGGGGTCATCCACTAAAATTGACTGGTAGGACAGACAAAAGGAAATATGACACCTGCCTTCTTCCTGGCTACAGAGAGGTACTGCAGCCAGCTCCCCAGTGACCAATCCCTGCTTGGTATTCCAACCATGTATGCAAATTAGGGGAAAGCCAGGCAAATTAGCCCGGCCCACATATTTATACAGGCAGAGCAATATTTCCTTAACCAGCATGAAATTAATATGTGGAACCACAGATGGTGTTGGCCTAGATGCCTTTAAAAGGGGATTGAACAGATTTGTGGAGGACAGGTCCATCATAGGCTACAAGCTATGATGACAATATGCAACCTCCAGGTTTTAGAGGTAGCCCAGCGTACCTAACCGGGTGAATGATGCCGCTGAGGTAGTCTATCTCTGAATGCTAGATGCAAGGGAGTGGCAACAAGATACCAGTATCTTGTTATCTTGAGTGCTCCTAGAGGCACCTGGTGGGACATTACGCCACCACCACCCCAAATAACACACAGGACAATGGCTCTGGAATTAATGAAATCTTTATTGATTTAATAATAATAAAACTTGCAGCAGGGTAAAAACCTAACTCCCAAACTCGTGCTGGCTCTAGGTATTTGGGGGAAATGTCAGTAGACGTCTACCTCCCCCAGTCCCCATTCAAAGCGTCACATCCTGGCTCAATGCCTCACCCAATCATGGATTGGGCTAGCCTATCACAGCCAACCCCAAAGGATCGAGGCTGGTTTGCACCGCCCTTGTGCTGAACTTTGCCCATACCATCCAAAGGATTCGCCAGCCTGCATCCCAATCTGGACAGGACTTGTCAGACCGGTTCTGGCTTACTCCTTGACCTTGCTGACCTTCAGGATGTACTGTACGCAAGCGCCAGCCGGTCAGCACGTAGCCTGCCTAACCACCCAAGTGAAAATCTAAGCAACCCCACCAAATGGCAGTCTGAGGCAGGCGAAAAAACCGCTAACCACGGCCAATCAGGTTAGTGGCAAAAAATTCCTTGAAAGAACAACCAGCTAATCCCAGACTGACACAAGGGGGAGGGGACGGGAGGGCTGCTGAAAACAATGTGACTGAAGCCAAGTGTGCGCAACACTGGCTAACGGTCACACATTCTGCCCTGCAACAGGAGCCAGCCAATCCTGGGGCTCCAATTTCCCACCGTTGCCCCGTGCGAGGGTGGGAGGGCAGCGCAAAGAGTGACAAGGGCTGAAAGCCCCCACCGGCATTGTGAGATACAGGATGTGGCTTTCCTAGAGAGGGGCCTAAAATGCTATGTTTTGCAGGAGTCCAAGCTCCTGTTTAATGCGGCCCCTCACCTCCAAAGCCAATTGCAGCTTGGGGAGCAAAGCCCTGAGCCAGACTTGTAGTCCTTGCACAGAGAACATTTATGCTTCTGGTAGAACCAACAAGATTCCGAGCACTGGGTCTGTGCATTATCTATAGCCATGTATATAAGGCTGTGTTTGTTCTGACAACTACAGGATGAACATATTTTTGCAATGTATCCTCATCCTCATCTTTCTTGTTGCATGGAGATTTGGGTTCCAAAGCAGCAGAAAATTACCATTACCCTGTTTGCATCATAATTTTTTTAAAGTCAAGATGAACAATAATACCATAGAAGTATAATAAGAACGAAATATTTATCCTTTTGCATGTTGAGAAACACTGGATGACTTGACAGATTTGTAGGGAATGTCAACCACAGATGATAGAATAGTTGCTGACCCTACCTTCATTTTGTGAAGGGAGAATGCAAATCAAACATATCCATTTAAACGACTGCGTAAATCCAACTGCATATAACTGTGTCAGTGTTTTTATCACAGCATGTCTCTGCTTCCTAGTTCTTCCCTTCATCACCTTTCCATGAACATTCCCCACCTTAGCACTGACTCCCAGTTCTTTACCTTCCTCATTATCCCCAGTTATCTCAAACTAGATGTTCTACAGAATCTCATAATTACTACCCAAGATACATCGACAGCTAACTCATTTTTCCATTTCCTTGCTAACAAACAGAGGGCTTTCCACTGTACACTGGGTTAAGTCACTTGCCAATTTAGTGCAGGAAGTATAAAGTACCACTCAGCAGGGTGTATCTCCACCTGCCAAGGAGAATACGCTGCTAAGAAGCTCAGGCATTCTTCCTAATCAGCTTTGGGGCTTCAAAACTGGGACTCAAAGCAGCCGGATCCAGGATTACTGAGGTTTCATCCAAAATGACATACATCTCATTACTTGACCAAATTCCATACAGTTCCTGGGGTTACTGCTGACATTTTGCATGAGTTCAATGCATCTTCTCATATCTGCAGCTTTTTCACTGCAACCTTTGCTGAGGAATAGAAGAAGTGCGGGGGAGGGCTCAACACATACAAAATTCTCCATCAGACAGGATAAGAATATCCTATGTAGGCAATTAGCGCTTTCCCCAATAAAGAAATATTTGTCAGTTGACAGATTGACCGTGGAAGCTTATGCTTACGTCGTGCAGATGTTGCTCAGATGTTGTGCCAATATAGCAGGTGCGACGTTGACATATCTGCATCAAAGGTGGGGGGGGGGAAACAAGATTCCAAAAAGCACCACAGAGGTGCCGTCTTCCTAGTTAATCCTGCCAGCATCTATGGAAACCTTGATATACTGTATATGCTAGTATTTATATACCACATGTCTTGTTACTGGATTTCTCCTCTGACTTTAATCAAGGAGGTTTACATAGGCAGGCTTTCTCAACCCCATATAGGGGTTGTTGCAATCATAAGTCCTAATCTTGCATAAAATATCTTCCGTCCAGGTGGTATCCTTCACAGTCTGGCATCTCTCTGGCTGCACTCATAAGAACATAAGAAGAGCCCTGCTGGATCAGGCCAAAAGGCCCATCTAGTCCAGCTTCCTGTATCTCACAGCGGCCCACCAGGTGCCCCAGGGAGGCACAAGACACAAGACGCTTGCATCTTGTTGCCACTCCCTTGCACCAGGTACTCTGAAGTAGCCCACCACCTTTGTAAGAAGGTTGCACAATCCATCATTGCCTATAGCCCACGATGGACCTTTCCTCCAGAAATCCGTCCAATCCCCTCTTAAAGGCATCAAGAACAGATGCCATCACCACCTCCTGTGGCAAATTGTTTCACAGATTAACTACCTGCTGGGTAAAAAAGTACTTCCTTTTATCTGTTTTAACTCTCCCAACCCTCAGTTTTAGCGGATGCCCCCTGGTTCTGGTGTTTTGAGAGAGGGAAAAGAACATTCCTCTATCGACTCTATCCCTTCCGTGCATAATTTTGTATGTCTCAATCATGTCCCCCCTCAGGAGCCTTTTTTCTAGGCTGAAGAGCCCCAAACGCTGCAGTCTTTCTTCATAAGGGAGGTGCCCCAGCCCCGTAATCATTTTTGTAACTCCCTTCTGCCCCTTTTTCCAGCTCCACTATGTCCTTTTTGAGGTGTGGCGACCAGAACTGCACACAATATTCCAGGTGCAGCCTTACCATCGATTTGTACAATGGCATGATAATACTGGCTATTCTCAACCCCTTTTTTAATGACCCCAAGCATGGAATTGGCCTTCTTAATTGCTGCCGCACACTGGGTCGATACCTTCATTGAATTGTCCACCAGCACCCTGAGATCTCTCTCCTGAGCTGTCACAGACAGCTCAGAACCCATAAGCCTATAGGTGAAGTTTTGATTTTTGGCCCCAATGTGCATCATTTACACTTGTTTACGTTGAAACGCATCTGCCATTTTGCTGCCCATTCCTCCAACTTGGAGAGATCCTTGTGGAGCTCTTCACAATCCCTTCTGGTTTTCACCACCCGGAAAAGTTTTGTGTCATCCAAAAACTTGGCCACCTCGCTGTTTGTCCCTGTCTCCAGGTCATTTATGAACAAGTTGAAAAGCACCGGCCCCCTCCAGATTGACACCCTCCAGTCCCCCCACCCAGGAATCAGCTTGCTCTCCAGGCCTTTCAATCACCCACATTGCTCTTCTTTGAACCTGCTCCAGTGTATGTCCTAACCATCCAAAGAGCAACATATACAATTCTCCTCTTTTTCACACCAGAATCCTACAAAATAGAATTTACAAAATAGAATCCAGAATCCTACAAAATAGATCCCCTTTGCAGATGCTGTCTTAAGTGCATGCAGTGCGAAGATAGGGGGTTCAGTGGTGCAGGGATTTTCAGATTTCATGTTGAACAAGCATGCGTGATTGCCCTCCCACTCCACATATTTGGATAGTATTGGAGGAGAGCCGCTGTGAGCTTCACTGGGTGACATTTGAACCTGGTCTTCCCAGGCCTCCTTGGCAATCTAACCACTGCACAATGCTGCCTCACTGTAAAATGTACTGACAGCACAAAGACCCAGGAAGACTGGCTTCAGTGGACCAAACTCTGCAGGAATAGTGGAAGACGTCACAAACATAAGCATGTTGGGGCAAAATATTTCAATGAATGTTCATGTTTCTTTTGTTTCATTTATATACACCACAAAAGAGTTTAACCACCTTTGAAACGTTCTAGTGCTGCTTGCAACAATAGACAACACTGCAATTGCAATGCAGTGAAAAGACATCTATAGAAACCATGGCAAATATTTATGGAATGCATTTCCTAGTTATGTTATCAAATGAGAATACTGTTGGTGGCTCCTGCTATTGCAAATAATCTTTATTACTTCCCTCATGACATTTGTTTGTATCTCTTCCCCTTCCTGCTGCTAAATGATGTACAACTCATACCTGAATTTGCTCAATAGTTGTCTGTATCATTTGTCCTTTGCTAGAAGATCTATCAATTTACATTTCATCCTCCTCTGCGATAATGTATTGGAAAAGGCAGGAGCTACCCCAAGGAGTGAGGGAATAGTATCAGCAATGGCCCCTTGTCCAGGTAAACCAGGGATTATGTGGTTAATCCCAGAACTCCTGCAGCAGGAACACAGCTACAGGCTGATAAGGGCTCTGGCTCTGAAGGGAGGTTAGCACAGGTGCAGATGGGTGTGGCTGATGAATTAAAGCCTGCCCACTGATTGGCTGGCCTCAGTATAAAGCTGGAGGCAGGAGCTAGAGAAAAGGAGCTGGATAGGTGCTGGAGGATGGTACTCTGGGAAGGTGCTGGATGAGGGCCTGGGAAGGTGCTGGACGGATGGATTGCTGACTGATGGAGTGCTGGCTGGACTGATTGATGGATCCTTAAAGGACTGCTAAAGGAAGGTAAGCTTATTGTGGGAAATTATTGGGAATTGTTGTATGTCTGCCACGCCCCTGGAGCCACCAATGGAGGAGGCAGTTGTTGCTTGGGCAAGCTGACTGCCTATTGTTTGGTGGTGGGGTTTGTTGGTGTTAGACTTAGGGCAGTGGCATTATTCACCCGGTACGCTGGGCGGGACTTACCTTTGAGCGGCAGTCCACCCGTTGCGTCACACCGTGTTCCGCCGCTTTCGAAAGCAGCGGAACACGGTCTGACGCAACGGGCGGACTGCCACTCAAAGGTAAGTCCCGCCCAGCGTACCGGGTGAATAATGCCACTGACTTAGGGTAGTTTGGAGCTAAGCCAGTGATGAGGGCAGTCTGGAGGAGGCTGGCCAGCCGGTGATCCCAAGCAAAGCTGCTGGAAGAGAGGAGGCCCAGTGGGTGACTGAAACCCCTCCCTCTTGCCTATCTCTGAGGCTGCTCTGGAAGGGAGACGAATTAGCCTAATGTGGGCATTAGGGCCCTTGGGGAGGCCCAGCAGGGAATTTGGCAGAACAGATAATAAATTGGCCTCTGCAGTGTCTACCATAGCTCACCTATCAATGTTGTGCTACTTTATTGATACTGAGGGAGAAGGCTTGGCCATGTTTTTGAACAATATTTTAATACAGCCCGTTACTGAGATCATCTCCCTGGCTCTGCTGTGAAATTCCACTGCCCAAAACTAGTTTGTTGCAGTCCTGGGGTAAGTAGCGAAGTGCTGATTCCAATCTTCCAATGAGACATTTGATTAAATTCTCCATGTTTCTGAAAGCCCATTGAGTATAAGGGGGGAGGAATTCATTCTTTACCGGTTGATCTCATAAAAATCTCCCTGTCTGTGAAAGCTTATAGGTACATAAGAAAAATAGAAATGTTTTCCCTGATTAATAAGCTTTCCAGTTCAATAAGCTCCTAATGTTGGATCTGTTTATCCCCCTCTTGCATTCTGAGGCAGTATAATCCTATGAAAAGACTGCATCACATCTTCACAAAAGCAGTTCTAATTCTCCCTCATTTATATCTGTACTTCATGTTCACTCTTTTTGAGTGCAATCCTAACCTGCACTCGAACAGGTGGGCCAGCTGGCCTGTGCTGGAGCCTCCATGAGGCAGGAGGACATTCGTCCCCTTACCACGAGGTAGGCGCCAGTTGCCCCAATGGGGCTGCTCGAATCTGTGCCTGCTATTTAGCAGGTGCAAGTCCGATCACGTGGCGGTGGCCTGAATCAGTGCGTTTGCGCCATTCTCTTAGTCAAATTGGCTGGCACACTGATGTGCACCAGCCTCCCTAATTTCGAGAGTGGTCCAAATATACAAAACTGGAGCATGCTCTGACTGCACCCAGGTTGGAGTGGTGATGAACGATGATGTCACCGTGCCCTCTGAGCAGCCTCATCATGCCCCCTGCTTCTGGAATTGCTCCGTTTTGGAGTGATTTAAAGGCGAGAGTGGGCGGGAGGGTTTTCCCCACTAGTGCACCCAGCTCCTGCTACGGCACCCGCGGCAGGTGCATCACCGTGATGCATGGACGTGATGCCTCTGCAAACATGCTTTATGGTGTGTGTGCAACACACCTGGGCTGGCACAACTGACTTGTGCCAGCCTAACTCCAGGTTAGGATCAGACCCCCAATGGTAATAGTTTTTGTTGCTGTTTGTTCTTCTCTCCTTCCCATCTTTGGTGTCCTCTTCGTGGTTGTTAGGACTTCTTCATTCGGTAATTCTAACCAATCATAGGCCACATTGTGAACCTGAGCACATAGTGGTGCTATGCAGCCCAGCAGATTTCACTGTGAGACAGCATTATCATGAAGGCAAAGAAAATCAGTTCTGTGAGCCTCTCCCCAGCTTCAACTGTGATGTTCTCCTTGGGGGGGCGGTGGGGTATGCTGCTGGCTTTGGGGAGGTGCAGTTACTGCCTTGTCCATGCTAATCTACTGCTCAGAGATTACTAGCTCTGAGATCCACAAGCTCCCAGCTTTCATGTTATCTGCTTGAACAACTTCCATGAAAAAACCCAAAGGACATAAACCATGTTCAGTGGATCTGAGTTAGATAAATTCGGATAAATAAAAACAAAAAGGGAAATTCTGGCTTTATTAAAGTCAGAGCACTTTGCCACTGACTTTAGCAAAGACAGGGTTTCATCTGTTGTTTGTTTCCTGCCTGTGAAACCATTGGGGCAGTTATTTGTTGTCTTATTGTCATGCTCTGGTACCATGAATTTAAAGACTCAGTAGAAAAATGCCCTCATTTTAACATTTGTCAAACAGAATTGAACCAGACTTCTATTTGATAAACAATAAATCACGTGTAATGACCCATGAAGATAAAGGGAGAAGGAGATTAAATAATAAAAGGAAAAAAAGACATAGGGAAAAAATCAAACAAAAGAAATTGGATAGAATGAGTACAGGACATTAACGAACAATAAAAAGCAGTATGAAAGTTGACTGCAGCAGGCGCATTATTCAAATTGAAACCGTGTAAATTACGCCCGTCACTGTAGAAATGTCCCTTTATTTTAGTCATTGTTCATTCAGCCACATTCATTCTGAACAGCACTCTGCTGTCTGCTGTTCATTTACAGTGAGGACAATCCACCAATCCACTTAATTTTAGTGAAGTTGGTGCTGAGTTCCTAAGCAATTCTGGTGGAATAAACAGAGCTGGAGCACCACTTCAGATCTCTCTCTCTCTCTCTCTCTCTCTCTCTCTCTCTCTCTCTCTCTCTCTGATTCTCAAAATGGTTTCAATGGCCCATTCCTGGATGCATTCAAGACTGAATAGCAAAAAATGCAATTGTCACCAGGAATTGAAAAGATATTCTGAACTGGCAATCTCTTTCAATAAATATGCAGTGCGATCCTAACCATGCCTACTCAGAGATGCCAACTCATCGAGTTTAGTGGGACTTACTCCCTGGTACGTGTGTTTAGGATTGCAACCTTAATGAATATTAATGATAAAAAAAACTGTTAGGAAGTTCTTGTACTACTGATATTTAATGCTGTATAGAATCTACCAAACGTATAACGGAAATTATGACGAAGTCTGTTGTGCTCAGTAAGACAGTGGTTCTCACTGTGGGTCTGGGACCCACCAGTGGGTCGTGACCTAATTTTTGGTGGTTCATGAAACAGATAGGGCAGATTAGGTTATGTGCATCAATGGTTAAACACGCTGCTACTTAGCGGGGTGGTGGTACTTGGCTGCTACCTGCTGCCCGATCACCATTATAGCCACACCCCTTGTCATTTATAAATCAGACAGCAGTCTCCAAGGCTTCTGGGGATTCCACTAAAGACATTCAAAGATTCTTGCTTTCCAGACATCTGCAAGACATTATGGACATGTCTTGATGTATTAGGTAGGTACAGCATGCCAAATATGGGACATGCATAGGAGCAAAGAAGTGTTGGAACCAGGAAGCAGGTATTTCCAGATTGTGCTACTCCAAAGAATAGATAGGATGTCATGAAGAATTCCACAAATCAGATAAATTATCTTTCTTTTTGAGACCATCTCTGTAGATTGCAAGACAGTCAGGTGGTATCCCTTGGGGATGATTGAGTTCCAGGTCACAAGAATGCACGTACTTCACTGATTGCAGGAACTTGTGTGGGCCATGAAGAAGCAGTTACTGGAAAAACTCTTCAGCCAAAGAATACTACACTAAAGTAGAGTATATTGACCTTTCTCCACAAGTCAATATACTTTTCCTTTTTGAAAACCTCTGAAGTTATCTCTTGCTTAATGGTCAGAAGGTTTGGAATAGTCTTCTTGTAAAAATCCAGCGTTTTCAGATGAGCCAACTTCCACCTTTATTAGGACCAATCATTTCATGCTGGTTTGTTGTTAGTTTTTGCACATTTTTTGACAGTGAGGGCCCTATCCTGAAGGCCCGAATGCCGGTGGTACACGTGTACTGCTGGCTAAAATGTGCCGTAAAGCATGTTTGCAGTACTGTGCAAGTCGGCAACAACAGCACTGGGCCAATGCCAGTCAGCACAGGGCCTCAGTGCCAAACAGGAGGCCAGCCAGTGCTCTAGCAGCACTGGCCAATGATAAGGCAATTTGGAGGTGGGTTGGAGAGGCGGGGAGCAGAACTGGGTAGGGGAGGGGAGGATTGGACCATGCAGGGGATGGTACCAGTGGTGGCCTCCACTGCCAGATCCTATGCCCCACTTCGGGGCGAGCAGCCTGACATGGGGCTGCTCCAGTCTGTGCTGGCCAAATAGCCGGTGGACACTCAAGTAGCCCCATTGAAGGGCTTGGGTTTTTACTCGGGAAAGGGGACAAACATCCTCCTTCCCTGAGAGGACCATGGTGGCTGCCACGGTGCCTATAGGATGCAGCAGTTGCCATTTGGGTACTGCTGCTCCTCTAGGCGCTAGGCAGTTTAGGATTGGGCTGTCAATGTGGAACATAAATGAATGGCTCAGGTCTTGTCTCAAAGCCATTTCTGGGTGGCCTTGCAGTCATCAAACCAAGCTGGCAGGCTCAACCTGAGAACCTGACTACGTTACTCCATCATTCCATAGCATGCAAAACAGTGGACCATGTAAATAGCAAGGAGAGCATGTTCAGGATATACTGGTTCTTTGAATCTTATCCTATTTTTGAGTTTACTTCCTGTTTCCCATGTCACTTGGTTCAATAAAACAAAGCTTCCCGTAACTTCAATGGTTTTTTTTGTGAATTTCTTGGAAATGGCTTCTAAAGTTATAAGACAACATAGGGCACAATCCTAAACTGAGTTAGGCTGGCATAAGCCAAACCAGCAAAGTTTGGCCAGCACAACGGCCACCGTAAACTATGTTTGGACCACTCTCAGAGTCAGAGAGGCCTGCACACAGACGTGCACCATCCTCCCTGACTCCAAAAGTAGTCCAAACACGCTTTATGGTGGCCCTTGTGCTGGCCAAACTTTGCTGGTTTAGCTTATGCCAGCGTAACTCCAGTTTAGGATTGTGCTCATACACAGTGCCTGGGAGGTGAGGGTGGCAGACCTGAAGTGACCCACTGGGCTAATGGAGGCTTACCCTCCTGGGTAAGGGAATGAATGTTTCCTTACCTGGAGATCTCCATAACTGCTCTCCCCTGTAGGGTGCAGCATATGCTCTGGTGGTGCAGCTGCATGGTGGGGGAGGGGGAGAAAGAGGATTTAATTAGGATAGACTTATTTGGCTGGGTTTTTGTTATTATCTTGGGCCACTGTTGAGTAATACAACTTTGATGTGGTCCAAGGACTTTTTGTGAGGCCACAGTAGATATCTTGATAGGCGTACTGTACATATGCAGAATAAATAACTGCTTTTTTTGTTCTGCTAATACGTTCATCACGTAAGCTTGCTAGTTATCTCTGTGATAGTGGATAGACATTGTTATATCAGCCAGAGATAATGCAGTGACAGGAAAATGATAGCACACTGGATTGGCCTTGCTTGCAGGATACTACGGGCAAATGATACATTGCCAATCTCAATGTGTTGAATATATCAGCTAGAAGACTGACAGTTAACAAAACAAAAGCAATACCAGAAGACTAAAACACAGGTTAGGGAAAAGTCATAGACATATATTTAATGAGTATATTGGATATTTCTGCTGCTGCCTTTTTGAAAGAGACAATCACTGTGCAATTTTTCAGCAAAATCATACTTCATTGTCATTCAGGCAGAGTCTGAGCAAGAAAGGCTGACTTTGATTTTAAGTCAAGGTGCTACGAACCTTTCCACTCTAGCTAAGGGTGAAGGCTGATCTAATATTTTAAGAGTGCTGGGCATGGTTGAAATCAAAATTGATTGGCAGGAAATTCAGAGCAGTCGAAGGGAAATGACTTCAGGGTTGGGGCCAGGTTCAGGGACACAGCACATGTCTTGCATGCTGCTGATTCCAGGTTCAATCTCTGTTACCTCTTGGGCTGGCAGAAAAAAAAATATGTCTGAAACCCTGGAGAGCTGCGGCTGCCTGTTCGTGATGATGATGATGATACAGTGCTGAATGTATCAAGTGTTACAAAGCTGCTTCATATGTTCTTCACACAATCCATGATTGATTTATGATGGAGTGGCAACAGTATGCAGGCATCTTGTTGTCTCATGTGCTCCCTGAGGCATCTGGTGGGCCACTGTGAGATACAGGAAGCTGGACTAGATAGGTCTTTGGCCTGATCTAGCAGGGCTCTTCTTATGTTCTTACGATGTTTGGTGCCATGTGATAAGCAGATGGCTGTAATGACATGAATCATTAAAAACATTTGGACATTTGACCAATTCAGAGATATATCACTGGCTGTTTGTCATGATGCCTGTGTGGAACCTTCAATTCCGTTGCTGGGGAACTGGAACAACAGAAATGTTAATGCCCAACTCTAATCATAGCCTTCCATCGGTCAACTCACTAAAGAGAGACGACGCAATCCTACCATGGCTAGTGTTCGGGTGATGCTAGATACTTTCTAGCTGTCGCAAAACACAACAAGTGGAGCACAAGGGCCGGCTGCCACCAGACATGGCGAGTGGCTGGCTCCAGTGGCGTTTCTACAGGGATGGCAAAGCTCTAAGTTGTGCAAGAAGCCTTACCTTGAAGTGGAAATCACCCCTCCCCTGCACCATTTTAGCCAATCCTCACAGGGAACAGCAACATCTTGGCGTTGCTTACTGGCTACAGCAGCAAGGGAGAGGAGGGATTTACATGACAGGGTAAGGCTTCCTGCAAAACTTAGAGCTTTGCCATCCCTGTAGAAACGCCTCTGGCTGGCTCTGCACAGCCGTGGACTCCAAATGCCTGATGCCCCAGGTGAGATTGTGCAGTGGTTTGAAGGGAAGTGGGGGTGGGTGGAATGGGGCAGCAACAGGGGCTGGGAGGATCAGGACCAGGAAGAGTGCAGATTTGCTTGCAGTGGTATCCACCAAATCCAAACTTAAGTTAGACTGTACACCTGTGGGAAGAAAGCTTTATCCACACACCCCACAATAAAGACATGGACTAGTACTGTATGGATAAAGGGTCACTTTATTAACTATTTAAACATTTAAAGCAACAGGGTAACTAGTATACGTGCGGGAAACGGAGCTGCCCGTCTACCCCCCTTCTCCTATGGGCGAACCATCCAACTCCAGCTGCCTCAGGTCAAAGACCCAAGGTGCCTGTCTTGGTCACCCCGAAGGGTTGGGGTGACCAGGTTGCCAAGCAACCGGGAGGACACAGGTTGTCTTGGAACATCCCAGGCATTGGGTTCACCAGCCCACTTCACCCAGCCGGTTAAGCAAGCATGAGCAAGTCAATTTCTCCAATGCCTTACCACTCCACAATGGACACCGACCTCTAATTTTCCCCAAACCCGCACGATACCTGCCAACCAGAGAGGTCAGCCTCGAGCTTGGCCCTTTCTGCCCTAAGCGTAAACCATGCTCCACAAACCCTGTTGCCAATTACTTAACAGACAATCCATCCCAAAATTCATAAGGTGAACCCTGTCAGGCCTGAACAAAGCAGGCCACTCAATGGTCATTGTTGACATCAATGTGTAAATTGATGCTGTGAACTAAACCAACATGCAAACAAATTATTCCACCATGTTATACATTAACTAGACAATTAGTGATATTCCATCAGGATGGTCAACCATCTCTGTGGTTTTATGACACTCACAGTATAATCCAAACCCCCACATTGGGCCAATGCTAGCTGCTAGCCAACCAGCACACTTGCACCAGTGCTGCTGCCACTGGGCCGATGCTAGCAGCATGGATGGAGCTTGCATACTTTCTCAGTCCCCAATCCCTGGTATAACTACTCTTGAACTCAATTTCTTGAGCTGAAGGAAGGCTTTTTGTTTCTGTTTGCAAAAACTTCACAGATCTTTGTAACTCAAGGAGCAGCTGTTCTTCTAACAACAACATTATTTTTATTGGCTTCAGCTAATAGTTTATACTCTCACAACAAGAAAACTGTCACGTAAAGATGGTTTAAAAGTGGGACACAATGCTTTCTTCCATCTTGCTCTTTTGGCTAAGATGAACAATAGTATAACGTGCTTTTTATTGCTGAGTCAAACAGGGATGAACATTTCACAGAAATCGGCCCCACTCCATGAAACAATGTCTGCTTTTTTTGCTATGTTGGTGAGCACATGAGAAAGAGAAAAAATGTGCATTATGCCATGCCCGGACACTCACCACTTTACTCCTTCAATCTCCCTTTCTGACAGGATTTCTGAACCACAATCCTGATTTGTTGCTGTTTCCATACAATGCCTGCTTCAAATCAGTCTTTACCATAGCAACAGAGATGTGATAACATAGCCAATGAGATTTGGCTGATGGAGGTCGCTGAGGGCAAACCAAGTTAATTCTGAGTGAGGACCAAGAGAAATAAAAGTGGGAATGGAACAGCAGCCAATTGGGGCAGCAAGCAGCAGCAAACTGGTAAACTTTTGTAAGTCCTTGAGGGAACATTTCAGATCCTTTGAATCTCTCTTTTCCATGCATAATATGTTATCTCCAGTAATGGGATCTGGGAATTGACTAACGGAACGCTGGGCGGGACTTACGCGTGATTGGCAGCCTGCCCGTTTCGTTCCTGCGGCTGCCCGCCGGCTGCGCGGGCTTCTTCTGGGGAGCGCGCCCCACCGCTGCGTGTCTGATCAACCGGCGCGCCCCCCCCAGCCGCCCCCCAGCGGCACCCCTCCGAGGCCAAGGCGGGCGGCGGACCGATCGGACGGGCAGCCAATGACGCGTAAGTCCTGCCGAAGCCCCGCCTAGCGTTCCGTTAGTTAATTCCCAGATCCCACTACTGGTTATCTCCCTGAGATTGGTCATGGATGGCAGTTTTTTCACCTTTCCCCAAACTGGTGAGGGAGGGACATTGTTTTCAGTAGGTTTCTGTGAGGATAAATAGGCTACCTCAGAATGCCAGATGCAGGGGAGTGGCAGCAGGATGCAAGTATCTAGTTGTCTTATGTGCTCTCTGAGGTATCTAGTGCACCACTTTGAGATACAGGAAGCTGGACTAGATGTGCCCTTGGCCTGATCCAGCAGGGCTCTTTAGATGTTCTTATGTTCTTAATCAGATCCTTTCAGGTCCTTATTTTACTCTTTTAAAATTACTGTAGTCAACTAGTTCTGTGAAGAAAGGCATGCTTGTCTTTTTTTATATCCCAATACTATTCTGGACTGGCCCAGAGTGAGCAGCAGCATTGGCACAAGCCTCCACTGCATGCTTTGGGTTGGTTGAGGATCAGGGAGAGGTGGAGATGTGAGTCTTTTATATTTACCTAGCCCAGCGTGCCATGGTCCCCAATGGGCTTACTTGGATCCATGCCAACTCTTCTGCTGGCATATAACTGAATAGGTCCAAGGGATTGTGTCAGGCCTGGCTTGGGACATAGGATATCACTGCCAACACTGCAGCCGATCTCCCCCCTGGCCCAACTATGACCCTGGCCCAATCCCGACCCCGATCCTCCCCTGGAACGTCCCCTCTGCTGACCCACCTGCTCTGATAGGGGCTTGGCAGTCTGTTGGCAAGCACATGGGGGCACCAGCTGTTTCTGCTGATGCTCCTGCCCATACATTGTTGCAGTGATTGCAGCACCAGTGACTGGGACCTACTGCACTGACGACACCTGAATTCTACCACAAGCAAAGCCTGGTTATGATTGGATCGTTAGACTTCATCTGATTTTTCTGGACATCACACATTCTCTCATACCAAGCAATTGTAGTATGCATTGGAAGACCAGGGAAGGAGTGGGCTGTGTCCACGTGTGAATATTATGTGGCGTGGCTGCATGACCCAAAACCAGGGAGGGAGAGCAAAGAGCTCCATAGCCTCCCACAGTTATGCAGGTAAAGAAAGGATGTGCCTCATTTCTTTTCCTATATCACACCCTCAACCTCCCTTCACTTATGGGATACCTTATTCGTTTAGGGCACAATCCTAACCTGGAGGTAGGCCAGCACAAGTCACTTGTGATGGCCCAGGAGTGCTGCAAACACACTGTAGAGCACCGTCAAATATATGTGCACTGGCCTCTCTGACTCAGAGTGATGGAAATGCGCTTTAATAATGTGTTCGTCACACTCCTGGACAGGCACAAGTGACTTGTGCCAACTTAACTCCAGGCTAGGATTGCGCCCTTAGTGAACTTCACTTGAATTCCCCAAACCTCCCAGTTTCTTTTTATTACTCTTGGTGTGACAGAGACACAACACCCCAAAACCGACTCCGGGATTCTTCACTTGTGTTCCCTGAATAACTATTCCCTGCTAACAGGGCAAAGAGGCACTGGTTAAACTGGAAGCCATCTTACAGTGAGCTGGAGGAGAGCAACTGTTCCTGTTTAACCCTGCACAGTGTTTCCCCTACTGTGGCTGTCGATGGTGTGTCCCTTGTGTCTTTGAGATTGTGAGCTCCTTTGGGGCAGAAGATCAACTTCTTACATTTATTATGATGTGAGTCACTTCCAGACTTTTTTTTTTTCTTGAGCAAGAATGTATAATAAGCATTCTAAATAAACATGCACAGAGTCAAATCCTGTATCTTTTCTGTAAAGAGAGTATTGATTGTGTGATACAAGATTCATGGTATGATTAATTAGACATTGAATTCTGCATTCCATGTCACTGGACCTGAATTTGATTCAGTGGAGGGGGAAATGGGTTAGTCTTGTGATGCTGACAAACTTCACTGACAAATTCTGCTTGTCTTATTTAAATGTCTTCAAAGTTCTTCAGACATTTCCCCAGAGACAAATTAGTTTCACATTTCGCTTTGGACTAAATTTAGATTGCAAATCTGTTGCCCAGATGAATGTTATGCAACAAAAACAAATGAAAGGACTTGCTTTAATGACGAAAGCCATATTCTTGCCACTTTTACCCTGACTTTAACTGCAACCGGAGAATTTCACAAGGCATTAGATCTTTTCAATAGCTGCCATAATTACACAAACAATGGGACGTTGTCTCTAAATGTCTCTCAAAACTGAAATCAGATCAACGCAGAATGTGAAATATGCTTAATGGGAGATTTTTAAAAACCTGATAAGCAGACAAACAGTTTGCAAATATGGCTTTATCTGATCTATTTTAGTTAAAGTGGTGTTCCCTTTATTTTCACATGAGGAAGGAAACTGCAGAAAATGGCGCACAGACTGACACTGCCCACAAATTATTGCTGTCATTTCCTTTGTATGTCCCAGAGGGGGGCTTTTCACATGGGAGAGAGGCTAATTTATGTTGAGTGCCAATTCATCAGATCTGAAAGCAAAATAGACTAAGGATGCAATTCCAGGCACAGTTAGTTACCTGGGAGAAAGCCCTATTGGACATAATGACACTTCTGCATAAATGTGCCATAGGATTTGCACAGCATAGCACTGTGTGTGAGATTTGAAAACAGCAAAGGGGCAACCGTGTTTTATACCTTTCAATACAAATACTGAGAAATCTTTGTTCTTGGTCTCAAACCTTCATGCCGCAGCCACAAGAAGCAATCTAATCTACCTCCCCTCCAAGCCTATCAGAGCTTTTCTGGTTTGATTCCTGTGCCCAGGGATCACATCAGCTGTCAGCTTTGTTGCCCCCCCCATCAAAGAGTCACCCCAGCTGAGTCAACCCCTGTCTTTCCCAAGAGAATTGCACTGCTGCTGTGTTCTGAAATCCCAACTGGCTACAACAGACATCCCCCCCCCCCACCCAAAACCCCTACTTTTTTTAAGAACAACTGAGGTCTGGCAGAGATAAAACCTGGCATTTTTGTGTGTGATAAACTGCAGCAGTCAGGCAATGGATGGCTTATGTGAAGCCATTATCTCCAATTTGTTATCGTAGAATCATAAATTGTTCCGTTAAGTCAGTTTTAAAACATGAGGGCTGCCTTCCCGTCTTCCCTTCCTATTGTGAATCCATTAAAAATCAGAACTCCCAACCCCAGAAACCATGTATAGCTGTTCCTTTTAAGCAGGTGGTATATCTTGGTGTAGTCTTGGGTTGTTTAACCTCCTGACAGACATTTTATCCTCTGCAAGTGAAAGCAAGGCCTGTGCTGAGCCACAGGAAGGAAGTAGGGGTGTTACGGTGGCAAAGCCATTCCTTTTTAAAGTCTGACCCTTGTCCATTTTCCTCACAGTACCTCTCATTTTGACAATTTAATGCTGACTTCTGCCTTACCTGGGTTTTTAACCCGCTGGGAAATTAGTGAGGACAGGGGACTTATAAATGAGCTTCAGAGAGCAATCTTGCATTGTCAAGATGATGATAGACTAGCGAACCCTCCATGTCTCTTCCAAGCTGAATTCCAGATTTCTAAACACTCGCTGCATTGCTAGTGCTCTTCTCCGACAAAACTCCTGTCGGCTCAGCAGTCGAACAGCACTCAAAGATGGAGCGGGAAATGAAGAACAATTGCAGCCAGAATTGCCTAGAAAGGCCCAAATGAGCTAAGTGCGTTGTTGAAATGCCGTGGCCCGCAACTCTTCCCCCCCCCTTTTCACAAAAGCCTCTTTTTGATTAACTCTCCTGGCTCCAATCAGCAGAATGCAGCAGACAGTTGCTGTTAGGGAACGAGAGAGAAAGTTTTGAGGGAAATGATGATTTAAAAATAAATGAAGAGAACTGATTTGAAAGCATGCCCAGTTAGTTATTATTTGGGCTAGTTATAGCCTCCTGAAACATATTCCAGTATTACACAAAAGGTATGATTTACAGGAGTCATACCAATGGTTCTGTTATCACGCATATGAGGAAAAGCTAGTTCCAGTGGAAATTATTAGTGTGTGTTCCTGGGCTGTTTATCACACCCAAAAAGCCCAGTCCATGCAAGCAGCAGAATGGGGCGGGGAGCAGAATCCTGAGGTGGTAGAATGGATTGCACCACTACAAATTTCAGACAGGAAACACCGTTTTTTAAATGTACCTTTGAGGAAAAGAACACCCTCCACACAGAAAATCAGTGCATCATGGAGAACTGTTCTAACTTAGATTGTTTCTGTAGCACTTGTATTTACAGTGAAAGAAAAAAAACTCTACAAAAGAACTGCAAACTGAACAAGGAATCATTAAAAAAATTTTCTACAGGTTAAAGTATACCATACCGGTCCGTTCAACCACCTGAAAATTCTGACATGTCTTTCTGTTGTATGTGTAGACCAGGCCATGCATAAGGAAAATGACTCTTTATCACACAGTTCAGCTATGTGGGGATGTGCAGATAGAGATACATAGATAAGGATGAGGCACAATGGCTCCTCAACAGTTCTGTGTGGTAGTCAAATGCCTAGTCAGAAACCAATCTGTTCTGGCTCTTCTCCTGTCCAAGAAATTAGGGCATCCAGAGGAAGGATGCTGGTTTTACTCCCATTCTACACCAGGCTCACAGAGCTGCATAAACAGGATCTTCATTTCAGCTATAAACACCTCTGAAATAATTAGAATGGCCTGGAAAATTGTCAGTCCAATAATATCCAAGTGCTCCTCTGGCACAATGCATGCTCAGCCATTGCGCACTGCTGTAAAAGTTACATAAAGCTTGTGTGTGTATGTGTGTGTGTGTGTGTGTGTGTGTGTGCGTGTGCGCGCGCACACAAATTTTGGGGTAATTTTTATTTAACATGGGACCTCTGAGCTTAGGGCCTTACCAAATCTAAATCTGGCGCTGGTTGTATGTGTCTCTTTTACTCAGTCACTATCTGTTCAGACGATCCAACACTATTTCATCTTATCCACTTGCTTCACTCATGCACAGTATCTAATGGCATGGGAACAATAGTATAGGGAAGCAGCTTCCATATTGTTGCCAATGCATAAAAAAGGGATATCAGCCAGAGACCAATAAGTGGAGAAGCTTGCCCTTCTGATTAGATTAGAACAGCTGCAAGTCATTCATTGCTTCAAATGATCAATGTTAATACATTCATAGGCCAGAATGATTTCTGTCAACCAGAGTGCCTGAGAAAGGAACTACACCCATGTCATCAAGTTGGGAGGGGGGTAGCTAAAGAAGTGCAGGGGGCTGAAATTGCACCGGGCTACACGCTTTAGGGGGGCAATAAGCTTAGCTTGACACTAGTGGCCAAAATAGCAAAAACCTATCAAAAGTTGCCTCCCCAAAAAACCCAGCAAACAAAATAAAACTGTGATGTCACTTCCTTTTGTGACATCACTTCTGGTAGCTACACTTTCATTAGCTACGCCAGTTTATCATGTGCCAAGAGATCTGGAGTAGATAGAGTTGTGTTAGGGCTCAACCGTTCTAAAAAAAGTAACATTTCTTCAGCAGAACAGGTTCAGAGCTTTTCTACAGCTGTATTTTAAGAACCTCATCTGTAGGTTAAGATGGCATGGATTCTGTGTTCTGATTTGGGGTTATTTTGGTATCAGGGAAAAGCAATTTTTCATGATAGTGACTTTGTTCAACCTTGAACAGCTGGTAAACTGACATCCTGGGCCAACTGCGTTTAAATCGCAAGAGAGAGAAACCCAGGTTTGCTAACTACAGCAAACTCAGCTTGCTTAATTGGCTCCAGATGGAAATGTATACAGCCATCCGCTTGAATCCGATGAGGGCCCAAGACAATGGGAGAAAGGATAAAAAAGGGACATAATAAAGTAAACTTGTAAATATGCTCTCAGTTTCTCACACTCTAAGCAGCATACACAAGTAAATGTAAGTCTCAAGTGTTTTTTTTCTATCAGACTTGCATCAAAATTCAGCATTGATTACAGCTTGTCATTCTACGCACTGATGCTTTTTATTGACTTACTGCCCCACTATGCAGTTACAGGGTCAAAGTATTTTCCCCCTGGCTTTACACCAGAAATCTTGGACGACTCACAGAAGCCTGTGTTACATTTCCAAGTCTCCCATATTCATATGAAATGAGCAAGGCATGCGTTTTCTCAAAAAGAAAAGAAAAAATCATCCAACAAAAGCCTTCTGCGCCTGCTGAGATATCAAAAGCAATGTTGGAAAATAACAAAATATTGTATAGCTTCCTGCTACATGCCACACTATGGCAAAGCGGATTTCAGGAGTAACTAACAGACAGTTTTGTTTGGTGTGTAGATATAGCCTGCAGGGCATATTTCACACTGTGATTTTGTACCCCTTTTAGACTCACATTACCCAATTTTGCTTGTGACTGAGCCATCTTGTTCTGCACATGTGTTGCACAACACACACGTTGAATCATTTTACCAGGATTTATCACAAGGACATAAGCTAGGATTGTCTAGACCAGTGGTTCTCAAATGTTTGAGCACTGGGACCCACTTTTTAAAACAACAATCTGTCCGGGACCCACCAGAAGTGATGTCATGGCTGGCAGTGCCGTCATTATGACACAAGAACCTGCTTCTTTCCTGAGAATGCAGCAATAAATTGGATTATTTCTCAGCCATTTTCCAATAGGAAAGTGAATCAGAAAAAAAGCCTATTTCCAACCTTGATGCAAGCACTTAAAGCAGCCATATTGAAAATATGGGAAGATGGGATGCTGGAAAGAGGGTTGTTTTGCTTGTGTCAAGGTTGGAAATAGGCTTTTTTCTTTCTGATTCACTTTGCTATTGGAAAATGGCTGAGAAATAACCCAACATATTGCTGCATTCTCAGGAAAGCAGGAGGTTCTTGTGTCATAATGATGGCACTTCCAACCATGACATCACTTCTGGTGGGTCCCGGACAGATTGTCATTCTAAAAAATGGTGCTAAAATGTTTGAAAATCACTGAACTAGAGGAAATAGTTTCCGTTTTGCCGCAGAACCTATGTGAGTGGTCGGGCCTGTATGATCTTATTCTTGAGAGCCTGAGTAGACTTAGGCCTAGATCAATGATGGCGAACCTATAACACGCATGTCAAAGGTGACACACCACAACATTTGGGGTGACACACCAGCAATCACCACTACCTGGCAAAAACTGAGTTTGTTTTACTTATTTTTCATTTTTGTAATTATTTGATGATTCATTATATAGCACCACACATGATTGGACTGTATTTTTGTTTAAATAAATGAATATAAATAATTGTTTCTCTTTTGTTTGGTTTTTTTTTTTTGACACACCAGCAGAGTCAAGTTAAGTATTTTCCTAAGTTTTGACACACTGAGCCCAAAAGGTTCGCCATCACTAGCGTAGATGGGCAAAAAAACCAAACAGTTACTTGGATAAGCTGTGCTTCTTGTCATTTTCATCAATCTCAGTACTAGGCATTTTGGGTTTTATTTACAGTGAGAGATTAGTAACAAAGACCTGAGTAATTCGACAAGATCTGCTGTGTAGTACTGTAGCTTCTCTCATATCTGTTAGTGACAACTTCTTTGTTGTAGTAGTGATAGAAGTGAAATAACTGGAGAGTGGAGAGGAATGGGTAGTCTGTTGCTTGCTGTCTGATCTCAGCAAATTTCGTTGTCATTGTGCTGGGTGCTGGAGAACATAAAGGCTTCCCCCTCCTTTGACATGTTGCCCAAGTATTCTTTACTGGCTATATCACCTATCAATCATTCAGCTACAATCTTGACCCCCATCACCGCCTCATCACTCTCTCCAGTTCACTGAACTGGCAAATATTTGACTCGTGGGTGTCATGATAGATTTGAATATGGTGGAGCATTAAAGGAAAATTTATTCTTCGAACATTTCCTGCCTCCACACTGACTGACATTTTTGGGAGTTCCAAAGTTATCCAAGGCAGCCTAAAAAAAATAATAGATACAGGATACAACAGAGGATTGGCGAAGTATTAACGAAAGCTGCCTAATGGAGGCGGGCAACTCAAGTCAAGATACAGTCTTGACAAAATAAGGGACTGTGGCTCAGTGAAAGCAACACATGGCTCCAAGTTCAACATCTCCAGCATCTCCAGGTGGGTCAGAGAAAATACACCTTTCTGATAACTTGGGGCCCAATCCTGAGGACCATAACGCTGGAAGTAAGCATGTACTGCTGGCTAACAGTGTCACAAACATGCTGCGAAGCACATTTGCGACACGGCGGGAGTGCTGGCACTAGGCCGATGCTAGTTTGTGCTTGGCCTCAGTGCAGAATGGAAGGGCCACCGGCGCCCTGACACTCCAGCCACTAGCTAGAGGCACCCGTGGCTCCCGTGGCTGCCACTGGATGCAGTGGTAGCCATTTTGGTACTGCTGCTCCTCTGGGAGCCAGATTGGATTGGGCTGCCCAAGAGCTGCTGCCAGTCAGTGTGAACAGCACTAAGCTGGATGGCGTAATGGTCCGCCACTGCAGAAGGCAGCTTCCTAAAAGTCTTTTCTAGAAATGCCCTGATGGCTTGCTGGACTCAGCCAGAGGTATTGGTTCAATCAGCTCTGTTACGCAGTGACCCTGATCTTCAGCTGGGGTCATACTGTGGCCTGGATGGAGCAAACGGATCAGTAATGGCCTAGAGTGCAAACGACCATTCTGTGCAGCTCTCGGTTCAACTCAAAGGCCGCTTGGTTTTCCCAACCTTGTTGTTCTTTGACTTGCAATTTCTCATTTGAGCCGTATTCTCATTTAGGTATTGCATGATTTAAACAGTCCTTCCCTCCTAACAGCAAAGGAGGAAGCTGAGATGTGAGTGACCCAATGCAGCGCCAGAATGAGGCTGGCTGGCCAGTGCCATATCCGACGCTGTGTCAGGGAAGCTGGAGCCTCCCCGCTGCAAGGGCACGTTTGCGCCTTTACCGGAGGGGAGGCTCCAGCCTCTCCGGTGCACTCCTCCAATCTGCGTCTGCTAAATAGCAGGCACGGATCCAAGGAGGCCGTGTGGCCCAAATCGGGGCCACGCGGCCTCGGGATGATGTCTTGGATTCGGCCTTATGGCCAAATCCAGGGCCCACCCTGCCCCAGGCCAGCACGCCTATAGCCCGCCCCCCCAGATATGCCCGTTCCCCACCCTCCCTCCTCCCAGAACCTCCCTTGCGCCAGCCGAGTTCAGCTGATGCAAGGGAGGCTCCCCGTCAGCGCTCTCAGACCCACGCTACTTGTAGTGTGGGACTGAGAGCTTTAGTGCCAACGTGGGAGTGCCATTCGGTGCCCCCGCATTGGCACTAATGACACAGAGTCGACGCAACGACTTTGCATCGACGCCACAGCTCGGGTAGGATTGCGCTGCCAGTCGCATTTACTTCACAGGGTGGCTGCAAGGCTCAGAGTCAAAGTCTGGCTTTTATTTTGGAAGCTCCTCATGCACACTGCCTCTTCTGGGGACAGGCTTTGAAATGGGAGGTGCAGCAGATGGGGATGGGGAAGACCTTGCTGCAGAAAAAGGTGTTTCCCTTCACCTCGTGTTTAGTCCCAGCAACCCCTATGAGTGACTTGGATCTGAACCAGGGTTATAATCTGGCACGGCCTGCCACGGCTGACCCTACCTCCTCCCCATCTGCTTCCCAGTTTGCCCTCCCCTGACCCTGAATGCCCCCTGCCTCCATTATGCCCTCCTGCCACCCTTTCTCACCTCCTGCACCAGCTTGTGCTGGCTGACACAGACCCACCCTATCTAATACTGAGTCTGGTGCCAGGAGGCTGGCATGCGTTGTCGTGACACTTGGGAGCTGTTGCAAGACCCCTGCGCTGGCTTAAGCCCGAGTCAGCATTCCGCCCCTAAAGGGATATGGATTGGCTCACATTTTTGCAAAATTCCCATTGAAGTCTTGTGTTCAGAGGCAACGTGCATTGGATTATGTAGGAAGTGCTTGGAAGGAACACTGAACCGGTTGCAGGAGGAGAAGGACTTGCCCAGATAGAAATCCTCTTGGTGGAAGATAAGAACATAACATAAGAAAAAGCCTTGCTGGATCAGGCCAAAAGTCCACCTAGTCCAGCTTCCTGTATCCCACAGCGGCCCACCAGATGCCTTAGGGAGCACGCAAGACAACCAGATACTGATATCTCGCTGCCTCCCCTGCATCTGGCATTTTAAAGTAGATTATTACCCTTGCACCACCCCCAAGGAAGACACCAGACTGAGGTTGGGGTTTAACTTTATTAAGCACAATGTAAATCATGTAACCTACTGAACACTTGTGCAGCACAGTCATGTACAAGTCTATGGGGAAGCCAGTGCTACTGTGTTTAACAGGGCATACCCCTAGGGAAGTCTGCATTCGATTGCAGTATATACTGCGTGCGTGCACATACACATACACATACACCCCCCCCCCCAAATAAATCTGCTTGCAGGAATGCATGCTGACTGGTAGGTCACACCAATTCTAAAATGAGACCCTTTTTATGTCAAGGTTTGATGATACTACAGTCTAGAGCTTCAAAGTGCCTCACAGTACATTTAACAAATCTCAGGTTACTTAGTGCAACCAAATCTTTATTTTTATGTCAATTGCTATTGACAAACGGAGTCATGCTGAGCTAATATGAGTGCAATGCAGCTAGCAAAGCAGCCGTCAGAAAGAGATAAGGTGGATTATGTTGGAGATCTTGTACATTGATTCGTGTCTGAATAACTGGATGTTGAATATCCAGAAGACTTTCTGCCACACTGTCATTAAGGAACCGGGGTTACCTTTCCTGGCAGCTCCTTGCAAGCCCTTATCATAAACATTTGAAGGCTGGTTCATGCATTGGACTTTTGAGGACACAGCTCTTACAAAAGACTTTGCCTGAATTCCCAGCAGAGAAATTCTTCCTATGTGCAACCACTTCTGCCGGCAAGTTCTAAGTTTGGTGATTTTATTTACGGCTTTAATATATTGATAATTCTAGTTGATAATTGTAAGCTGCCTTGGCCATCTGCTTCGGCAGAGGAAAGGTGTGGTTTTTAAATTAAATAAATACAGTGAAGCTCCTTCAATGATATACAGTCAATCCTCATTATCAGCTAGGGTTCAGTTTCTGGAATTTTCATGGATAGAGAATTCAGAGATAATAAATCATTGATCCCACGGGATCAATGAGGTTAGGAGCAAGTTCTACTATCAAAGGACTGATAGTAGTTCTTATCTACTATCAGAAGAAGCCAGCAGAAGACCCTCAGGAAGCCAGCAAGTGCAGCAGGAATCACCAAAGTATCTCTGAATGCTGCAGAGACCTTCCAGAGGCTGCAGGGATCTTCCGAATAGCACCTGCAACCAGCACGGATCCCTTAATTATGGCTGGCATCTGCTTCTGCAAGCCATCTAAAAGGGGTCAGTGCTGGTCGCAGGTGCCATTCTGAAGGTCCCTGCAGCCTCTGGAAGGTCTCTGCATGGTGGATAACGAGGACAGAGGCACAGATAACAAGGAAAGTAGCAATTCTGCCCCTCATCTGTGAGGTTGCAGATAAAGAGGATTGACTATAGTTCTATTTGTCCTCTTTAGGACAGAATCAAAATACCCAAATAATACCTGTGGTCTGAAGAGGGCTGGGACATCCCTGGCCTGTTGAGGCCCTAGCAATGGATGAAGGCTCCTGTGTAAACCTTCAGTAGCTATCTTCTCCACTCTCCAACCCAGTGCTAACTTTTGGACTTAATGACCAGGGTCCTGAAGGCCTTTCAGCGCAAGTCTTCAGAAAAGTGCCACACGTTTTCTTTTGTTCTCTTTGGAAACGCCCTGCCGCCAGATGACAGAGGGTTCATTCTCAGTCCCCGCTGCTCTCTGTGTTCCATTTAATCAACACAAAATCAGCTCACCACTCCAGTTCTATTGATTTTTGTAACAGATTTCACGACTACCTGCAAAGAGAAGCTAAAAAGTGCTACCTTCTTATCCTTTGACTGATGCTTTCTTTTACCATACATGACAAAGTGATAGATGTACTTAGTTAACTTTCTCCAAAATCATTAATGCCACCCTTACCGGCTGGCTACCCAGGTATTGGTTAAATAGCTGTCATGCATTTTGTTACCTGAAACTCGGCAATCTTGAATAAGCAGCCCATTAATTTTCTTTCAGGATCCATAAAGACAAACAGGTATGAAACGATACAGCTGAGGCAGGGGGAAAATGAAATGTAGTGTCTACTCACATGCACGCCTATGTTGGATCAGTGAGGGTTTTATTTTTTTATTTTTATTTTTGCAGCAGATTTGGAAGGTGAATTGACTTTTTGATAAAATTGGTCAATTGCTATTCAGTTTTCAGCTGTGGCCTCTTCGAGTATGTCTGTTGGTGTCAAGTTTCAGGATTTGCAACCCACAATCCAAATATTAGGCTTTGAGAATTTCTGTCTAGATACAGGAAAAAAAAAACTGCCTTGCTTGACCTCCCAGCATCATCTCCACAGAAGCCTCATTGGCCGAATCTGGCCCATCAGCTGGCTTCTGCCAGGCCCTTGCTGCATGCCTCTGGATTGCATTCCTTCTTTTCTGCAGCATTCAGGGCTGTTCCTCTCCTCTTAACTGCTGATTGAAGACTCCTGGATGAAATGCCAGGCAAGCATACTCTGCTGCCAAGCCCCACGAAGACTGATTGTTCCGGTGCAGCAATCATCAGACTCTGCTTTGGCATTCAGGGAAAACGGAACAGAAGCTGAACACTCAGAAGGAGCTTCTAAAGAAGCAGCAGCATTCAGTTCTACTAAGAGAGCAATCCTAACCTGGAGTTAGGTTGCCACAGTTAGGCCGGCAAAGCTTGGCCAGCACACCATGAAGTGTGTTTGGACCATTCTTGGAGTCAGAGAGGCCAGCAGACAGATGTGCACCATCCCCCCTGACTCCGAGAGGGGTCCAAATGTGCTTTAGGGTGGCCCTTGTGGCCCAAGTGGAGGCGTGACCAAGGTGTGTTTGTGGGGAGCAAAGCTTCAGGACTTCTATAAACATAAGAACATAAAAAGAGCCCTGCCGGATCAGGCCAAAGGCCCATCTAGTTCAGCTTCCTGCATTCACAGTGGCACACCACATGCCTCAGGGAGCACCCAAGACAACAAGATGCCTGCATTCTATTGACACTCCTTTGGACCAGGCATTCAGAGGTAGCCTACTTCTAGAACTGGGAGGCTGAACATACCCATAAAGGCTTGTAACCTGTGATGGACTTTTCTTCCAGAAATATGTCCAATCACCTTTTAGAGACATCCAGGTCAGATGCAATCACCAAAATGTGGCAAGGAGTTCCACAGACTAAAGTTCCACAGACTATCCACCACTGGGTAAAGAACTATTTTCTTTAGTCTGTTCTAACTCTGCTGACACTCAATTTTAGAGCACAATCCTATGCATGTCTTCTCAGAAGTAAGCCCCACTGATGTCTATGGGACTTATTCTCAGGTAAGTGTGTATAGGATTGCAGCCTGAGTGGCTGTCTCCTAGTTCTGGTGTTGTGTGAGAGGGAAAAGAGCATCCCTGTATCCACTCTATCCGTCCCTTGCATAAATGTGTAAGTCTGAATCATGTCCTTAGCAGCAGAGCTGATGTCATCAGCAAGAGCACAAAGATGAGGCCTTTCAAATGGTTTTTCAAGAGGGCCTTAGCTGAAAAGAAGCAACAGCCTCAGCAGAAAGCAAGCGGAGAAATTTCCACGCCACTCTCCGTTTGGGAACATTCGGAGCACAGGGGTGGGCAAGCGAGCCAAACACTGCTCGCCTTTGCGACTGAGGTGGCTCGAGTGGGTGAGAGGGTGGCGGCGGCTCTATTGCCACTCCAGCTCCCATGACCCCCCACAAGATCTGCTACTGACAATCTTTCCCAGTGCCTGCCTGTGACACAGTAAATAGTTTGCTACATATTAGCAGCCCAGTCCTACCTACTTCCCTGGGCAGTGATGCAGCCAATGTGGCATCCAATACATTCTATGGGCAGAGTTTTGGCCTCCAGGCTCAGCCCCCCTGGGTCAATTAGAAACTGTGCCAGTGATATCGCTGGTGCAAGTTCGCATGGACCCATGAAGATGATCACGCCTGGGAACGGGGTTAGGATTCAGCAGGTACTATGGCAGCCAAACCCAACCTCTTCCTAGGCCCTCCTCTTCCTCGTTCCTCCCATCCCACACCCCAATCCACCCCTCTCCATCTCCTTCCAACCCCCTACGCAATCTGATATGTGGCAGCGGCTCCTAGGTCTCTCACCAAGCGGACTCAGCCATTTTCTGCTTGCCACTCTGGCATGCCACTTTTCTGACAACCGAAAGTGCTTTCTGCCATTGGAACACACATTCAGGTGGTGTAATTGGAGGGATAGGATTGGACCATATGGCTACAATCAGGGGCGTAGCATGCCTTGCCCATGCCCAGGGGCAAGGCACGTGTTGCGCCCCACACTGTGATGTCATGACGCCTTGCGTCATGATGTCAGTGGCAGAGGCGGGGCTTCTGTGCATGTCCCTCGGCTTCAGTTGAAGCCGGGGGAGATGCATGGATGCTCTTCCAGCTGGGGACTTCCCCAGAGCATGGAGAGCTCATGCCAGAGTGGCCTGCGCAGAAAGGGCGCGCACCGACTCGGAGCCACTCTGGCGCGAGCTCTCTGTACTCTGGGAGTCCCGAGTCCCCCAGAGCACAGAGAGCTCGCTCCAGAGTGGCTCCGAGTTGGCGCGTGTGCGCCCTTTCTGCACAGGCTGCTCTGGCGTGAGCTCTCCATGCTCTGGGGGAGTCGCCCAGAGCACAGAGAGCTCGCACAAGAGCGGCCTGTGCAGAAAGGGCACGCGCCGGCTTGGAGCTACTCTGGCATGAGCTCTCTGTGCTCTGGGAGTCCGGAGTCCCCCAGAGCACAGAGAGCTCGCGCTATAGCGGCTCCAAGTTGGCGTGCGCCCTTTCTGCACAGGCCACTCTGGCGTGAGCTCTCTGTGCTCTGGGGGAGTCACCCAGAGCACAGAGAGCTCACACCAGAGCGGCCTGCACAGAAAGGGTGCACACTGTCTTGGAGCCGCTCTGGCGCAAGCTCTCTGTGCTCTGGAGAACTCGAGCGGCTCGGGGCGCGGCAGGAGGGCATGGGGGGCTTGCCAACAGCGCCCCTGCCTTATGGCGCCCCAGGGCTCGTGCCCTATGGTGCCATACCCTCCCTCCACCTCTGGCTACAATCCTATGCAAATATAAGAAAATTTATTTTCTCTGGGAATAAGCCCTACTGAACATAGTGGAGCCTGTTTCTGATTAAACGTGCATAGACTTGCATGCGAAAATAACTTTTATATTTATCTGGGATATTTTATGTATATATCATTTTAATGCATTTGCAATCCACGCTAAGAGTTTGGGATGACATTAGCTTGGTCTTTAAATGGAGTATGGTAAATTTCAAAGCAAGAATGAGTGTCAGCAGAAGGAAAATATCCTAAAAGAAACTCATGTAGACAAAAGATTTTGGTTTTGTTTGGGTTTTAATAAGACATGGGGTTAATAAGCTTTAATAAGCTATGGGGTTGTGGCTGGGTGTGTGTGTGCCATAGCAAGCCCCATGCACATCAGAATTCACCACTATACCACTGATCATGACATGGTTCAGATGATATCTTTGGACTAGGCCATTGCATTTCATGGAGTCAGGTAAGAAAATGCCTGCCCTCTTTGTCTCCTTTACCCATGCAGGGATAGCCCATTTATAGTTGGCCCATGCACACTTGTGAAAAATACATGGGGCATCAACTACACAGGTGAAGTTTGTGCATGCTTGATTCTATACATACAGGTTGTCTTTGGATGTGGAGATGGCAAATGTGAATAGGGTGGACTCAGGGCCATTACGCACTGTCCTGGTGCCCGGAACAATGATGTCAGGATGTCACATGACATAATGTCATGTTACATCACTTCCGGGTTCTCCCTGGAGGAGGGGTGCTTGTTGCAACAGCTTCATGTTCCTTTTCTTGTGGACACTCCCCTTGAACTCCATGCTGGGAGGGTATGAAATCTTGAGCGCCTCCTCCTTAACTAGGGCAAAGTCTGAGGGGTGGTCATGTGCCCAGGCCAGGTGCCCCTCTGGTTCTGTCCTAGTTATAGCTCTGGGTGGACTGGTGCACCTTTCCCTCATGTCTTGCAAGAGCCTCGATCGGACTGAAGATAATACCTAAACTCAGTCTACGATGTATATTTGCCTATGAGGTGTTAGCTAAGAGCCATGGAACAATGCAAGTGGAAGGGGAGGAGAGATTCAGTCTCCTTGTGTTAGAAAAAAGACTCCTTTTTCTTTTCAAGGCTCCCAAGAATTGTAGCAGTGGCTTTTAATTTAATTCATTGATAAATGAAACATATTAAAAATTAATGGGTTGGAAATGATTGTCCCAACCCTGAACCCATGTCCAATCATACATGTAGCCCATGGTCCAGAAGTTGACCACCTCTGCAATAAGGCATGAAGTGATTGACTAAATCATAAAGAGGTGTTCAACGAATTCCCTTCTGTACTTGCTTATGTGTGTATTGTGTTTCCATGCTGTACCGTATTGCATTGAGCGACACAGAAATCAGAGTATATTGTGTCGACTTCTCCCTCCCCCACATTTCCTTGTTATATTTATTCCAAAACTTATCAGGCCATTGCCTAGTAATTTGTAGCATGCAGGCTGAAGTGCATCGTTAGAGTAGCAGAAAAGGATTACTAGCAGATCCACTGGTAACTGAAACCTGTAATTATTTTTCTTTTGTCTGGTTCCCAAGGATAACTTACTTTATCAGTGTACCAAATATGGATAAAATCAAGTCCCTTAATTGGCAACTCCACCAGCATCAGAAGCATTTTTTTAACAGAATGTGTTGTATTTATGATCATGTAGTCCAGAACTATCATCCTTCCTCCACTTCTACAGCAACTGTCCTGTGCATGGAGCTTTGCACTTATGGGAGGGCTGTGCACACTTAATGATGCATGTAAGGGATGCACCAAGCAATCGTTTCTGTGGTCAGATCAATTGGCTGTCAACAGTAGCAGATGTGTCTTTCAGTGAGGGTCTGCCCCAGTCATGGGTAAAATGGTCAATGGAGAAATTCCATTTACAGGGCAAAATGAAGCTCTTCCCACCTCCTCCTTTTCCTAGGGTGCAATTCCTAGGCTGGCACAGTTAGGCCAGCAAGGTTTGGCCAGCACAAGGGACACCGTAAAGTATGTTTGGACCACTCTTGGAGTCAGAGAGGCCAGCACACAGGTGTGCACCATCCTTCCTGATTCCAAGAGTGATCCAAATGTGCTTTAAAGTGGCCCTGTGCCAGGCAAACTTTGCTGGCCTAACTGTGCTGGTCTTACTCCAAGTTAGGATTATGCTATGAGTTGATGCATTTGAATCAACCTCAATTTAGATTGTGGGTGAATTCTGGGTGCTGTTTGCCCCATGTCTTCTGCCGTACTGCCTCCCTCCAGCCTGCTGTGGGTGCAGCATGCACTTCTCGTCTTTCCTCCTGCTAAAAATCAGCAGAAACGGGATCTTCCACCTCCTTACCTTACTTGGGCACAACTTCTTCAAAGACAGAAGTGCAGGTCTTCTGCTTTGATTTACAGGAACTGTGCAAGTGGTGCTTCTTCATTCGCACGGTCCCTTTAAACCAAACCAAAAGCTCTGCGCTTCTGCCACTGAAGAAACCACACAAAGAGCAGACCATGGCAAGAAGCTACTTGTGTGTGTGTGCAATTGTGCAGAAGTGGGGAACCTGTGGTGACACTGGGTAGCGTCTGAATGCCACCATTGCTTCTGAAGTCCATCTCATGAAGGGTGTTTTCCCCCAGCCAGGCTCTGCAGCGAGGAGAGAAAATCAGTACAGCTAAAGCAGGGAGAACAGATTGCAGAAGGGAAAGCTGTGGGCACGTCAAGATTCAACATGCCCTGCTCAGGCACATCTTATCTGCTTTCGGATGGTATTTCCACCTCCTCCATCCCTGCTGTGCATGATACCAGAGTAGTGTTCAAGGGGTTCTGATGGTGCTAGGCGCATTATCCGGCTATCACATGAGTCAGCAGAATGTATGGGCTGTCCCAACTGCTGCAGGTGATGATCAGTTGGCTCCACACACCAGAAAACTCCGGATGCCTGCCAGACCTGGTGAGCACGTGAAGGGGGAGAAAACGGGGACTGGTGGATTGGGGCAGTGACATGAGCAGGGAGGAGGGTAGATCAGAACCAGGAAGGGACTAATTTGGCAGGAGCAGCATCCACCAAATCCAATCCTCTTTCCTGGGCTCATAGAATCACAGAGTTGGTACCTACAAGGTCACCTAGTCCAACCCCTGTCTGTAGCAGGAAATCCTCTTAGAGTTGGTGTCTGTCAAGCCCCTGTCTGAAGGCTCAATCCACCTTCCAAGGTCCAGATGGATGTGCAACAGGGATATTGCTAGTACAAGTCAGCAAAGATTCAACGGGCTGGCAGGGTCTTACCCCGGGGCAAGAGAACAAATATTCGCTTGCAAGTGTTCTTTTGCCCCCTAGGGGGTCTCCAGAGGCTGACTATCCCTATTACACGGGATTGAGCTGTAAGTAGGGGAAGGACTGTTACTTGCAGGTCGCACACCAGTTCTGCATGCAGAAAGGCCCTGGTTTTAATACCTGTGGAACCGGGAAAGACCCAGTGATGTCATGCAGGGGGTACGCGGGGGTACGCAAGTACCGGTTTCTAGGATTACAGCTGGCCCCGCCCATTCACCCGCCCACTCGTCGACTCCGCCCCCTGCAACGTTTGAATTTCCTGCATGTTTGAGTTGCCTGCACGTTCTCAGAGCCAGGCAGGCAGGCAGGCAGCGAGCGGAGCCTTGCCTTGCCTTGCCACTGAAAAATGAGTTGCTCTGGGGTTTTAACATGATGCCAGGCCTCCTTCACATGTTCTGGGGGTGCTGTGGAATACTGTTGCAACTGTTGGGTCAGTTTAAAATCATCTGAGGCCTCAAAAAGGGCTTTTTTCATGTCACTTCCTGCCACGACATCACTTCTGGCTTATGACATCACTTCCGGTGGGCGGGTCCCGACACGTGCCAATCAAAAGTGAGTACCTGTTATTAAATCATTTAGGTGACACCACTGGAAAGACCCCCTCTTGAAACGCTAGAGAGCTGCCGCCAGTCTATGCAAACAGCTCTGCCAAGACAGAACAAAGGTCTGACTCAGTCTGTAGGAGCTCCGTATGTTCTGAAGGTGAGCTGTCGTTACGCCTGGTTTGGTCTGAGCATTGCAGGTTTGGGCATTGCAGTTGCCAATTGTAAAATGCATGGGCACGGTCCTCTGGGAGAAAAAAGCAGCAAAGTGGTCTTTGTTGATTGCACCAACGTTGTGGAAGGAAATTCATTCATTTTAATGACACTCTTCCTTCACATTCAGGCTGTTTAAAACAATGATCACAGGCTGGCCAGGGTGCAGCCTGATTTTCCCCCCTGAGATGAGAACATTTCTTTCTCTTATAGAACAATAACCGTCCTGTCAAATTGACTGTCTGTGGTGTGTTTTTCTTTTCTGTAGCAACATCTGAAACAAATAAATCCATTTTCTTTTGTTCCTCAGTGCACCAACCTTTTAAAAAAATAGAGAGGGAGAGGGAAATAATCAGAAAGTGAAATAGAGTTCACCTTCCAAGTGTCGCATGTGGCTGGAAATAAAATAATTTCGTTTCATGGCGTGATATATTCTTAATACCTTTTCTCCCTTCAGATTTACTACCTTGTCAGAAATGTAACTTGAAATCTACAATCCAGGGAAGGAAGCGGGATATTTGGACTTGGTGCCTGCACAGATGCCAAGCAACGCATGTCTAGCTCGGTGGCGCCCAGGAGGCCGTGCACGAAGGTTCTTTGACCTGTTGCGATTCACAACTTTTCAATAAACAGTTATTTCTTTTTGGACTAAACTAGGCTTGCACCAGTCGTGACCCCATGCAGGGACAGCACACGCATGACTAGGCAAAGTGATGTCAGTTTTATCAGCAAGGGATTGCGGTGGGTGAGAGGGTGGTAGATTTGGGGTGCCCTTCCCCTTGAGGCTGCCACCACTGCCCTGGACACCCCCCCACACACACACACATTATCTGATTTCCACTCACTAAAAGAGGGCAGAAAGTGGATTACTTGCCCAGGGCCGGCTTTAAGCCAATGTGACCAATGACGTCACATTGGGCCCCAGTGCAGGCAGCAGATCACCTGCTGCTGCAGCCAGGATCTCTATGGGCTGTAAGTCAGTGGGGTGAGCAGAGCAGCTTTAGATTGGGCCCTTTACCACCTGCCCCTGCCTCTGAATGGCCCAAAAAGTACCTCCTGGAAGCAGTTGCTGGCAGCGGCGGCATTCAGCCGGTACGCTGGGCAGGACTTATCTTTGAGCGGCAGTCCGCCCGCTGCGTCACGGCGCGTTCCGCCGCTTTCCCGCCTGCCGGAAAGCGGCAGAACGCGCCGTGACACAATGGGCGGACTGCCGCTCAAAGGTAAGTCCTGCCCAGTGTACTGGCTGAATGCCGCCACTGGTTGGTGGTGACATCATCATGTCACCACCACTGATTCCCATGTGCAGCATTTTGAGCATGCCACCACTAGCGCTCTTCTTGGTGAGTGGGGGGCTCCGCAGAGAGAGTGGGAGTGCCTTGCATTGGGCCCCGCCGCTCCTAGGGCCAGCCCTGCACTTGCCTTCCCACCTTGCTCCTGGCATGTTTTTTTTCTTCCAATATGGACTTTCAGTTTGATTGAGAGGGACTGCCCAAACCAAGGCGCCCCTTCATTCATGCAGTCCTTTTAAATCAAACCAGAAGTCCTGCACTTCCACTACGGAAGAAGCCATGAAAACAGGGTGATCAGGTGTCATAACCGCAAAGGAGGACACACATGCACCCCAAAATGTAGGACATACCTGAGAAATGCAGGACGTTACAGAATAAAGGCTAAAAACACTCACATGTATATTGATTTTGGGGCGTTTTGCCCTTCTTAAATGCAACCCCACGAATGAAGAAACAAAGGGCAAACACGCAAGTGAGTGATCAGGGTAGCCCCTCTTGAAGCCGGCGCCCCCTGTCTGTCTTAAAATGTAGGACACTTTGAAATTTCCCCAGGACAGAAGGTTGAAATGGAGGGCATGTCCTGGAAAAAGAGGAAGTCTGGTCACCCTGCATGCAAAGAGCACAAGAAAGGGACCTTAAAAAAAATGGGCAGAGGTGGCAGTGATGGTCCCAAGTTCCAGGTTGTGAGCCTAATTCTTTACATGTCTACTCAGAAGTAAGTCCCATTATCGTCAATGGGAGTTGCTCCCAGGAAAGTGTAGGTAGGATTGGAGCCTGTTTGGCCTCTAACCCAAGCCTTGCCAGTTCACTGATCTCCCCAACTCTCAAAGCTTCCCTCATCCATATGGCTAGGCTGGCCCTGGGCTAACTTCTTATCCCCACTGGCATTCTCAATGGTTGCAAATCACGTGATACAATCAATGGATCACTTAGCCTTCTGTTGGTGAGCATCTTCTCTATTTTTGCAAACGTTTTACGTGATGGCGATTCTGCACTGAACTCTAAAACCTTGTTCCAAAGTGTGCTTGCTTTGGAAAGGGGATTGACTGCATTTTTCCAGCTGCTCTCTAGCATGGCTAATCCCAGGAACTATAATTCCAGGGCAGTATATGATAAGGGGATTGCACACAATCCTATCAACATTTACATGCACTAAGATTATGAGCTTAGAAAATAGACCAGTTTTTTTTTTTCCTTTTGAATGCTCACTGAGAAAGCTCACAAACGTCCAAGTGGTTCCTAATCAAGCTGAGGGAAGATCACTCATTGCAACATTTGACTTGGCACATATCTGGCTCTAACTGCTGCTTCCCAGCAGCGATTTCTGTGAATGTAGCTTGACTTCTGCTTATTGCTGCCCAGGATGATTTTAAAGTGACCGGCTTCTATCGCAGCACTTCAATATGTTAATTTTTGGCCAAAGAATGGTCGTGTCTGTTACACTTGCTTCAAAACATTCTTTTCCCCAAAATCACATTACATTTACCCGTGTAACTGGAAAAAAAAATAATGGTTTATTTTATTGGATGACCTTCTAACTATAATTAGGAGTGCACAAGGCAATTCTGATAACAAGAAATAATGAACCAAATTTTCTGCTTAAAACTCAAAGCAAACACGGCCCAGTTGGGAGTTATCACAAGATAAGATACGCCAAGGCATTCGGATTAAAGGTTACTCTTTTGCAGAGAATAAGTGGAAACGTTGCCTTCCTGCAGTTCAGGGCTGCAAATGAAGTAGGTCAGGCTTGAATTTGTTGGCCCCCTGGACGATCCATTAAGCAGAAGCATTGCACCCATAGAGCATGGTGTAGTGCCTGCCATGGGCGCTGGTAAGGGGGCTGGGTGCCCCGCAGAAGAAAGCGGCGCCGAGCTGGGCCCTTCTGCCCCCTTGCCTCCATTACACTCAGAAATGGAGCCATTCTGGAAGCAGGGGGCAAGGCTGCATGGGGGACGGGATGGTGAAGGTGCAATCCTAACCAACTTTCCAGCACTGACTTAGCTGTGCCAATGCGGCATGTGATGCATTCTGCGGTGGAGTAGTAGTCATGGAAACCTCCTCAAGGTAAGGGAGTGTTTGTTCCAGTGATGTCATGCAGGGGGAACGCAGGGGAACTCAGTTCCACTAGTTAAAATTAGGGCTGACTCCGCCCACTTCACTCTCCCCCCTCCCCCTCCCAATTCCTCTGCAAAGAGCTTTTCTTCTTGGTTGGCCGGCACTCAGAGGGTTAAAGGGAGCGACTCCGGATTCCTAGGGGGGGGGCGAAGGGGGAAGGGCTGCAGTGGGGAAGTCCCGTCCTCCACAACCCCCTTCCTCGCTCCCTCCAGCCACACACGTGGAGTCAGCAGCCGCTCTGGTGAGTCTGCAGCCCACTGGGGAGAAGGCAGTGATGTCATTCAGGGGGAACGGACCAGAACAGGCGTTCCAGATCCTAATGGGCTCCGTGGCTGCTTCTGGGGTTGTTGTTTTTTTTCCAACATTTGAATTTGAACTCAATAGTGAGTTCCAGTTCCTAAATCATTTGAATGACACCACTGGTTTGTTCCCTTGCCCCAGAGCTGCATTGCCCTCTACTCTGGTGCTGGAAATTTGATTAGGGTTGCTCCCTGAATGTCTTTAGTCACTAGCCTGCCCCAGGCACAATAAGAACCAGCTCTGGCTCTGCCAACACAGTAAGTGCTCTGCATTTTCTGTCTCCTCACTGGGGTTCACTATACCCCAGGGCCATGATTTTCAACCTTTTCCATTTCATGGCACACTGATCAGGGATTCAAATTATCAAGGCACCCCATCAGTTTTTTGACAATTGACACCACACTGCTGGGGGGAGGGGTTCCCCCCCATGGCTCTACTAATAAATGACCCTGCACCAAACTCACACAGCACACCTGTGGATCATTCGTGGCACACCAATGTGCCACTGCACACTATTTCAAACATTGCTGCCCTAGTGCATGGCGTCTCTCTTTTTTTTTTGCCTGCCAGATTTCTGCCTGTGTTTCTGCCGTTTTAGGAGTGGGGATGGATAGTGAGTTTCCGTGCAAGCCTGGGTCTACATGTGAGGATAAACCCACCTGCGGCTGGGTCGCCTAAGGTTGAGGGATGGACTTGTGTGTGTGTGTGTGTGTGTGTGTGTGTGAGTGAGTGTTCACACGCGCAAGCACATGTGCTGTAACAAGGCAATAGACGGGGAAAAGTGATGCCTTGACTGAGCTGCAGAGGCCTTATTTGTAAAGTGAGGAGGAGAACTTGTCTGCACATCCACCAGGGGCTTCCACTTAATGTGGCAGGAACTTTCCTGACGAGTTTTGGAGGGGGCTCAAAATATCTGAAAGCCTAGGGGTCCAGCCATGGCTTAGTACAGCCCTGGGACAGGGAGTCGGGTTAGGACCTGGTGCATACTGGTGCCACTGAGATTCACACCGCTGTCTGCTGTTCTGCCTTTCAACCCAATTGGAGGCAAGGAGAGAATTAGTGGGAAGTTGAAAAAGGTGCTCAGGAACAGAAGGTTTTAAACCGTTGTTTGGTGGAGTCAGAGAAAGAGAGAAGGGAAATTATCTAAGCGTAGTCTGGTGGTGCGTTTTCCCAGGAGCGCACAAAAGCTAATTGCACTCCCAAGCAGAGAGGTGCCTGAAGGGACAAATGGCATGCCCGGGTGTGAGCAGCACCCATGTGTAGTGGAAGAGCCTGGTGGAAAAAAAAGACCAGAGTGGGGGTTGAAATGGCGGAAAGAGAGCAAAGGCGGTTTGGAGTTGGAATAGAAGGGCTCGACCCTAGCTGGGAAGGCCCACAGAAGAGATCTAATTTCCCAAACAGCTGTTCATTTCAACTACAATGTGCCCACTGATGGAACGAGTGTTCTGACTGGACCAGCGGAAGGCCTTTTCCATTTTCCACCGCAGTGATGACAATGAGGACTGACAGTGCATATGGTTGGTGACCATGTGCACCCACTACCAAAGTGCCCAGCCACTGCCCGATGAGGTTCTTTTGTTGGCATGGGTGGTATGTGATGGGGGGGAGTAGGGGGCATTTCAGGACAGGGACTGGGGGCTTTTTGGGAAGAGACAGTCATTGTGCATGCTGGATCCTAACCCCATTTTTGGCCCATGCCCCTGTGGGCTAAGCCCATCTTGGGTAAAATAAAATACACGTGCCTGTTTTCTACAGCAGCTTGGGGAATAGGACTGGGTTGCATGAGAACTATATCTATCCAGTATTCAAATTAAACAGGGAGAGCAAAGAATCAAAATCATGCAATTGTTGAATCTTTTGCACAGAAAAGATGGCGATACCTTCCTCCCACAACACAGAAGGAGCTTTTCCTTTTCATTTGTAAACATCTTCTGTTCTCCCTGTTTTTCCAAACCCTCAATCCCTTTGAATTGCGTGAATTGGCCTCCTTCAAAGTGACAAGCTTCAATCACTCACAGCTTTCTAATTACACACCCAGTGTGCGCTGCTCCTAGGTAGCCAGGCTAATAGAGATGTAAATTTGGGGGGGATCACTGTTGTGGGCAGATAATATAAGAGCAGGATTCTGTGCCATTCACCATTAGAAATCCCAGAGAATGGAGATTTGCATCCCAGAAGAGGCGACCTGCAGCTTCCATGGAGATGCCTGCTGCTATCAACTTCTAATAGAATGCTTGTTGATTAGCTGATCACTAGATTACAATGTAATTTGGGTCTGGCATTTTTTTAAATTGTAGCACTACGAACAGTACTATGGTCAGATCAAGCCAAGCAACAAAACAGCTCTGTTTTTGGCCACCTCTTGGTATTAAAATTTGCTGATCCGTGTTATGTTCAACAAGAACTAACCACAGTAGGATACGGTTGCATGAGGGAGTCGTGAATTGCACTCACAATGTATTTCTTTCCTTCTTGATTTATGTTGCAAGGGCAGCTCACTCTTTGAAATTGTTGGGTTTCTTCCCATTTCAGACAAGACGCGTATATGTCAGAGCAGCTATTTTCAACCAGGGTGCCGCGAATGGTCCGCAGGTGTGCCACAGGAGTTTGGGAAAGGGTCATTTGTTAATAGGGTCATTGGGTGTGTGTGAGCCCCTCACCAGCAGCATGATGTGCTTTGGTAATTGTCAAAAACAGATGGTATGCCTTGACAATTTTAGTATCTTCATCAGTGTGCTGAGAGATGAAAAAGGTTGAGAGCACAATCCTAATCTGGAGTTAGGCTGGCACAGTTAAACCAGCAAAGTTTGGTCGGCGCAAGAGACACTGTAAAGTATGTTTGGACTACTCGGAGTCATGGAGGCCAGAATACAGATGTGTGCCATCCTCCCTGACTCAGAGAGTGGTCCAATCGTGCTTTACGGTGGCGTTTGTGCCAGCCAAACATCGTGAAAGGCACCTCTCCATCTTTCGGCAAGAAGTACTCTGAAGCAAACCATTACAATAGATTACAAAGGCAATGGTAGCACAGTAGAAAATAGTAGCACTGTAATACAGCCATCATCAAATTCCTTGGGAGTTTCAGATCGTCTGTTTCCCTGGGGTTGGCTGAAACCAAATATTTTCATACATCAGGTGTGTCAGGGGGTGGTTCCAGAACAACATTAAGCTGTTCTAGAACATTTTTTCTATCTGTTATTTTATCTTTCTGCCTGCTCTTCTCCAACACTGTGGTTGTAAAGTACTGAAATGCATCATTTTTCATAATTGCTGGAAATAGCAGTGCATGTGTTTTAGGGCGTTTGCCTATGTGTTTGGACCACTTTCAGAGAGGCCCGTACACAGATGTGTGACATCCTCCATAACTCCAGGTTAGGATTGCTCTCTGAAAAGAGCTAATTTGTGCAAATGTGTGTGCACACGTGTGCACACACACCTCACCAGCTTCTGTACTGCAGACTACAAAGAGAAAAATGTAGCATCTGATTATGACATGAAATGACCCCCTAGAAATGATGCTCAAATCCATATGCAAATGGATTTTCAGAGATATTGTTATACATACAGGTCATATTGTTATGAATGGGACATACTCCCAATCATTTAAGACTAAGAATGTTTGGGCACAAAATCTCATTCATTTCATAAAGGAGTTTATGCAGGAGCCTTTTGCAGCAGATAATGACCACCATACCCATTATCTCGTCTCGACATCTTTGACTCATGGACCCTTCGTACACCATGTCATGGATAACCTAAAATTAAACATGCTATCTGGATCTTTTTCTGTCCTCTGGTTGTATCATATTGCAACCTTTACTCTGCAGGACATATTTCCTTGTTGGGATTCTAATTAACAGGACGGATCTGCACCAACTCTGACAGATTCTGAAGTAGAATCAAAATATCTTGTTTGTAATGCTGAGATACACTACCCCATCCAGCTTGCACTTGTACAGCTATAACTCCCCATGTAATGGAATAGGATCTTTACACTTGCCTATAAGCAGGGGATTTGTCCCTATCTCCTTCCTCTCCCGCCCCCACGTTTCTCCTTACATAATTGCTAAAGACTTTCTCCTTTAGAGCTTGCAGGCAGCAATTTCTCATTCTGTAATTTGTTTCCCTTATCTTTTCCATGCAAGCCGTAACTCACACTCTGTAGTCTTGTTTGGTCCCCTTCCTGTCTCCCTTTCCATTAGGTCTTTGAATAGTCCCCCAAGAAATGGCATATTTCACGAACAAATTGATTGCACTTTCTGTTCCAGTCAAACAGCCTTCTGTTCCAGTCAAGCCTTGTTTGCATGAAATGAGTGTCTTTTAGGATTCTCTAGGATGCATCCAGGTACCCGCATTTGAATGCAGTCTCTCTCTATCACACCTTGCTCAGGATTCCCTTTCATGCTTCACACCTCCCTCCTCCTTGGCAAGAGAGTCAGTGGACTAACTACTGGGGTGCCCTCAGGGTTCCCATTCCAATATAGAGTTCTGCTCTTCTTCAAACAGGCTAGCCAGCTGCTTACTTATCTCAATGCATAGCAATAGGCCTCATGGCACCCACAGAACTTTTTCTGTTAGGCATCAAATATATGCTTTCCAGTGGGCTGGTGCTTGCCGGTGGTTTCCCAAACTTTGAAATACTGGATGCTGTTGCATGCTAGTGCGCAATCCATCAATGGGGATTTGCTATCAAATTAAGGATTGGAATTGACAGGATAGCCTGGATACTGAACGGACAACAAGTGAAATGAGATCTGGTCCTGAAATAGCTTCTGAATCTGATCTTCTAATGCACTGCTTCTCAAACTGTGGGTCGGGACCGACTACCTGAGTTGCAAACCAATTTCAGGTGGGTTGTGTAGCACCTACGGCAGCCATATTGAAATAATAATGGGAAGATGCGATGCTGGAAAGGGGGAGGTATGTGTGGTTATTTTGCTTCTATCAAGGTTGGAAATAGGCTTTTTTCTTTCAGATTCACTTTGCTATTGGAAAGTGGCAGAGAAATAACCCAATGTTTACTGCTGCATTCTCAGGAAATTAGCAGGATCTGGTGTCACAAAGACAGCAATTCCTGCCATGACATCACTTCCGGTGGATCCAGGGTATATTGTTGTTCTAAAAAGTGGGTCCTGGTGCGAACCCCTGCTCTAATGAAACCAGGATACTAGTGGCAAATTGGGGGGGGGGGACACAGGCACAGCAAAATGCACCCAAACCACAGCTCCCAGAGAAAGCCATGGATCCCATCCCCACCCCTACTGGAAATCAGCCAGGACAAAGGAAGGGAACAGAGGACTGATGTGATGGACCATTACTCCTCCCTCCATTTGTTTCAAGCTACAAAGCATGAGAGTGCAATCCTAACCAACTTTCCAGCACTGACTCAGCTGTGCCAATAGGGCATATTCTGCATCCTGCAGTTGGGGGCCAGTCACGGGGGCCTCCTCAAGGTAAGGGAATGTTTGTTCGGAGCTGCATTGCCCTTACCCCAGTGCTGGAAAGTTGGTGAGGATTGCATCTTGAATAGGAGGAACTGCCAAGAGAAGAGAAGCAGGAGTGTGTGGTGGCAGCAAAGTTGCTGCTGCCAAAGAAGAAGGAGCGGGTGGGTGTTCTTTTTTCCATTCCCCTCGCAATGGGAGGGGACAAGCGGAGAAGAAATGGGGGAGGCCGGCTAGGTGCGGTGAACTTTGTGTACCAGAAAAAAAGAGGGGGTTGGTCAGCCGAGCCATGAGGCTGACTGAAGCAGTTGCTTTGAGCAGTGAGTTAGCGGGGAGTGGTAAGCTGACGAGGGGTGCACTTTACCCCATTATCTACTAACCACTATGTCTGGCCCACCAACCACCCAGCTTCTTCAATCAGCTCTCCGATCCTCTCCTGGCTTTTGCAAGAAGCTTCACAAGGGAGATCCTGCTCTGATCAAGGCTGATCAAGCCTTGGAGCAGGCTTGCTTGGCTCTGCCTCCTTTCCCTCCCCTCCCCAGCAGTTTGATCCAACAGAATGGGTGGAAAGTAAGGGGAAGAGGTCCCCACCCCACCCCAAAAAAGGTTAAATGAAGTGGTGGAAGGAAAGGGAATTCCAGGGAACAAGCCAGGAAGCCTCAGTAGGCCAGAATGGGTGCCTGGCATTGATGGGAGTTTGCAGCCCAGGATTGCTGACTACTTGGACTAGACCAGGAATGCTGCTCCTGCTGCTCCTGGCATTGGGCGTTTTTGTTCTTGTCCTTTCTTGCCTTACGTGCAACCAGAAAACAAGAAAGACGGAGGTGGAACTGGGTTCAGAATATGAGGAGATACAACATGGGGTGGTGGTGGGGAAGAACACTATGCAGGGCCAGGGGTAGAAAGCTCGGGTGGCAGGAGGAGGTGGACTGGCAAGGGAAGGTCTGCAGAATGATGAGCTGTACTTAAGGGCACAATCCCAACCTGGAGTTAGGCCAGCACTGTTTGGCTAGCACAAGGGACACCATAACATGTATTTGGACCACTCTCGGAGTCAGAGAGGATGGCTCATGTCTGTGTACTGGCCTCTCTGACTCCAAGAGTGGTCCAAACATAACCTACGGTGTCCGTTATGCTGGCCAAACTTTGCTGGCCTAACTGTGCCAGCCTAACTCCAGATTAGGATTGTGCTCTGAAACATGCATATTAATCTGGAGCTCAACAAAGCTTTGACAACAGGTCTTTCACTCAAAAGCAAACCTCTCTGAAAACAGATTGGACCTTTCTAGTGGCTTTCCCTTCCTCTTAATTCTTAATACAACTCAGCCATTTTACACTTGCGAGAACTCAATATTGTTGTGACTCGAGAGCCCTAGAAAAATGGGAAAGATGCACATTAACTCTTGATGTATTTCTCACAATACTCTGGTATTTCAGCCCTGGCAAAATGCCAGCAGAACATTCTTTCCATGACTGACTTGCACTTGGCAGAGACTACAAACAAACAACTTAAGAAAGGATCTCTTGTGGCAGCTGACATTTTCCTTGACATTGTACCTATTGGCGCTAGTATGTGACTTGGGGACACTTGAGCTTCCCAAACAATTTATCTGTACTTGCTATATATCTTTGAAAAGCACATTCCCCTTGTATCCTCCTGATCTGTCATATTAAGCTGCTCTCCCTTCTGCCTTTATCAGAAAACTCTCCCTTCCACATTTTCCCATAGAATATTTGAGCCTAGTTCTCATGCAACAAGAGGTGATGATGGATGATTTTGCTCATTTCTAAAGAGCAGGAACTCTGTTGCCATGAATAAACCTGTTCATAATTAAGCATCTCCTGGAAGGTCTTCATCAGTCTGACTTTGTATTCTTAGTGCTGGTATGTGGCTGGTCTCCTGTTTGTGACCTTCTAGCCTCAAATTCTTCTTGTTGGCTGTTTATGTAGATTTGCCTTTCTGCCTAGACCAGTGATTTTCAAACTTTTTCATCTCATGGCACACTGACAAGGCTAATGAAAGTGCAGCCCAGTGCAGACAGCAAAATGTTGCCCTAGAAGTGACATCACAACAGGAGGTGACATCACAGTTGTTGTTTTTTAGCCATAACGTTTGATAGAATGAAGCTATTACATTCTGGTTTGTTTTATTGCATTCTGCATTAAATTATCTTTCGAATAATATATGATGGTATTATTCATGCATACCAAGGTTTTAACCATTTTGGCCATTAGTATCAAGCTCAGCTTCTTGCCCCTCTAAAGCTTGTTCCCCAGTGCAGTTGCACTCCCTGGCACTTCTTTAGCTACGCCCCTGCAAGGCACTAAAAATTGTCAAGGCACAACATCAGTTTTTTGACAATTGGCAAAGTACACCATACTGCCAGTGGGAGGCTCACACTCCCAATGGCCCTACTAATGAATGGCCCTCCCCCAAATTCCTTTAGCACCCCCGCAGATCATCCATAGCACAACAATGTGCCACAGCACAGTGAGTGAAAATCACTTGTCTAGACTGCTAGACTTGAACCTGTATATGATTGTTTGTGCGCATGCATGCACACCTGCATGTATAGATAGGCTTTACACAAGAATGCAAATCATTGGTCCATCTTCTTCGACAACTGAAGCATTATAATCATGAATTTAATGGTGGGCCCAGGCCTTAGTAGGTTGGAACATCAGTGTTTTGCACACTCAAAACCATGCATGCTCCCTTTAACATGTGAACATACGGAGTTACTTTATGCTGAGCACCGTTAAACCCAACTGGTAACATAACAGTTCTCAAAGATCTTTCCCAGGTCAGCTGCCTCTAAACAAAGATGCTGGGGATCTTGGATATTCAAAGCAGATATTCTCCTACTGAGCTATAGCTATTCCCCGCTAATTGATTTCTGCATTCATTTCCAGCATTTAAAAAGGGGATAAAACAGCTTCATGGAATCATGAGAGAAAGTGGAGAGTCAAAAATGAGTCAGGTCACAAATATCAAAATTCAAGTTGCTGATTGCCACTGAAAGACAGATGTTCATTCTTGAGTCATTCTTCATTTATTTATTTATTTATTTGAAGAATTTATATCCCACCTTTCCCATGCTGAAGCAAATGCCCAAGGCTTACATGGGTAGACTAATCTAAACCACCATTTTTAATGGACTTCTGACAAATATACAGTAGTCTGTGATTCTCTGAATCCTCAGTCCCAGATGTAGCCTTCACAGTATGGTTCTCTGCTCTGGCTGTGTGCCATTTAAGAGCCATTTAAGAGGCTTCCTCCCTAAAAACAAGTGGTGAGATTTGTTTGCTGAAGAACTGCTCAGTTTCACAATGCTAGCTGTCACTTTGAAAGTACCTTGCTTTGTCATTTCCAGTTTTCGGAGGCACATTAGTCTTAACTGTCATTCCTACAGAAAGAATCTGAACTGTTAACTGGAAGGGGAAAACTGATGGGTTATTTGTTTATTTAAAGGATTTTTGTCCCGACTTTCCTATGCCAGAGCAAATGCCCAAGGCTGTTTACAACTCAGATTAAAATATACAGTGTATAAAAACAAGAAATAAAATCATAAGGGAACACAACCAATTGGAGGAGGGAAACCGTTTGCAATGAAAGGTCTCCTATAGAGGTACAGGAGGCAGACAAATAACACATCACACAAATATAAGATGGGACTAAGTTGTTTTGAGCCCACACTGAAAGTCCTTGAGGGAGGGGGTAGTTCTTAGTCCTCCATTAGGGAACTTATTACCCACAAACTATTATTTTTTCTTATGAACCTCAGATCTTCCTTTACTTTCCCCCCATTTATATCTTGTAGAGGCATGGAGGGTTGCACAAATAGTAGTCAAAACATGAGAAACCTTTGTATAATACTAAAACTTTGGTTAACATTTTTAGAAGTCAGAAAGAAGTCTTCAGAAATGTATGAAGGTAAGCAAAGCCCATGCTTCCCAAAACTTTCTGATGGCACTCTCTCTCTCTCTCTCTCTCTCTCTCACACACACACACACACACACACACACACACACACACACCAATTTGATATCATTAATGTCAGAATATTTCATTTTGGAGAATAAAACAGCATCTGCTGAAGGTCATTTTTTTTCTTGCTACTTAGGGAATTTGTCAAAAGAGATTGCTGATAGTTCCTTATTTCAGTGGCTGTCACATCGTTCAAACAGAGATTTCATGTGACTCTTTGAATTACATGTTCCTTTGGATGCGGTATGCTGTGTCAAAGAGCCAGTAATGCTATCTGCCAGAAGCCTTACTCATAATAGAATCATGGGAGAAACAGTGAAGGGGGTTTCCTCTGGCCAGCTTGGAAAACACACACAGAAGAAAGGCTGAGCCGAAGGTTGTGTCTGAGAGCCAATTTGTAGGCGCTTTATGCTTGTCACAAGCCTGCCTGGAAGCTGCTTGTTTTCAATCCAGGCTCTAAAGATGCTTGAGGAGGCCTGCTTGTCATCATCATGAACAGAGATCATGGCTTTGCATCATTGGCCCGTTAGGCAGTGTGTAGGATTATGGTTGCAATGAAATATGTGACTGGGTCACTACAAACACAGTTTGGTTTGGCTATTACAGCCACTGATCCCCAAACAGAAGGTGCTTTAGATCAGTGTTAGAGCTTGTGCCTGGCATGCAGAAAGTTCCAGATTCAATCCCTGGGAAAGATGGGCTGGGAAATACCCCAGCAGCTTTCTGGTCTGGAAGATCTACTGCTACTGATGCTACATGCATCAGTGGTCTGATTCAGGAGAGGGCAGCTCCCTAAATTCAGTAGTGTCATTCACAAACGAGCTGCCGGAACGCGAGGCGGGACTTACCGCCTGATTGGCTGCTCGTTCCTGATGCGTCGCTGCCTGCCCGACCGCCGCACGGGCACCCCTGGCTTCGGAGGGGGTGCCCGCTTGCCTGGGGGGCGCGCTGGGTGCCGAGGCGAGCCGCGGAGGGGCGCGCCACCCGGAGGGAGCCCCTGCGGCGGGTGGGCAGGCGGCGACGTGTCACGGGCTGCCTGTCAATCAAGCGGTAAGTACCGCCTCGCGTTCCGGCAGCTCATTTGTGAATGACACTACTGCCTATATTCCCTGCATGTGGTGGAATATAGGAACAGAGGAACAGAGGGCAAACAGCCAAGAAATAGGAATGATTTAAGCTCTCTCTGAAAGGCCATGAGTGTTTAGTTCTTAGTTCTTCTGGTAGGGAATTCCATATTTGTGGAGCCATTACAGAGAAGGCTCGCTCCTGGGCTGCTGTTCCTTTAACTTGGGACAGAGGGGGGCACTTGGAGGAGAGCCCCTTTAGATGATCTAAGAGAGCAAACCGGTGTGTATGGGAGAAGGTGGTCCTTTAGCTAGGCTGGGCCTAAGTCAGCCCTCTTTTTCTCCTCCCCCCATATAATTTTCATTTCCCCAATCAAAGGACTATCTCTTGATCCATATAAAGTAGATCCCAGAGTAATTAGGGGCCTGATCCTATTAGACACAGCATGGGCAGTAAGAGTGTATTGCCAGTGCTAATGTCGGAAAGGTGTCACAAGGCACCTCCAGCACTGGTGGTAAGCCCTCACCACTGCTGCTAGCCCAGTGCAGGAACACACCGCAGCAATGCAGCAATGCAGAGGCAGCAATGCAGAGCCAGTGTAGTGAGTTTTAGTGCCACTGGTGTTTTGCATTTTTTTTGGGGGGGGGAGCAGAGCATGGGCAGGACCAGAAATGGACTCCACTGCTGGATCCACGCAGCCTGACACAGAGGCCCTCACAGCTGTGCTGGCAAAATAGCCAGCACAGATGTGAGGAGACCCTTCGGTGGCCCTGTACCCTTACCATAGGGGAAGGGGAAGCCCTTTCTCCTGAGGTGCCTCTGGCCCTTGCCCGGCACTGGTAGGATGCAGCAGTAGCATAGGATTGGCCCGCCTGTCTGCTGTGGCTTTACCTCTTACTGGTTTAGAAGCAGCAGAAGCATCTGACATTGGTGACCATTAAACTTTATAGTGCAGATTTATGGTGTCCCGTTTTAGTGTGAAGTTTTGATTGTCTTTAAAGGGGATGTAGACGTACAAAGTACCAGAGGTGCTCTGCTTTTTACTCTTCACTCTAAACTCCCGAAAGACCACAATTATCTCAAGAATCCCCTAATTGCGCGGGGACGGACGGACGACTTCATAGCCTAAACCTGGGCAGCCTCATTCCTGATCGTCACTATTGTGGAGCTGCAACATCCCCTTTACTGGAATGCCTTTATTTTGGGTCTTGCTGTCTCCTCATGCTTTGAAAAATGTTACTGAAAGACTGACTTGATAACCATATCTCTGTTGTTGCCAAGTCTTTTGTGTGTGATGCCCTAATGGCAGGTTTAGCCCCAGTATCAGACTATCAGATTCCTTACTCCATTGCAACTGAAGCCTCTACCTGTTGAAGGAGAAACTTCAGTTAGCTTGAGCCAGACCATTAGAACCACAACACACCTTTTTAGGTTATGGAAATCAGGTGATGCTAGAGAACCAGTCTGCTTGCAGTAAGGCTTGAGTTACCTCTAAATGTGGAAGGAAAGTCTTAAAACAGACAGACAGACAGACAGACAGACAGACACCTCCAGATGCTGTCCATCATTCTGGACATTGCTGAGGAAGGTCAAAAGCTAATCCGCTGTGCCTCCTGATTGATGCCTGTCTCCTCCAGGCAGCTACTGGCACTTGGACCTAATCTTTTAGCGCCCTATAAAATCATCTTCTATTCAAGTGATGAAACTGTCTACCCCAATTTGCCATGCGCCACTCACCCTCCAGATTTTTATCACAACAAAACAAAAGCACATCAAAACAGGCCGTTCCAAGAGAGCCCCATTCACGTGGCTGACTGAAATGGCTGCTTCTAGTCGCAGGTTGGGGAGCAGAGGCAGATCTAAGGGAGGGCAAAGCTCTAAGTTTTGCAAGAAGCCTTACCTTGCAGTGGAAATTACTCCTCTCCTGCACCGTTTTAGCCAATCCTCACAGGGAAAAGCAACATCTTGGCGTTGCTTACTGGCTACAGCAGCAAGGGAGAGGAGGGATTTACATGACAGGGTAAGGCTTCTTGCAACACTTAGAGCTTTGCCCTCCCTGTAGATCCGCCTCTGTTGGGGAGGCAATGCTTCACTGGGCCATTGACCTGTCCTTCTTACTCACTTGAGAATGGGGAGGTCACCTCCCTTTCTGTCTCTATCCTTGCCAGTGCCACATGAGAAACCAGGGCAGCTGAAGAAGGGTTGGTGGTAGGGGAGGTATTCCCGAACCCCCCACAAATACAAAAATCCATGGGTATTCAGATCCTCTGAGGGATCCTCAAAGGGCCTGAGGGTCACACTTGGAGGTCTTCTGAGGTGTAAAGTCATTGAGTATAGCCTTCTCAGAAGGCTTCCCAGAGGCTTCTGACAGAAATGTCTGAGATGAGAAAAAATCAAAAGTGCCTGTGAGAAACCTATAGGAGGCCTTCTGAGGCATGGGAATGGCTACACAGCCTCCCCGTGTCTCAGAAGGCCTCCTATAGGTTTCTCACAGGCACTTCTGGTCACATCCAGGCAGTCTCTTGAGGCCCTCCAGCTGCCGGTTGGCACCTGTGATGAGTGCCACCTGTGGTGAGTTTGGTGCCGGTTGGCACCAAACTGTAGCGCACCTGGGGTGCACGGGAGTGGGTGCATGGCAACACTTGAGGAGCGGAATTTGCCAGCACCATTTCTGTTGGAGGCATCAGCTTGGGCTGCCCCTGGGTAGTTGCCTTCTGACTGATGTGCCATTGAGGGCATGCCAAACTGGGCTCAATGCTTAGTGTCCATCCCACTAGTAGGAAGTGCTTATCACACTTGAAGCTTTTCTGCGCATGTTCAAATGGCAGTAGGAGTGAGGTTGTTTTATCATGTTGGGAAAGTTCTCAGACAAAGTCCTGCTTTGGGGATGTCGTATCTGCAATGTTTGAAACTTCCACTTGGAAGTACCAGAGGCTTCTCTTGGAATATTTAGAAGGTTTAAACATGATTTTATGCCTTTTCCTCATCCTTCTGAAAGGCTCCTAATATCAAACCCACATTAGAGATTTCATAGAAACCGGAAGAGTGTTTTTATGCTTGATTGAACAGTACAGATGTATTATAAAAGGCTGTCACCCCAATTCAGCAGGGGAAATATGTGCGGGGAAGCTGGCTACTGTGCATGCAGTTGATGTGGACCTTGATGCACATCTGGATGCTTTTGCGCCAATTTTCTTTTGGTGTGCTTTGGAATGTGCATGGTTCATTCATGGTTCATTCAGGGTCATTCACTTTTGTGCAAGTATTACACATGACTCTTGCTTGCTGGAGGACATGTTATTTCATCTTTCTAATGCATCGTAGCTGTTTTCTATAGACAATTGCCTCTACAAGGGCAGAAGATTTAGCCGAGAGGGTTAATGCCTCTGTTTGCCCGAAAATAACAGCTGAAGATCTGAAGGTTGTGAGCTTGGGACTGCCGGAAGTCTCTGTGAGCGGCAGACCTTGCAAACTGCGGCTGATTAAAAGCTGAGTTCCAGCTGCCTCGTGGGAGGAGGAGTGTGCTGAAGTCAGCTGTGTCTCTGGTGGGAGCAGGGAAGCCTCATCAGCCAGCAGAAGACAGATGGGTGGCTAAGAAAGAAGGCTAAATCCAGAAAGATCTGTATGAGTGTTGTTCTTGAAAGACAGAACATTTCTGTAAATTGTAAAAACCTTCGGGTTTATGAATAAAAGTCTGCCTATGTAAACTGCCTTGAGTTACAGTCATTAGAGAAATCTAGTGATCTTAAGAAAGGCGGTATATAAATACATTTATTATTATTATTATTATTATTATTATTATTATTATTATTATTATTATTATTATTATTA
>JAJKFI010000018.1:17697968-17751735 GCA_029204185.1 Lerista edwardsae
AGAGAGAGAGAGAGAGAGAGAGAGAGAGAGAGAGAGAGAGAGAGAGAAACAACCAAAAGCATTAAAACATTAAACACAAACACACAGAATCTTTTAAAAAGATAGCAAAACCCAACAACTCTCATCAGGCCATGGGAGAGGGGGAAAACAATTGTCCAGGGGAGCAGTCAAGATATGGTACTACTTCAGAGGACAGGATCCAACCATCATCCAAATGCCAGGTGAAACAGGTATGCTTTGAGCGCTCTCCAAAAAGCTATGAGAGTTGTAGCTTGAAGGTCAGTGGGGGAAACAGGAGGCTAGACTAGATGGGCCTTTGGCCTGATCCACCAAGGCTTTAGGGCACAATCCTTATCTGGAGTTAGACCTGCACAGTTAGGCCAGCAAAGTTTGGCTGGCACAAGGGACTGTAAAGCGCATTTGGACCACTCTTGGAGTCAGGCAGGGTACGCACATTTGTGTGCTGGCCTCTCTGACTCCGAGAGTGACCCAAACATATTTTACAGTGGCCTAACTGTGCAGGCTTAACTCCAGGTTAGGAACGTGCTCTCAAAGTGAGAAAGAGACCTTGCACTTTTATGTGCTTAGTTACCGGTAACTCTGTTTTCCCATTGCCTTTTTCCATAGACTGCAAACACAGACAAAAAGGTGCCTTTCCGTGTGTGTGTGTGTGTGTGTGTGTGTGTGTGTGTGTGTGTGTGTGTGTATCTGCCCTTCCCCATTCTCTGACAATTCTTTTGCAACCCTCAAGAGAGATTTTCTGGCATCAGGGAGTCCATCTCTTAACAATGAGCTCCATAAATAGACATCAGCAGGCCATTCTAGACTATTAAACCTGCAATCTGTTTCACAAAGGAATATGAGCCCACAGTGTGTATATGTGGTACAAAATAAACAGAGGGCTCCATGTTGCAGGCTTGGGTTACAGGTATACCTGGGGTCTGCTTGAAGGTGATTTCTTGAGACAGGACTGATCCTTTCTATCCTAGAATGCCAGATGCAAGGGAGTGAAAACAGGATGCAGGCATCTTGTTGTCTCGTGTGCTCCCTGAGGCATCTGGTGGGCTGCTGTGAGATACAGGAAGCTGGACTAGATGGGACTTTGGCCTGATCCAGCAGGGCTCTTCTTACATTCTTATGTTCTTAGAGTGCCGTGCTTACATATGTTTTTCCCGCACCTAAATGTCTACCATATAGTTTTGTTTCTGAAGTTGATTTGGTGTGTTCTCATCCTGTACAAGTGCAAGCATTTCTGGAATATATGGTGACACCCCACTAACCAATGGCACAAGGCAATGATCAAGAGCTGTTCTGTCAGCTTTGTCAGATTATTAGTTTCGCCAAAGATAGCAGGAGGTAATTTTCACTGCCTGTGTGAGTCCTGTTTCAATTGTTGTTTCTCTCTGGCTTCTATTGCTGCCTCTAAGTGGCAATCCAAATGTGATGGCAGTCTAGTCCAGCCAACCAAAGCACACGCCTGTGGAAAATCTGAATGCAGCTCCTGCCTGTGCAACACTGTGGCTGCTGCAGTGCCTGCTGGCCTTTGAAGGTTCCATTGCAGGTTCAACCCAATCTCAGCAGGGACGTAAAACTGTTATGACCAATATCTGAGAATTACGTCTGTGGCTGGAAAATAGCTCTCTTCAGACTGAGGGAAGAACATATTTGTAAAGAATTGTGATGGGCCTGCTCTGAATCCATGGGGTTTTCTTGGCAGGAGTACTGGAGTGGGTTGCCATTTCCTTCTCCAGCGGATCACGTTTAGTCGGAACTCTCTACTATGACCTGTCCATCTTGGGTAACCCTACATGGCATAGCACACAGCTTCATTGAGCTACTCAAGCCCCTTCGCCACGACAAGGCAGTGATCCATGAAAGTGATCCATCTACCTCTGCTTCATTGACTATCCTAAAGCCTTTGATTGTGTGGATCACAACAAACTGTGGCAAGTTCTTGAGGAGATGGGAGTACCAGACCACCTGATCTGCCTTCTGAGAAACCTGTATGCGGGTCAGGAAGCAACAGTTAGAACTGGACATGGAACAACTGATTGGTTTCAAATTGGGAAAGGAGTACGACAAGGCTGTATACTGTCACCCTGCTTATTTAACTTATATGCAGAGTATATCATGAGGAAGGCTGGGCTGGATGACTCACAAGCTGGAATCAAGATTGCTGGGAGAAATATCAACAACCTCAGATATGCAGACGATACCACTCTAATGGCAGAAAGTAAGGAAGACCTAAAGAACCTTCTGATGAGGGTGAAAGAGGAAAGTGCCAAAATTGGCTTGAAGCTCAACGTTAAAAAAACTAAGATCATGGCAACCACTCCCATCACTTCCTGGCAAATAGAAGGGGAGCAAATGGAAGCAGTGACAGATTTTATTTTCCTGGGCTCCAAGATCACCGCAGATGGTGACTGCAGCCATGAAATTAAAAGACGTTTATTTCTTGGGAGGAAAGCTATGGCGAACCTAGACAACTTAATAAAAAGCCGAGACATCACCCAGCCAACAAAGGTTCGCATAGCCAAAGCGATGGTTTTCCCAGTAGCAATGTATGGATGTGAGAGCTGGACCATAAGAAAGGCAGAGCGCCGAAGAATAGATGCTTTTGAATTATGGTGTTGGAGAAGACTCTTGAGAGTCCCCTGGACTGCAAGGAGATCCAATTTGTCAATCCTCCAGGAAGTCAAGCCTGATTGCTCCCTGGAAGGACAAATCCTGAAGCTGAAGCTCAAATACTTGGGCCACCTCATGAGAAGACAGGACTCTTTAGAAAAGACCCTCATGCTGGGAAAGATTGAAGGCAAAAGGAGAAGGGGGCGGCAGAGGATGAGATGGTTAGATAGTGTCACTGAAGCGATGAACATGAAATTGGGTGAACTCTGGAAGCTAGTGGAGGACAGACAGGGAGGCCTGGCGTGCTGTGGTCCATGGGGTCGCGAAGAGTCGGACATGACTTAGCGACTGAACAACAACAACTGCTCTGAATAGGCCTGCTCTGGAGTGCTTTCGAGGCTGAATCCCCAAACCTGGGGTTTCTCAGGAGGAGCCGTATTAGATGTGCCGAGGCAGAGGCCATTAGCAGGGATCAGATGCACAAAGAATTGGAAACAAGTGCAATCACCCCTTGAAGGGAACAGTGATTAATATGTCTTGCATGTTGCTTTCTGGGCACTGGGGCCATTCTGAGGTGAGTTTACTGCTTGTTCTTCCACTATGAAAAATGAGACAAAGCTCTACTTTCTATTCAGTGTCATGAATCTTAAGATAAATGAATGTAAGAAATGCATTTTCTTCATAAAACAACCCCAGTTTGAAAATTTTCAGCCTGTCTTCCCAAGTTCTTCTTCCAAGGCAGCGTGCAAGTCCCTCCCCTCCATTCCACTCATTCCCCGTATAGGAACCCTGTGAGGCAGACTGTGAGGCCCAAGGCTCTCCTTCCCTTGTGCTGATGCAGCCCTGCCCAAAAGGCTTGATGTTGTGCTGCATCCTGTGGGCAGTGGGAGGAGAGGCAGTTTTGGGAGAGGGAAGGGAAAATATGTTTCCCAAACCTCCCATTGGCCAATGGCTCTCCAGAGACCTGCACTTGCTCTTTAGCTCATTCAGGGCCAAGGAGAGAAATGGGGCATGTCAGGCTACCAAGAAAGAGACAGCATTCTGTGCAATTTGTGCACACCATGTGCTACGCCTTCCAGCCTCCCAACACACACCCTCCCCTCCCCTATTCCACCCCATTCTACTCTCCCCTGCCTGTTCTGCCCCTGTCAGTGACTGGTCGCTCCGGCGCATAGTGGGCTTCTGTGGCCTCTGTGCTGGCACTCAGGGAGTGCCTAGCTTCATGTGCTGCTGGAGCAGGTTTTACAACTATCATTAAGGCAGTCTGTGCTGCTGGAATGCAAGTTACACCAGTAGATAAGCCTAGTAGGACTGGGCAGTAAAGCGGTAATAGCCCAATCCTATGCATGCCTACTCAGAAGTCAGTCTCACTGAGTTCCATGAGACCTGTTGCAAGGAAAGCTCCAAGGCTATAATCTTTGCATTATACTTACCCGAGAGGAACTGAAATTGATTCTGAGTAAATCTGTATGTCAATGGTTCTCAAGCTTTCAAAAAACTGGAGGCTGCTGCCTGATTTATGAATGCCAACACAGCTAAATGGTTCTTGGGTAAGAGGCTCCCTCTCCCAAGAAGCAGCTTGTTTATACACATAACCTAACTTACCCTGTCAGTTTTGTGATCCACCCCAAATTGGGTCACAACCCTCTGGTGGGTCCCAGATCCACAGTTTGAGAACCACAGGTTATATAGGATAGCACTGTAGGCTGTACAAAGCTAGGCTAGAATGAGTTGGCAGCGGGCTTCAGTGCACGTGGTATAGCTTTGCCTACTGGTTTGATCCCAGATGCCCCAGGGAGGGCAAGGAAAGACTCCTGGTTAAAACTTGGGTAGCCACTGCCAGTCAAAGCAGACAACACTGGTAGTCCACAACTCTGATTCAGTGCAAAGCAGCTTTATGTGCTTATACAAAGACTCAGTTTACTGTTGGGACCCTGAGACCACATAATGGATGTGTTCGCTGTCAGTTTCAAAGAGCTAACAAAATAACATGCGCCGGAGCAACCTACAACGGGCCCATCTTTAATTTGTCATATTCTGTGCATTGACTAAAGCCATGGCTTTATTTAATGCACAGAAGCAGTCCACGAGGGTCCTGCGTTCATTTGGAAAAGCCGAACAGAAACATCAGGAGTCATGATTGGAACAGTTGTCACGTCCCCAAGTTCTTCTTTGCTGCATTTATTCGAAACACATTTTCCCTCTTGCCAAGGCCGCTGCTGAGCAGGACCAGGTCTGCATACTAAGAATGACTGACATCAAGCCGGGTAAACAGGGGGAATTTTCAGCCAGGCACTGATACAAATGCTCCTGATGCAAATGTGCTGATGCAAATGCGATGGTTGCGTGCCAGGGTCTGTGGAAGGGGGAGTCGTTTTATTCCTACAACTTCTGGTACATTCATGGTCAGGCCGATTGCGTGGAATCAGCTTTCATGACACGTCAGCAGCAGGTAACAAGGCTGACTTTTCAATTCACTGTGTGGGAAAGAGGAAATGGAACAAGACGTGAGGCCACAGATGCCTGCATTTCCCCACGAAACCTTTACATTGGCTGCCCAGGTTATCAATGTCCAAGTTACAGGAAGCTACATTTTGCACAGGTGCAGTAAATCCGATAGTAGTGGTGCTTTTCAGGAGGTGCAATTGTACCGGGCAGGCAAGAACCAGGCGTTTTAACTTGGGTACATTGAGACTTAACCCAACTCTGTATTTAAGTTTGGGATAGGCAGCCCAATCTTGTTGAGGGCTTATGGTGATGCGCCTTGCGATCTGATGCTGAAGTCCATGGTAAAAGGTGCACATTTGTTGTGCACTGTGAGGCTGCTGGTGCAAATGACTGGAGGTCCATCATGTGCTCCAGCAATTCCTAGACACCGCAGGTAAGGTCGGAGGTCAGCTTGTGAATGGAAGGGGGAGGATAGGGGGAGGAGGTAAGTTGGGAAGTGGGGCAAACGGAGGATGCTTTGAGGGCAGTTAGGGGTGGATCTCATGGAATCAGCCATGCCATAAGATCACTTTTTCTAAGCCTAGGACCTGATCCGCTAACAGACATGTCCGTGCTTGTGAATGGTAACTAAAGTTTCTTTAACATCTTTTTCAAAGATTTTTCAAATATGCCTTTGCTCCTATGTTATTGTTAGCAGCAAGCTAAAGCGGGTTGGTGAGGACCATAAGAAGAGGGGTCTTCTGCTTATGACTCTGCATGATTTAGCCCCCTTTTTTCCAACCCCAGCCACTAGAGCAGTGGTTCCCAAACTGTGAGCCATGGCTTCCTGAGGAGCAGCAGAAACAACCTGGGGGAGCTTGCCACCCTGTACAATCTATCAGACTGTAGCCCTAATGAGAAGCCACAGCCAATGGCCCAGTAGGGGCCAGTCAAAAGGATTTGGGAGCTACTGCGCTAGAGGAAGCAGCACTGGACATCATCAGACCCCTCCCCATCCTCCTCTTGAGCCAAGAGCACACAAGAGGATGAAGGCCACCTCCAGGCATGCAGTGGCCACCTCTCTTAACCCACCATTTGAAATGAATTTCATGACTGGAATATCCCAAACAATCAGGGACATTGATTCCCATAGGAATTCTTACATCAGAGCCCAATCCTATCTGACTTTCCAGGGTTGATGTAGCCATACTGATGGGGTATGCACCACATCCTGCAGTGGGGGTGCAGTGAGGGAGACCTCCTCAATGTAGGGGAGCATTTGCTGCTATACCTGTGATGGAAAGTTGGATAGGATTGGGCCCTGAGTGTCTGACCTGAGATGCATATTACAGAAAGTACAAATGAATCACCAGCAAGCATCAATCCCATATTTCTTGAATGTGCTGCAATGAGTACAAGACCTCTTGTTTCTGTTTGTATTCAGGTCTTGGTCTGTTTTAACCTTTCTTCTTCTCCCAAGGATATCTCAATCTCTCCTTCTTGACTCTCATCATTTTTTGAACCAGGTTTTCACTTGTTTCTGACAGAAAGTGATAATGTAATGATGAGGGTTTATATGGACAGCTTCACATGGTCCTTAGAACTTGACATCTCCTCCGATGGGTAAGAATACATTCCAAGCAGTCCATAGTAAACAGACGTCTTGCAGGGTCTCGCTGACAGCACCGTTGCTGTCTCAAAATGAGAGGCAATGTTTCTGCTCAGTTGTGTTGAACTCACACAAATATCTAGAACCAGATCATTCCTCAGACATACTGTATGTACTCATATATAAGTCTAAACATTTATGCCTGAAAATTGACCCTGAAAACATGGATAGACTTATACATGGGTCAATACAGTTAATGAAGCTTTTAACAGCAGCTTGGGTAGAGGCTGGGCTAAGAAGCAGAAAGCTGGGAGGGGGGTTAGAAAAAAAAGGAGCAATTTTACTTACCAGTAAGTGTTCTCAGGCACCAACAGACAACAAGCAAAAAACCAGTAGCCATTTTCCTTCTTCTCCAAACAGGCAGAGAGGTGAAGGTGCTTTTGGGAATTGTATCATTATGAAGGCTGCTGCTATGGAGGTGCTGTGCTGTAGTCCTCACAAAACCTACAACTCCAATAAACACCTTCATCTCTCTCCCTTCTTGTTTGGAGAATAGCTCCATTTCTGTGGTGCTTCAGAAGAATGTGAAATAGCTCCTTTTTCGGTTGGCTTTCTGTTGCTGCCTCAGAACAATTATCCATGAGTCATAGCAAATTCTATTATTTTTGGCTTAGACAGTGCCCTCAACTTATCCATGAGATTGACTTATACTTGAGTATATATGGTAGGCTTTGCCTGCTCTTGCAAAAATGAAGTTGCAAGTCATTTCGTACAACTATCAAAGCTATCAGCTATCATCAGCTATCAAAGAAAGCTTGGCGACACAAAATTAGGGAGATTTTCAACTTGTGACAGCTGCTGTAATACACAAATATAAATGTTTGGATCAGAAGTGGAGAGTTGCCCATCCAGAATATTAAAGTTGGTGATTAAACTCCTGCAGATTGGAAGTTTAATTGGGCATTGATTCTACTTTCATGCTTTACTTGCTCAGTACTGCTTTTGCTTGTGAAAAGCCAAGTGATTTTTTCTCTCCCTTTTCCCAATTTCATCTATATTTCACATAGTGAAACCTTCCATTCCATGCAAAACTAAAGATCACGGTGCAGAAGATGTGCTAGAGAATAAACTTTAGCAAGTGCACAGATGCACAGATTATGCAGCTCACTTCAGAAACGCAAGGTGTAAGAAGCTAAACAAGTAGACTCATTTGATAAATAAATGCACACGTCTGTGCATTCATGCCCAGAGGAAGTATCCAGCTGTAAATAGATAGTGGGTCACAAACACGATCTCCCAGAACAAAAATTATAGAGCGTGTGCAAAACAAGAAAAAAAGTGATGAAAAATACAGTGCATGCAGATTCAGATTACAGATAAATAAAAGTCACATGATGTGTCTGATGATAGTGTTCAGCCACTGAGGGGGCAATCCTAACCTGAAGTTAGGCCAGCAAAGTTTGGCCAAGAATAGGGATACCATAACGTATGTTTGGACCATTTTTGGAGTCAGAGAGGCCAGCACACAGATGTGCGCAATCCTCCATGACTCCAAGAGTAGTCAAAATGCACTTTACTGTGGCCCTTCTGCCTGCCAAACTTTGCTGGCCTAACTGTGCCGGCCTAACTCCAGGTTAGGATTGCACTGTGAGATAGGACACTGAATTACTCACATCTGAATTACTCATATGTGAACCAATTTTCATATGTGAACCATATTTTCAGAATTGATACTCTTACAAGACTGCAGCGGTGGCATTCACCCGGTATGCTGGGCGGGACTTACCTTTGAGCGGCAGTCCGCCCGTTGCATCACGCCGCGTTCCGCCGCGTTCCTGCCTGCCCCGGCGGGCGGGAAAGTGGCGGAACGTGGCGTGACGCAATGGGCGGACTGCCGCTCAAAGGTAAGTCCCGCCCAGTGTACCGGGTGAATGCCGCCGCTGCAAGACTGTAATTGATATGCCCCATAACTGTATGTGGCTTTAATTTCTACAGTTAACTTACAAGGAGCATTGAATTCCTTCCCCTTCACAGGGTGACCAGATAAAATGGAAGGCAGAGTTCCTATTTCTTTAACCATTGTATAGAACAGGGAATTTTGGCATGTGCAGCTCAACATGGAAGAGTTTAAAAAGCTGCACTTTGGAAGTCTGCCCTGCCCCTGCCCACTGACCTTGCCACCTGGCTGCATTTGGACATGCACCAGCTATATAGCCGGTGTAGGTCCATGGAGACCCATAGGTGATCAGCCTACAGGGATCAGATTGAGCAGTTCTTGGAGAAATGGTGTCAACCCATGTGAACAAGGTACTTGGAGGAGGGGAATGAATGGTGTTTTTCTCCAGTGTCAACTCTGAAGAGTGGCTTGCTTTGTCGCAGCTGGGGACAGGAAAATCAGGAGGGAGGAAGCAGAAGAAGAAGGAGGAAATAATACAGGTGAGAGGCAGTTTCCCTTCTCAATGCCTCACTTGACACAACAATCTTCGTGGAAACAGGGGGAGCAGAAAAGCAATAATGCATCACAGAGGGACGCCATTCACAAGCCTCCGGGGCTGAATGAGGAACACTTTGGTCTCTGGTCAGGCCTTTCATAGGCTTTGTATCCATAGGGTGGGGGAAAACATCGTTTGAGCAATAGGGGCTCATTCTGGACTTTCTTCCTCCCAAAGAAAGTCAGGATTATCTACATCCACGTCCTGGGGGGTTGGTTCATGGATTGTTTTGTGCCAAGAAAAAGATAATTGGAGATTGTCCAGGGAATTGAATGGCATTTTTAGTCCAGGGGAGTAAAATATAAAGTCCACGGACCAGATGCGCCCTCCAGAAGCCTATTATAATTGCCCCCAGAGATCATTGGACTCTTTTATATCTTGAAACTATGAACAAAATTTGCATATTTTCTCCTCTGTCATTTGCAGCTAATGCGTTCCTATGTGAGAACACTGTTTCTGGCCCTTCTCTGCTTTATGATCTCACTTCCTGCTTAATGATGTTACTTCCAGTCTCAGCAGGCGGCATGAATGCTATTTGGCTCACTATATGAAACAAGTTTGACACCCCTGCACTAACTTGTCAAGAGGGGCTTGATCGGGGCACCCATACTTGGAACTTGGATGAATTAAAGGGGATAATATTAGCGTAAGGTTGGTAGAGGACCAGAAAGGTTTGATGCCATTGTCCTTTTGATGGCCCACAGTACTAGGATGGTCAGGTGTTTCTGACATACCCCTGCAGATCAGATAAGGTCATTAGACAAATGCAGTTGCTTTTGGGAAATTTCTATAAGACTATGACATGATGTTCCAGGGTATGACTAGGAGTGTCGTGTCCTGTTAGTGAGCATGGGATTTGTAATCAGTGGCATCTCTATAGGGAGGGCAGAGCTTTACGTTTTGTAAGGAGCCTTACCCTGTCATGTAAATCCCTCCTCTCCCTTGCTGCTGTAGCCAGTAAGCAACGCCAAGATGTTGCTTTTCTCTGTGAGGATTGGCTAAAACAGTGCAGGAGAAGAGTGATTTCCACTGCAAGGTAAGGCTTCTTGCAAAACTTAGAGCTCTGCCCTACCTGTAGAGACGCCACTGTTTGTAGTTTCTTGTGCCTCCTTATTCAGTATGGGAGGCAGATGAAAACTCATTTTTATGCTCCAAGGCAGCTTATCTCTCAAAAGTGAAAGTTATTTTTTCACAAGAACTGTGAACAAGTCTACTCTGTAAAGTAGATTAAGGGCGCAATCCTAAGCAGTGCCGGACTGGCGAGGCCAATGGGCCAGCCCCATACCCAGTGCTGCTTAGGAGAGGCTGGAGCCCCCCCCCCCAATGGCGTTCACTCCCTTACTGTAGGGGAGGCACCAGGCTAAAGAGCTGGCGCAGATTCGAGGAGATCACGCGGCCCGAAACGGGGCCTTGTGGGCCTTGCTGACGGGCTTAGGAGGTGACCGTACGGCCACCTCCCAAGCTCACCCAGGTCGCACCCCTGCCTCCCTCCCTCTCACCAATCCCTGTGCTGCTTCCATGCGGAGCCTCCCTCACACCGACCGGCTTCGGTCTGTGCAAGAAAGGCTCATCACGGGCGCAGCAGGACTGGCGCTGCCTGTAGTGCCGGTCCTGCTGCTGTAGCGCCAATGCGGGAGTGCCGATCGGCGCTCCCGTGTCAACACTAGGGCCGTCGCACCGATGCTATGACACAGTGTCAGCACAACAGGCAGTGCAGGATTGCGCTGCCTGACATCCATTTTGGACTGGAAGCTGGAACTACACTAGCTGGATTCACATTGGTCCAAAATCCTTGTCTTCTCTGCAGCCAATAATAACATTTTGAACCACGTCATATTGAAGATAATAAAGGACTTACGGTTAATTTGAAATAGGGATGTCCCAAGAGTATTTGAACAGGGATAGGAAGGGACTGTCATCATTCAGAGGTACAGAGGGGACTTGAGAAAGAAGATAACCAAAGCAAGAAAGAAGATCCCTGACTCATGAAAGTAAAATGAAAAATCAATATGCACTAGAAGTTCTAAAGACACACATGCACACATTCACAGTGGAAGTGTGTGATAACACCACTGCTATTAAGCAAAAGTAGTGAGATTAATCCATATGCATTATAGCGGCTGGGTCTGTAAGCCCCTCTTATTTTGGGAAGGATAGAATCTTTTGATTAAAAGTCACCAGCCGCTTATGCAGAATGTGGCATGCTTTTTCCTTCTGTAGGTTTTATCAGGTCAAATGTGACTGAAAAAATTAATCCTTGTACAACTTTCCTCAGTGTTTTTAAGCTGCTCTAAAATTCCTCAGCTGTCAATACAATGATTGTTTGGGGAGACAGGCTAAGAAGTTTTAATGCAGCTGGAAGCAGGTATTGACTGAATTGGTTTACGTTTGCTAAAGCCCGGGTTAGGACTCGCTATTTTTGCGAGAGACTTTCCTTTTGACCTTTTTAATCTCTGCTCTTCGGAGCCTGCTCATCTCTGCCAATGATTTCCATTGATTCCAATGGCACTTCTGCAAAGTTGGAGTTTCGTGATTTTATAAGGCACAACAAGTTCTTCAAAATTCCTCCTGCATAAACCGTGTTGAAATCAATGGGAGGAAACTAAATGGCATTAGCAGGTGCCAATACATGGAGGCTACAATCCTAGACACACTTTCCTGGGAGTAAGCCCCACTGAACATAATTCTGAGCAGACATGCCTAGGATGTGATGTTAGAGAGCATTCTCTACATCGCCTTTAAGCCTTCCTCATTCTGTGAAATTCTGATTGTTCTTCAGGCAGGAGAAGAGAGAAAGTGGAGGAGAGTATTAGTATTGCCCACGTAGCCCCTACAAAACGCACATGACACAAACCTTGGAAGAAAACAATAACCCCTCCTATGGATGTTATTTTGGAGCTTTCATCAAAAGTTTGCCTATGCGAAGTTCCTTTGGAGCAGGAAGCATTGCTTTCAGTATGAAATGGCTATGCTTCTCCTCAGAGACACCATGTAGTTCAGTGGTTTTCAAGCTTTTTTGGGCCATGGCTTCAAATGAATGAATGAATGAATGAATGAGACTGGGGACTCCACTCCCAGGACCCAATCCGAATGGCACTGTGCTATTACCCCTGAACCTGCCAAATAAACACACCAGACTGCAGCTTGGAGTTTAACATGTGCCACTTTATTAAACACAACAGGATTTGCAACAGGGCATCTTAAGCCCTGCCCCCTAATTTGCGGGTTCTGTTTAAGGGAAACGGGCCTAGCTGTTTACTTCCCCTTGCTTATGGGCAAAAACATCTGACTCTAGGCCATAAACAGTGCATGCACTGCTTTAGCCTTTCACTGTCACCCCCAAAGGGTCAAGGCAGCCGAACCGTATGGTCCAAGGTGTAACCTTATCGAGCCCTGCCAGTCAAGTCAAGGTGTTCACCAGCTCAGCCTCCTTGAGCCGGTTAGGCATCATCAGAGCGGTCCTGACTTACACCCTGACCTTGCCGCCTTGGATGTACACTGAACTGTTCTACCTTCCAATACCTGCACACTTCATGCCCAAAGTGACCAATAATTACAATGACCAATATATCCAATGGCACCTAAAAAAGTTTACCTAACAAAATTCCACTTCCTTGCACCAGTCTGGGGTAGGCAAAAAAACTGCCATCCACAGCCAATCAGGATAACAGCAAAAAATTCCTACCCGCCCCCACTAAAAGAGCGAACAGCTAATCTCAGACTAGTTAAAAAGGGAGGGAGGGAGAGAGGGAGGAGTCACTTCTCTGGCCAGAATGAGCTGTAGCAGACGCTTTGTGCCCAAACAGCTCTCCTCCCACCCACTGGCCCTTGAACTGGCCAATGGGAAGTGGGGGAAGCTGCAGCCCGGTGCAAGCGACAGGGTGGAGCAATCTCCGTTAGCGCGGACTGCACTAACGGTCTTCATGGTACTCACTACATGCTCCCTGATTGGGTGGGATAATTCCAGGCTTTAAAAATGTTTTTGAATATGCTGGGAGGAGCCAAAGCTATGAATTGCACCAACATAGTAAAAAAAAAAAAGAGAGGATTTTTTTTTGCACCCTAAAATCGCACCTTTCATCCTAAACCTATTAGTAAGAAAAAGAAATCACTGCATGCCTAATATATGCAGACTGTGGATACCCATGAGCCATTGTTGGGTTTTGTTAACCATCTTTCTTTCCGTTTCTTTGTCTTTTTTTCTGTTTCCTGTACCAAAGAACAGCCTATGACTTGGAAAGAAAAGAAGCTATTGTGTACATTCTGGGTTGCTTCCTCCCCTTCTCAGAAGCTAGTCTTCTGCGCAGTGCTTCAAGTTAAATAATTTGACTCACAAAGAAGCTCTGAATGGATAGACAGTGTAATAACATTTTTTATTTGTAATGAGTCTGCTTAGGTAAATATCTTTTTGGAGCTGGGCCTTGTTCTTCTAATTCACTCTTACATCTTTGGATAAACCACCTTTTAAAGCGTTCTTGCATTTTTCATGAGCTGGAGCATTCCTGATTTATGAGCTTCATATCTAACAAAAAAAAGCCATCAAGAGTTGCACATTGGTGTAAGAAATATAATAACCAGTTTTTCCCCTGGGAAGTGTTTGACTTGTTCTGTGGGAGATCCGTTTTTTATGGGCAGCCTATGGTGCAGGTTTTTTCTTCCCCAAAAGCCCTTAAAACAGCATGTTGCTGAAGTGCTACAGCAGCTGCTACCTGCTGACGTGCTGCGAATATAATAGCATTGAATGCTGGCACGGTAAGTGTGGCTTACTTGATTCTTTGCATTGCAAAGTGAACTGTAAATAGACTCAAAGGGCACTCCCAGCATCCCAGGGTTTCCAAAGCACTGAAGAGGCACGACTTAGTATTCAGGTTTTGCGGCAGGGAGACCATCGAAAGCTGCAATGTCTGCTGTAATATTGATTCATGGTTTCACACAAGGATTGGCTTGGCAACGTGTGGTTCCCTTTGGAGGAGACGGATGTGAATGGGGGCTGATGGGAAGTCAAAGATGTCATGCTGTTCCCTGGGGGGAAGGTTGGGAAGAGGACACTCATTCGGTTCTGAAAGAAAAGGAGATGTCATTAAATTATTCCAAGCCTTTTCAGCACAAAAACAGAAGCTAGACATGGGATTTGGGCCTGACTGTTCCTCTAAAACTGGAAAGCCATACCAAAGAAGGCGCTTAGGTAGAGACGATGGAATTGAGTCTAGAGCTCAACATTCAGAATTGTTGGGTTATGCTACAGTCCTTTTTGCATGGTATGACTTCAAGTGAAGAACAGTATGCCTGAATACGCCCCCAAATAGGATATTAGGCTGTTAATGCCTCGGCTAAAACCCTTCTCCGTGATATGGCAGGGTAGTGATAATCCCTCATTTTCTTATTTTTGACCCTTCTAGCCTTCTCCGCCAAAACATCTGTGATGCTTCAGCATCCAAAAATGGAGATTTCCTGCTGCAGTAGCCATTGTTCTGGGATGCGTCCCTAGGACTTCAGCATCATTGCAGAAAAGCCACAGGGCAAAGCCGACATTGTGAGTTGTTTGTCTTCATTGTCCGGGTCTACTTAAGCCAATAGCTCCTAGCCAGCCCACCTTCTGCAACCACCATGTGTGCCCACTGATTGGGCATCCAAGTCCAACAATTTGTCAAGGGATGGGCAAGGATGTTGAGATGGTCGTACACCATTCACAGTGCAATCCTACCTAGCATTGGAATGGTGAGGCTGGCCGGCCAGTGCCATATCCTCAGCTGGGTAGGGGAGGCGTTCACGCCCTTACCATTGGGGAGGCTCCAGCCTCGCCAATGTGCTACTCGGATCTGCGCCTGCTAAACAGCAGGCACAGATTCGAGGAGACTATGCAGTCCAAATCAGAGCTGCGCAGCCTCCCAATCGGGTTTAGGATTCAGCCTTATCCCAAGTCCGCCCATGTCCAACCCCCAACCTCCCTCCCCACGCCAATCTGGTGTCCACTTGGACACTGAGCCTCCCTTGCAACAGCCAGCTTTGGCCAACGCAAGGGAGGCTTAGGGTTGGTGCAATGGGACCGGGCCTACAGGCAGTGCCGGTCCCGTTGCTTGAGCACTGACATGGGGGTGACAATCAGCGCCCCCGCGTCGGTGCGATGTGTATCACGCCGACACTAAGACGTAGCGTTGGCGCGATGGGTGCCTTAAGATGGTGCCCTCAATCAGATGAACCTATGACAGTGGTTCCCAAACTGGGGGTCACCTGTGGGTCTGGGTCCAATTTTTGGTGGGTTGCAAAACTGACAAGGAAAGTGCATTGAGCTCTATGGAAACTGAAACAGAGAAGCACATGTGCAAATTTACTTTATTTACATATGTGCGAATGGACTAAGATGAACATGCCTTAGTCCATTTTGAAGGGCATGCTGAGGGGAATGCAACACTACCAGAACAATCCTGATCCAATGAATGTGGAGCTCAACAAATGCTTCAGAAGGCAGTTTCCTTCCCCACCATAGTAAAAAGGGTAAGAACAGAGGTTTGAGCAGCAGATAAAGTTAACTTTTTTTTTTAGTGTCTCGTAAGGCGGGGTGGGTGTCATTTTTAAAAGGTGGGACTTGGTGCTAAATAGTTTGGGAACCACTGACCTATGACATAATCAACATTAGTTTTTTAAAGACACTTTTAAAAACTTACCTTTATTAGGATAATAAACATTGGGTTTCTTCGGGGGAGAAAGGAAGGATAAGAATATGGTAAAACTTTTGCATGAACCTTCATGCTGAATAGCCCCACCCCCTTCTTGTCTCTCCTGGTTGTTCATGAACTGTGTGTTGGTGTTTCTTTATTGCTTCCCCCCACCAACCATCAACCCTTATTAATTTCCCCCATCCCTCATTCTCTGAACTTCCATTCATTGTTCCACTCTTTCATAAGTCACTTACCTCTCTGGACCAAGTTCACTTGGGGATAGTGGTTTGCCAAGCCTTCCATGTGTTCCGCTACTGTTTGGTTTATAAACATGGGAGAATCTCAAGGCAGCCTTTCCCTGTCTGGGCTTGAACGGTGGCCACAAATCCTAGCCTGCCTAGTAAAATGGTGAGCAAGCGGAGGGGTGCCAGTCACCAACTACAAGGTGTTGTACCTATTTAGCCCTCCATCCCTTTCCCTTTCAAGCTACTTCAAGGCAGGGAATTTTGAATGTGGGAGAGCCTTCAAACATGCTGCCTTCCTTGTGCAGTCTCAGGGAGTACAAATGTATCATATGACCATTCTGAATGCCTACTCCAGCTCTTAGTCCCCTTGTATTAAATAATTGCATTCTAAGGGCCCAATCCGGCTATACTCCAAGTAATCTGGAAGATTGGTAACTGAAATGTGTCTCACAGATAGCCATGAGGAATAAATTGGCTGTTTCAGTGCTGCTGAATGTTTCAGTCCAGACATATGGGCTACGTAAGACTAATCTTCAGTTCTCTAGGAATGTTAGTCTGACATTTAAGTGTCTGAATCCTCTTAGGCAGCTTCACTGTTGAGTATGGTTTTGAATGAGTTTTCTACATCGAAAGTCATTTTTCAACATACAGTGTACTAGTGTCACTGTGCCATTATTGTTCTTCTGGGTCATTCTGATCTGTGCCACATTCTATGCACATGGGCAATATAGAAAAGGATGCAAATGAACTGAAGGAACAGAAAAGTGTGGCTTACTATGTATGTTCCCATGTAGGATTAAATTTAAACATTCTTCTAGTACAATCAGAATTCGGGAGGAATTGGGTTGTTCAATATGGAAAAGTTTCAAAAGCTGCACCTGTCAAAATTCCCTCTTCTATACAATGGTTAAAGGTATAGGCACTCTGCCCCAGTTGGTATCTGGTAACCTTAACTCTGCAGAGGTACACAGTCTAGGCATCCCTTAGGGGCTGTCATGGATTATAGTCACTGATTATGCCATCTATGAAGACTTTTAATACATTTACACGTCCTCTAATGCGCACTGCCACCCAAACATCTGATGTCAAGGGAATTGGACAGATTTACAAAATCCATCACAGGTTACAAGCCATGATGACCACACGCAGCCTCTGGGTTTAAGAGGCAGCCTAACTCCGAATGTCACATGCAAGAGAGCGGCATCTTGTTGTGAATGCTCCCTGAAGCCTCTGGTAGGCCACTGTGAGATACAGGAAGCTAGACTGGATGAGCCCTTAGCCTGATCCAGCAGGGATGTTCTTATGTTTAAGGGGTCTAATAGAATGATATGCATGTGGTGAACAAGTGCAACTTCTTTTTTATATACCTCTCCAATAGTGAGTGAAAGAGAAACTTTCCCCGACTCACACTGCATGATTTTTGAAACCTCTTTAATATTCAATCAATTACTTCTTTTTTTACTCAGTTTTTCTAGGTTAAAAAGCACTGCCTGTTTAAAATAACAAAGAGTCCTGTAGCTCTTACGGTAATTCTAGCACAAATTCCTGGAAAATGAAAGAACTCGTGTCTCTGGTGATGGGAGACATAATGGTGATTCATTCTCTTGACAGAAAATTGCCAGCATAGGGACAAATGAGTCTGCACTCGCTATGCAATGTGTCACTCCACCCCTGACCCTATCAAGAGAGCTCTTCACTAAAGAGCTGTGTAGGAGCAACAAAGGCATGGAGTAAACTGCCTGGAAGTAAATAAAATGAGTCTTGTCAGTCAACCATTATTGCAAATTACCTGGTCAGTTTCACTCTACTCAGTCATGGAAACGTTTGTTCTTTAAAAGTGTCCCTACATTGTATGTATCCAATGCAATAAGGCAGTGCTTCTCTAACTTTTTAGACCAGGACCCACTTTTTAGAATGGCAGTCATGTCGGGACCCGCTGGAAGTGATGTCATTAACCTAGCAGTGATGTTGTGGCAGGAAATGACATCATAAAGCAGGAAGTGCTAACATCGTAAATAAGTAAATAAAATGACACTCCTGAAATTCAGATTGGCATTCTTGTAGCAATTGTACAACCATGAAACATCCCTGACAGAAAGCAAGATTAGGACAAAATATGATGTAAAAGCACTGAACTAAAAACATTTTTTTAAAAAACCTGTCACTTCATAATTCAAACTGTTAACACTCACAAAATGAATATATCAAGAATAAGGTCTGCAGCTTCCAAGATGGCTGCTTCCAGCTATCCGCTACCCACATGACATCAAGTCACGACCAGTGGTGGTATCTAAAGCGGGAGGAACCGGAACACTGGGTGGGATGTATGGTTGATTGGCAGCCCGTCCGTTCCGTTCCGCCGCCTGCCCGCCCACCGCGCGGGCTGCCCCCGGTTGGCGCGCCCCACCACTGCTCGCCCAGGCACCCGGTGCACCCCCACCCGTCCCCCACAGCGAGCAGGCACCCCCTCCGAGGCCAGGGCAGCCCACACGGCGGGCGGGCAGGCAGCGGAACCGAACAGACGGGCAGCCAGCCAATCACACGTAAGTCCCTGGGCCCCCCGCCCCCTGCCAACACTTACCTGCTGCCCCGGGGGGCGAAGACGTTGACGATCGGGCCCAGGAGGGACCCGCAGCAGCCATTGGGATAAGAGGCTGCGAGGGGCGGCGGGCGATCGCCGGCACCTTGCCCCCACCCACGGCCGGGGCCGAGCAGCTGGGCAGCTGGAGGCCCGCCAAGACCCCCTGCCCCGTCACTCTCCCTCCCCAGGGACGGGTGGGCCGAGCATCACGTTGCAGGGGTGGAGGCTGCCCGGCACCCCCCCCCTGGAAAAAGAGGGAACGGGCGAGAGGCTTCCCAGAGGCCTCTCCGGAGGCCAGCCCAGCCAGGCGCGCTGCGCGGGAGGCTGGGGAGGCCTCGACGAGCCGCGCCTGCGCAGTCCAGGCCTCTCCCAGGCCCAAACACCAGCACGTGGCCCTGGAGCGGTCTTGCGAGACCACTCCAGGGAAATCACACAGGAAAGGGCAGAGCCATAAGGAGCTCGAGAAGGGAGCAGAGCAGTCGCTCCCAGGAGCTGGACTGAGGGCTGGTTGCCCAGGAGGCCGTGGGGACTGGCCATCCTCCTCCCTTGTCGACCTCCTTCGGGGGTGCTCCTTCCGGCCAGCAGGAAGGCCTTACCCCCCCATGTGGGACCCCCTTGTGAGCACTCTGAGAGCCCACCGGCCGGGGCTCCCCCCATTGGGTGAGGGTTACACTGCCCTACGCCCCCTTACCTGGTTGTCCAGCCCGGTCCGTTGGCGGAGAGAGGAGGGGCCTGGGCCCTAGCCCCAGTAGGAGCCACCACGCCAAGCAAACACAGGGCCCTGCCCGCCATCGAGAACAGAGGATGGGAGGCACCACGTGAAGGCCCCCGGCGACGGTCCAATTAGGCGACCCCTTGGAGAGGGGACCACAAAGGAGCCCGTGACATAACGAGGCCCCTCAAGCACTCCTGTACTCATGAATGTCAAAGCCTTGACGAGAATAAAAGCCTTACCTAAAGCTACCACCGCTGCAGTCCGTCTGTCAAAGCGCAGCGACCACGCCGAGCGCCAGCTGAGGTACGCCCTCCGTCATCAACAGATGTCCTATCCCCCCGCGGACACCCCCAAGGATGTGACAGTCCCGCCCAGCGTACCAGTTCTTCCCGCTTTAGATACCACCACTGGTCACGACCCACCAAGTTGGTCCCAACCCACAGTTTGAATAAAACTGAATAAGGGCTATCTCATTTTTTTTTACCAAGGAAATCTTTTTACCAAGAGTATCTGTGAAAATTTACAATTGCTATGATGAATTCATATAAATACGTTGTATTTATATTTCTAATGTTACATAGTGCCAACTCTGGTGCCAACCCACATAGTGCCAACCCACAAAGTCACATAGTTTAACCGTCTGCCTGTAGCAAGAAATCCTCCTAGAGCAGCATTTCTCAAATAGTGAATTGAGACCCACTTGGTGGATCATGACCCAAAGTCTTGCAGAGCCTCCAATGAAAACACAAGTGATGGAAAGATCACATAATAACTAATTGGCTCAAGCCCTTAAGCTATTCACAATTCAGATACCTGAATTTTAACTACCCTGAAAAGAGTTGAGCTCCTGCAGTATGCAAAGTAGCTACTAATTGCCCTAGCTGAGCTCCTACAGTTCGCAAACTTGTGTAAATAGAGCAGTGGTTCCCAAACTGTGGGTCACAAGCCAATTTCTGGTGGGTCGCAAAGCACCTAGAGCAGCCATATTGAAATAATAATGGGAAGATGCGATGCTGGAAAGGGGGAGGGATGTGTGGTTGTTTGGAAATAGGTTGGAAATAGGCTTTTTTCGGTGGGCGGGATGAAGCCCAACGACATGGACGCTGGATTTCTGCTCTCTCAGAAACAGCATCTAATCCTCCTTAAATCGTGACTTTCCAGGACTGGAAAGTCCTTGAATTCTAGAAGAAGAATTTCAAGGCATGTTTGGACTCTCTCAAAGAAGCTGGTAGCGGCGGCTGCTGCGGAATTTGAAAGATAGAACGACGCACGAACTCTGGAGGAAAGCTGCCAGCTTTGTCTGTCAGCACAGTTGAGGCTCTGCCTACCGCCTTGCAGTGTATCGTGATTAACAAGAACTTTCAAGAAACTTTCTAAGGACTGTGAGTAATAAATATTTACGTTCTGGCTTAATTAAACCTCAAGGAAAGAAAATATTTGGGAAAATAAAGGGGCACAATAAGTAGAAGCGGCCGTGGGAAGATTGGGAAGTAGAAGAGAACAATTAAACAGCTGATAGATTTTGCATTTCTACTCCCATTTAAGCCCCAATAAGAAACTTTGATTGAAAACTTTAAAGCTATAAACTTTGGATATTTTTTCCCTGCTTGTTGCTGTTTTTTGAGATCCGTTTGGGGAGAGTCAGGCTGGAAAAGGAAGGAAGGAAAATGGACGCTGTTTTAAACTGAACGTTATACACTGGATTTTATTTTGAGAATGAAAAGATAACCAAATAAATACATGAAAGACTGTTAAAATATTTTATCTGCTGTTGAAGAGTTTGAGGTGGAAAGGAAGCTTTGCAAGTTTAAGGAAAACATCAATAGATTTGAAAGAAGCAGAGGGATGCGGATGGATATAAACTTTTAAGCAGCTGGATATGCAGTGAGCTTCAGATGAAGATATTTTTTAACTTTTAAAAGCGATTGTGGATCTAAGAGTTAAAATTGGCTGTTTATTGGGGACATAAAGATCGAACTGAGGGTGATTAAAATTGATTTTTACTTGGCTGAAAGAAAATAAGAAAGGTGAAGAGGCAGAGGGAAGGACTACTTTATTTCTCTATCCTCCCCCCCCTTCTGGTGATAGAAGAAAGACGCCGAGCAGACAAAAGGACACATGATCAGAGACAGAAGAGATGATGGTGGAAGGATACTTTAAAGAAAAATAGTCCAGCTTAAAGGGAAAGTTTAAGTTTTGAAATTGAACTCTTTTACTTTTTATATTTTCCCTTTTATTATTATTATTATTATTTTTTCTGGTGGTGCCTTTGAAGCTATATATGCTAGTGATTTGAAGGGGGGGAATTCGAAGAGACTGATGATTTTACTATAAATGATTGAACCTGAATAGAAATTAAGAAAATATAAGACATTTAAATTTTGCTGAAAAGGACTATTGAAAATATTGATTTGGTGATAATTTGGACAGGTATTGTTTATAAGTATTGATGAGAAATATTGAACTTATTGTTGGGGAAATTTTGCTGGATTAAGCTAATAATAGTTCTGAATATAAGCTAATACAATATAAGTAAATATAGCTGATTTTAGTATAAAAATTGATTAGAATTTTTTTGATAAATATGTCGACTAGAGAGAGAAAAGAATTAATGAAATATACATCCAAGACATCACCATCAACAACATCACAAATGTCAACTTTGTTGAAACAAGATAATAGACAACAAGAACAGAGAAGAGAAAGTCAACCTGAATCTATGACCTTGTTGGATCAGATTAAACAGGCAATTTCAGAATCAGAACAGAGAGTAATCTCCAGATTGGATAAAACTGATCAAAAAATAGACAATTTACAAGAACAAATTAATAAAAACAATAAAGAGATTAAACAGACAAAGAAGGAGACTAAGAAGATGAAACAAGATATTCAGGAGGTGGAGAGAGGTCTGAGAGATTTAAGAACGGATCATGAAGAGTTAACAACTAATTACTTGAGACAGGAAATGGAACGTGCTGCCTTTAAAATTAGAATTCAAAATTTTCCAGAATTTCCTCAAGGTCAGACTAACCCTCAAGGTCAGACTTTTGATGAGACACTGCGCTGGTTAGTGGAAGAAACTGGACTGAGTGAAGGAATACTCAGGGGAGGGATAGACACGATTTATAGGATTGACTCCAGTTATGCGAGAATAAACAAGAGACCAAGAGAGATCATGATTAGGTTTCTTAGAAGGGGATTAAGAGATGAAGTTCTTCACATTTTGGATCAGAAGACAAGATATGTCTCAGAAAACAGATTGTTGATTCTTAGAGAAATACCGTTTCAAGTGCGTAAGAGAAGACGGCCATACAAAGAATTTGCAGAGAATTTGAGAGAAAAGCAAGTTAAATACAAATGGATTTTACCCGAAGGTTTACTGTTTAATTATAAAGGGAAACAACAAAATATTAATTCGATACATAAAATGGAGCAATTTTTGGATAAGTATGGTGAAGAACTGGGAGAAGCGGAATTTAAAAGAAGAACAGGACAAGAGTTAAGAGTATTTGAACAAGATGAACAGGGGTCACGAAGAGAAAAAGAGAGTACAGAAGAAAGTGAGGAAGAAAAGGAAGAACAAGAAACAGAAAGCGGAGAAATAGTCACACAAAAGATACGTCTGACACGGCGATGGTAGGAGCAGCAGGCCCAAAAGAACCAAAAACGCAAAGAGTCTCAACTAGACAGAGTTAGACAATTAGAAGAGAAAGCAAGAAATAGGAACACAAATTAAAACAAAGTTAATAAAGATGGCAAAACAAATTAAAGCACTATCGTTGAAAATTAATGGATTTAATTCTCCCAACAAAAGAAAGAAAACCTTTAACCAATTAAAAAGAATGAATCTTGATATAATATGTCTACAAGAAGTCCATATTAAAAGTGATCAGAAGAAATTTTTGGAAAATAATAAAATGGGTGTTTTATTTACAGACTTGGATCCTAATAGAAAAAAGAAAGGAGTGGCTTCATATATACGAGCAAATCTTCAACCAGAATTGAAATGGAGTTTAGGAGATGGAAGAGCAGTCACTGTCCAAATTCAAATTGAAGAAAGGAAACTTTTAATTTTAAATATATATGCCCCTAATGAAAATCAAGATAAATTTTTTAAAGCTATTCATCAAAAATTAATCGACTTCAATCAATTGGAGCTGGTCATTTTGGGGGATTTCAATGCGGTTTTTGAAAAAGCTTTAGATAGAAGAACAACTTCCAAAACAAAGAAAGGAGGAACATTACCAAAAGCATTCCTAAAAATGAGTGAAGAATTTAATCTCATAGATTCTTGGAGGACACGATATCCAAGCAAAAGGGAATTTACCTTTTATTCGGCTTGGTCGAGAATTGATATGTGTTGGATCTCAGCTTTATGGACAGATAGACAGTTTGAATCAGAGATCCTACCAAATACATTTGCAGATCACAATCCAGTTTTGTTAATTATAAATAAAAAAACAAGAAGATGGATGTGGCGTTTGAATTCCTCACAATTTAATAATTAAAACTTTATTGACCACGCAAAAACGGAAATGGAATGGTTTTTTAAGATTAATCTCCAACAAGAAACAAAAAAACAAATTGTCTGGGATGCTAGTAAAGCATTTTTCAGAGGATTGTCTATAAGAGAAGCAAGAAAACAAAGAGTAATCCAACAGAAAAGAATGATAGAACTTTGCCAAAGATTGAAAGAAGAAGAAGAAAGTTCTCAAGATAACCCGACGAATACTAAAATTAGATTAAGAATTAAAAAATTACAGCATGAGATCAATGTTATACAGACAGAGGAAATAGAAAGAAATCTTAAATTAATCAAACAGGATTTTTTTGAAAACGCAAATAAAACAGGAAGATGGTTAGCTTACAAAATCAAAAAAGAAAGACAAAAAAATATAATTATGAATTTAAAAAATGAAATTGGTCAAGAGATAACTGGTATAGAAGATATGAAAAAGATAACAGAAAATTTTTACAAACAACTATATAAGAGGAAACAGATTGATGAAAAAAACAAGAAGAATATATTTCTAAGGCTAATAAATTAAAATTGACAGAAGAACAGATAAAGATGATGGAAGCACAAATCTCATTACTGGAGATTAAAGAAGCAATAGCCAAACAGAATTCAACTAAAGCCCCAGGTCCCGATGGTTTATCAGCGATTTATTATAAAACTCTACAAGAAATATTAATTGAACCGCTGAGAAATTTGTTTGAAGATATTTGGTCTACTGGCGTTTTACCGGACACTTGGGGTGAAGCAACAATAACATTGATACACAAGCCTCAAACAGAAAATAATGATATTAAAAATTACAGACCAATATCCCTTCTTAATGTAGATTATAAAATTTTTGTAACAATCCTAGCTGCCAGAATGAAAAAAATTCTAAATATTTTAATACATCAAGATCAAGCAGGTTTTCTACCAAGGAGACAATTAAGGAAAAATTTGAGAACAATTATTAATGTTTTAGAATATTATGAAAAACACTCTACAAGAAAATTGGGATTAGTATTCCTGGACGCACAGAAAGCATTTGACAATGTTGACTGGAACTTTATGATCAAACAATTAAAAGCGATTGGCTTTGGACAACACTTCTTGACAGTAGTTAGCGGAATCTATTCCAAACAAACAGCTAGAGTGAAATTAAATGGAGATTTAACTCAAGAGATACAGATTCAACAAGGTACAAGATAAGGCTGCCCATTATCACCTTTATTATTTATATTATCTTTGGAGATTTTAAATACGAAAATCAGAGAAGATATAAGAATAAAAGGACTGAAAATTCAAACAGAAGAATTTAAGCTACAGGCATATGCTGATGATCTAGTTTTTATTATAGAAGATCCAAAAGAATCTCTAGAATATCTAATGGAAGATTTGAAAGAATATGGAGATGTAGCTGGTATGAAGATTAATTATCAAAAAACAAAGATATTACTGAAAAATGTGAAAGAATCTGACATGCAAGAAATAAGAAAATGGAACCTGCAAGTGACACATAAAGTAAAATACTTGGGTATTATAATTACTAGTAAGAATAGTACGTTAATGGGAGAAAATTATTATAAGTTATTAAAAGAAATACAAAAAGACTGTGAAAATTGGAAGAAATTACAACTCTCATTGATGGGAAGAATTGCTGCAGTAAAGATGAATATATTACCGAAATTATTATTTTTATTTCAGACGATTCCAATAATTTTAAAGAAAAACTTTTTTATTGAGTTAGATCAAACAATATCAAAATTTATTTGGCAAGGAAAGAAGCCCAGAATACGATTAAAACTACTACAAGAGGCAAGAGAAAGAGCAGGATTTGGACTTCCAGATTGGTTCTTATATTATCAAGCAGCAGCATTAAATTGGATAAGAGAATGGGCTCAACCAACAGATACCAGATCAATTAAATTAGAAACATACGATTTACAGATTGGTTTACATGCATTTTTAATATATGATAAAGCAAAATTTTATAGCAACTTTAAACAACATTGTCTGAGAAGAGCTCTCTTATGGATATGGGAACAAATAAGATATAAAATATTTACAAAAATCCCAAACTGGATTAGACCTTTAGAGATTGGTTCAAAACCAGAATGGTTTAGAGAAGACCAAAATAGAAAATATGCAGAGATTTTAGATAAAGATAATAACTTATTAACTAAGGAACAATTAGAGGGGAAAAATATTTTTTTCGATTGGTGGTCAGAAAATCAAATAAGATCAAGATTGAAAGAAGATCGAAAAATAGGAATATACCAGGATATTACGGAATTTGATAGATATTTTCTAGAAGAAAAAGAAAAATATATAAAAGGAATATATACATTTCTTCTAAAAAGGAGAATGGAAGATGAAGTAATAAAAGAAGCAATGATTAAATGGGCTAAAAATGTTGGACATGATATTTTGTTGGAAGATTGGGAAAAAGTATGGAAAATGAACATTAAAATGACCAAGGCAACATCATTTAAAGAGAATATATACAAGATGTTTTACAGGTGGCATATAACTCCTCAAAAAATTTCAAAAATGTATAAAAATACTTCTAATAAATGTTGGAAATGCGGAGCAGCTGAAGGAAGCTATTACCACATGTGGTGGACTTGTCAGAAAGCTAAGAAATTTTGGCAGAGAATACAAGGAATGCTGCAAGAAATATTAAATTTCAATATTCCACTCAAACCAGAAATATTTTTATTAAATATTTTAACAGAAATTCAAGATATAAATATGAAACATATTGTTATTCATGTAACAACGGCGGCTAGATTACTATTTGCACAGAAATGGAAAGACGACAAAACCCCGAACATGGAACAAATAATATGGAAAATTTATGAAGTGGCAGAGATGGACATTTTAACAGAAAGATTAAGAGAGGGCAAGATTATTAAGATTAAACAATACTGGAAAATGTTTTATGATTGGATAGATATGCAATGTTGAATGGTAAAGTAATAAAAGATTAGTACTGATTATATAGTTCAACGTTGAATATTAAGATATTTCATAATTTATAAGTAAAGAAGATTTTGGATATATTGAGTATGAAATAGATAACCTTAGAAATGATATTTTTTAATTGGATTGATGATATTTTTAAGACATTATGATGCATTGCAAGGTACCTACCTAATGTGTTTACCTTTGTTTAACCCATTCCTTTGTTTTCTGTAACCCTATCCCATCTCTTTTCTTAAAAATTAATAAAAACAATTATGAAAAAAAAAGGAAATAGGCTTTTTTCTTTCGGATTCACTTTGCTACTGGAAAGTGGCTGAGAAACAACCCAACTTTTACTGCTGCGTTCTCAGGAAAGCAGCAGGATCTGGCGTCACAATGACAGCAATTCCTGCCATGACATCACTTCCATTGGGTCCAGGGTCATTCTAAAAAGTGGGTCCTGGTGCTAAAAAGTTTGAGAACCCCTGCTCTAATGAAACCAGGATACTAGAGGCACGTGGGGGGTTGGGACACACAGACACAGCAAAATGCACCCAAACCACAGCTCCCAGAGAAAGCCATGGGTCCCATCCCCACCCCTACTGGAAACCAGCCAGGACAAAGGAAGGGAACAGAGGACTGATGTGATGGACCATTACTCCTCCCTCCATTTGTTTCAAGCTGCAAGGTGCAATAAGGGTGCAATCCTAACCAGCCTTCCAGCACTGACACAGCTGTGCCAATGGGGCATGTGCTGCATCCTGCAGTTGGGGGCCAGTCACGGAGTCCTCCTCAAGGTAAGGGAATGTTTGCACATCCAGCCATGACATCACTTCCAGCGGGTCCCAGACAGAGTGTCGTTCTAAAAAGTGGGTCCCTACGCTATTTCCATGGTCCCTTGAGAACTACTGAAATAGAGGGATCTAAATGTTTGAGCATCTTTTTTCTGATTTTTTTTCCAAGTCCATCAATGACAGGTAGTGGGGACAGGTGAAGTCTGGGTCATACGACTAACTCCTCAAGCCTCGAGGCTATTCATTAGGGCTGCTTCATTTCAAGAAATGGATTTTTGGCTAATCCATAAGCAAATAAATACAAATATGTCTTTCTAGATGGCCTCTTTTAAAAGTCTCTTAAAGCTAGGTGAGTCCTGATAAAGCGCCATTTTATAAAGTGGGTCCTGGTGCTAAAAGGTTTGAGAAGCACCGTCCTCAAGGACCGCCAACAGGTGCTGAGCCTCTGCTTGAAGATGTCTAGTGAAGGAGAATCAGTGATGTCATGCACCCACTACGCACCACTACGCAAGTACCGGTTCCTAGAAGTTGAGTTGGCCCCGCCCACTCGAAGCTGGCCCCTGCTATTTAACCAGCAAAATATGTATATACACATCTCTAGAAAGCAAAGCAATAGAAGTTAAATCAACACTAACCACAAGCTGAAATTATTACAAACATGATCACATCCATGGCAACAATCATGACATCACTTCCGGCTTATGACGTCACTTCCGGTGGGCGGACCCTGACAAGTGCCAATCAAAAGTGAATACCTGTTCCTAAATCATTTGGATGACACCACTGAGGAGAATCCAACCTCTCCCCTGATAATTGGCTCCACTGTTGAACTGCTCTTGCTGTTAAGAATTTCTTCCTGGTATCCAACAGGAATTTCCTCTCTTGTACCCATTGGATTTGGTTCTACCCTCAGAAGCAGTTGAGAACAAATTTGTTTCTTCTTCCATATGACAGTCCTTCAGGTATTTGAAGAACACAATCCTATCTCCAGAGCCGTTCCCAGCTCGCAGCGTGCCTGGGGGTGGAGCAACATCACTGCACCCTCAGTGCAGCCCCCCTGACCCATGCAATGCCTGGCCATGCCTCCCTGCCCCCAGAATTGCTCCACTGAGGAGCGAGCTGAGCACAAAGGAGGGTGGGCGGGGGCCCCCAAAAAGTGCACTGGTTGTTCCGCGCTCCCATGACTTGCTGCAGCCAGCGCCCATGGCGCTTGCCACCACCCCTGCAGCACCTTCCCTCTGCCTCTGCATATCTCCTCTCAGCTGTCTCTTCTCCAGGCTAAACATACAAAGTTTCCTCCACCTGTCCTCTTTCCAGACATCTGATTATCCTTTTTGTTCTTCTCTGTACCTGCTTCAGTGATGGGATCAGCTAACGACTCGGGGGAATGCTGGGCGGGCAGCAGGAAGGCTGGGCGGGACTTCTGGTTGATTGACAGCCCGTCCATCTGGATCCGCCACCCGGCCGCCTGCCGCACGGGCTGCCCCCGGGTGGCGCGCCCCGCCGCTGAGTGCCCTGGCACCCGGGGGCCCCCACCCATCCCCCCGGCAAGCAGGCGCCCCCTCCGAGGCCAAGGCAGCCCGTGCAGCGGGCTTCCTGCTGCCCACCCAGCGTTCCCCCAAGTCGTTAGCTGATCCCATCACTGGCGCAATCCCTAACCTGGAGTTAGGCGAGCACAATTAAGCCAGCAAAGTTTGGCTGGCACAAGGACCACAGTAAAGTGCGTTTCGACCACTCTCGGAGTCAGAGAGGATGGTGCACATTTGTGTGCTGGCCTCCCTGACTCCTTTATGGTGGCTCTCGTGCTGGCCAAACTTTGCTGACCTAACAGTGCCAGCCTAACTTCATGTTAGGATTGCGCTCTCAGTTTGGCTGCATCTTTTTGAAAGGACAGTGGTCAGAACTGGCACAGTACTGTACCTGTGTTGTTCTGGTTTGACCAACACGGATTAAAGTGGAACCAGTCCTTCTTGTCACTTGGAATCTACAGTTCTACTAATGCATGCTAAAATTGTGTTAGCCTTCTTTGAAGCTGCATCACACTGCTGACTCATGTTCATCTGGTGATCCAAGATCCCTCTCACATTTTGTGCTGTCAAGCCAGGTATCTCCCATTCTATACCTGCATCCTTGACTATTTTTGCCTAAGTGTAGAACTTTGCATCTGCCCCTGTTGAACTTCATCTTGTTAGTTTCAGCCCAATATTCCATTCTGTTAATGGATTTTTTTCCATTAACCATCAAAACCATCTGAAGGTTTTTATTGTTGTCTCTGTGTGTTTGCTATTCATCCAAGTCATTGATTAAAATGTTAAAAGAGAACCAGGGCCAAGATGGAGGCTTTCGGATACTCCACTAGAGTTCTCCAAACTGATGCAAAGCCATTGACGAGTATCCTTTGTGTATAGTTGTCCAATCAGTTGCAAATCCACCTAATGATTTATTATCTAAAGCAGTGGTTTTCAACCAGTGTGCCATGGCACACTGATGTGCTGCAATTGAGGGAGGATCAGTGGTGTCATCTACTCACCAGTAGACGGTACGCTGGGCGGGACTTAGCGTGATCGACAGCCCGTCCACTCACTTCCGCTTTCTTCACGCTCCCCGCGCGGCTTTCCCTCGCCTCGGAGGGGGCGCCTGCTCACCCAGGCACCTGCCACCCATCCCCCCCTGGTGAGCAGGCGCTCCCTCCGAGGTGAGGGAAAGCCGCACGGTGAGCGCAAAGAAAGCGGAAGTGAGTGGACGGGCTGTCGATCACGCTAAGTCCCGCCCAGCGTACCGTCTACTGGTGAGTAGATGCCACCACTGGGGAGGATCATTTATTAGAATGGCCATGGGGGGAGAGGTGAACACTCCATTGGTAGTATGGTGTGCCTTGTCAATTGTCAAAAAACAGGTGGTGTGCCTTGACAATTTTAGTGTCTTGTTAGTATGCCATGAGATGAAAAAGGTTGAAAATTGCTGATCTAGAGTCATGTACATGCTTACCACTTGATAAGTTATTGTGATGAGCTGTATAAACAGCAATAGCAGATTTTGGTTTTTTAATTAAAAAAAAAAGCTTTTATATTACTCCAGACACAATGCTTTTCAGTAGTGGCAGTATGCAGTATACACAAGACTTTCAACAGCAAGTCATCATTAATTATCACATGCTTGTGGGAATTCACTTTTGGATCGACTTTCTTCCATCTCTTTTGGCAAGCCTGCCGAGGGCTTTTGTCCATACTCAGATCTTAATCTCAGCCCTCCCCCACAAGTCACCTGACAATTGAGCTTACCCTTGCAATGATATGTGGAAGTTCAGCTGACTAGCCAGGCAAATGACAGAGACAATGCAGAGCCACCCAGGGACACGTTGTGAAAATGACTTTGCAACTCAATAAATTGCCCTCTATCTCTCTCTCTCTCTCTCTCTCTCTCTCTCTCTCTCTCTCTCTCTCTCCCTCCCCCTCCCCCCTCCCTCCCTCCCTCTCCTGGGTGGGAAGATGCCTTGCTTTCTGTGCACTCCTGTCTTGCCCCCATAGGGGACAAAATGCTAAGTGTTGCAGGAGCCTGAGCTCCTGTGTAATGCAGCCCCTTCCCCTCACTTTCATTTGTGGTTTGGAGAGCAGAGCAAATGGCTCTGGAGGCAAGGGATAGGGGCCACGTTTCACAGGAGCTCAGAGCACAATCCTAACCTGGATTTAGACCAGCATAGTTAGGCCAGCAAGGTTTGGCTGGCACAAGGGCCACCGTAAAGCCTGTTTGGACCATTCTCGGAGTCAGAGAGGCGTGCACCATCCTACCTGACTCCAAGAGTGGCCTAAACAGGCTTTACGGTGTCCCTTGTGCCAGCCAAATTTTGCTGCCTAACTGTGCCAGCCTAACTTCAGGTTAGGATTGCACTCTCCTGAAACAGTTAGTGTGTGTGTGTCCCCCGGTAGGAACGCCATTGTCCTACTGAGTGTTAAAGTGTGAAACCCACAGGCCTGAAGTTCATGTTTCAATAAGCTTTTAGTCATATAGGATAAATACAACATTCGGGGATGTTGGAGAAATTTCATGGAATAAACATAACTCAAGTTAGGAAGTATGGCAGAAAAGCAACACTGACGTGCAAGATGAGTCACAGAACCAAAAAGACACAAGTTAGACCAGCAATAGAGATGATCGCATGTGTCACTGTTTTGGGATTGGTCCATCATTTATCCCACCACATGGACACCCACGATAAAAGCAACATGATTGCAATGGTGGGAACTAACAAAACAGGAACCAACACATTAGTGGTGATGATTTTGCAGTATTTGTTACCTGTTTAGTCACTCCTTCATTTTAAATGCTTCTCACCAAATTGGATGAGTGAGTGGAGTATCGCTATCGCTTTTAAGAATTGTTTGCGGAGTACTCACTGACTCAGCCAGAAGAGAAAACATTATCTGAACAATTGGCTTGCCAACATTCCCCCCTTACAAATAATGCTGCTGTGATTCTACATTCCATCAGCCAATTATATCTGTAGGGGTTGATGGAGAGGAAGGAACATAGACCAAGGAATAATTACTATGAACTTTCTGATTCATTCATCACTAGCCTAGCCAGTAGCTCTCTTATTTCTGACCCTATGAAATTTCTGACTTTCCTTGTTCTGCATAGCAGCATTTTCATCCCCCTACTTCTCATATTGAAATCACTGAAACCTATTCAAAGCCTGATATTCCTGGATCTTTCACAAAGGTAACATTTTAGGCAGTGCAAACCATGGGCAATTTTACACACCCAAACATAAAGTGTAGAATAAGGTCTCCACCATTATTAAACTAGCGTACTATTATCCCAAGATATACAGGAGTTCCTTTCTCTTGCACCACTTCCTCCTCCCCTCAAAGCATGGGATCAAATGAATCTGTGCATGCAGTGGCGTTTCTAAAGGGAGGGCAAAGCTCTAAGTCTTGCAAGAAGCCTTACCTTGCAGTGGAAATCACTCCTCTCCTGCACCGTTTTAGCCAATCCTCACAGGGAAAAGCAACATCTTGGCATTGCTTACTGGCTACAGCAGCAAGGGAGAGGAGGGATTTACATGACAGGGTAAGGCTTCTTGCAATACTTAGAGCTTTGCCCTCCCTATAGATCCGCCTCTGTCTGCATGGGGCAAAGTGGTCCTGTGATGCCCCACCAGGCACTCAGTTTGTCTTCAAGCATTATTGACTGCATTATAGTTCATAAAAGTTTGGTTTGGGAACTGGGGATGTGATGAAGAAATGATATGATCTCTTCAAGCCTGTGAAGCAGATCAATTGGATCATGGACAGAACTGATTCACTTTACCCCCCAGACCTACAATTCTTTTTCCTCAAATGAAATTAAATGTTTGCAGCAATCCTGTTAGGTGTCTTGTTTGCCAGCAGCAGAAGCTACCAATCTGGCATGCCACTGCCAACTACAGGTGAGTGCAGCCAGTGATGGAATCTGGGAATATGGAAGCTGAACGCTGGGCGGGACTTACGTGTGGTTGGCTGCCCGTCCGTCTGTTCCGCGGCTGCCCTGGCCTCGGGGGGGGCCCTGCTTGCCGGCGGGGATGGGTGGGGGCCCTGCCGGGTGCCTGGGCAAGCAGCGGTGGGGTGCGCCAACCGGGGCAGCCCCCCCGAGGCCAGGGCAGCCGCGGAATGGAACAGACAGGCTGCCAATCACGCGTAAGTCCCGCCCAGCATTCCGCTTCCTTATTCCCAGATCCCACCGCTGAATGCAGCCTCCACTACTCACTTCAAATTAACTTTGAACTGCTCTTATTTCATCCTGTCCCCCATAAACCCAAATGTGAAGAAAACAGATAATTTCCTGAAGCAATATATCCAAGATCTGGAAAACCAGTCTGTCTTCTTGCCAAGCTTCCTTGGCATCCAGCTCTCAAAATACCCTCCCCATTAGTCCCCAGTCCTCTATTTACTGGTCTGCAACTGGAAGCAGCAGCAGTGGGAAATGGAGGAGGAAGGGTTTTCTTCTTTCACCGTTGATCTCCTTGGCTCCCTGTAGAGCAAGTTACCAGAAATAATGTGATGGTGGTGCATGCGGAAGCTTTTCCTTTCCTCACTTCATCACTCTGGCACAATGTTCTGTAGCAGTAGGATGGCCAGGGTGGGTGCAGCAAGTATGGCAGGAAGTGACATTACAGCTGTATTTACATTTTCTTGGCTTTTTTGGCTATAGCTTTTGATAGAATACAGATATTCCAATGTGGTTTCATTGCATTCAGCATTTAATTGCCATGATATAACATGATGGTATTATTCGAAAATACCAAGGTTTCACAATTTTGCCCATTAGTGTCAAGCTCAGTCCACCCCAAAGCTTGTTGCCCTGTGCAATTGCATCCCCCTGTACTTCTTTAGCTGTGCCCCTGTGCTTCTGTTGCATAGCACATTAGTATAGTATGCTTTGGAGCTGTTGGAAGAGTGACATCATGCCAGTAGAACTACCCAATACTCCTAAGATCCCAATCCTTTCCCATAACCTGCTCCATTGTGAGTGAGTTTGCCTTTCCCACAGTGCTTCTAACAGGTTATGGGCCCAGGCAGCACATGTCCACTGCCCAATGCTGCTAACATGCACTGAGAGTCTTCCCAAAGGGCAACTGGGCCTTTTCTCTTGGCATACTGTGGAGCAGCACATCAGCAGTGCTTTTCCCAGGGGAAAAAAGAGCTAGGTTTTTCAGGTGCCTGAATGCACCATGTAAAGAGGCCCCTCCCTCACCTTCAGAGCCATTCGGGGATGCCAAAGAATGGAGGCTTCTTCCCTGCTTTGCCCTTGCAGTCCCAAATGGCTCAGAAGGCAGGGGGAGGGCTGCTTTACACAGGTGTTTAGGCACCTGAAAATCCTAGCGCTTTCCCCTTCCTCTGGGAATGCCACTGTCACCACCACCCCATGTTGATTAACACTCCATCAGACAGCTTCAAATATCATGTATTTGAATGCCTTACCGGTCGGTGATGAATACCAGACATCACAGCATAACGCTGCAGAAATTGTTTAAAAAATTGTGTCTGTCCGTTGAGGTTATGACCCTTTTGGAAAGCACTGACACCATCAAGGGTTATGACTCTCATGTCTGAAAGAGACCTAAACGTTTCATTACTGAAGCCATTGATTTTGTATCGATGCACACAGCCCAAAGGCTGAGGATGCTAAAAAAGGAAACACCTTTGCAATGGAAGGCTTGTAGGAATTTTCATGGCAGAACGACATGAAGTCTGTTGGTCTCCAAAGAGGTACACCTTCAAGGATAAAAGGGCACAAGAAACTCCTGAGAGCAATAAAATCAGCTTTGACTTCCTAACTAGGGAACTGCAGTGGGCTGCATTTACCCTACCTGGCAGCCCGTGAGTCCTGCTTTTCATTATTAGGAAAGGGGATCCCATTAATTAAAATAATTAAATATGACTCAAGAGTTCAGTCGAGAGTCATCCCCAGAACGGTGAGAGGCTTTGTAGCCTAGGGGAACACTACCCTTTCATTATCCCAAACAAGACATTAGGGTAGCAGGGACTCCAGGCATTGCTTCTGCCGATGTTCTCTGTCCTTAAAGATCCATGCCATAAACCAGGAGCAATTTATATACTGGTCCTTGCATAATGCAAGAATCTGTGGCTAAGATTTCCCCTGCCTGCCCTAAGGGAGACAGCAGAAACTCATCGTTTGAGTCATTAACCAAAGGCTGCAAGCCTGCACACAGTTAATGAATGGAAAATGCCTCATCTCTCAGTCAAAAACCTCATTGGGAAGGATGCCGTTCGCAAACTATTTACTCCAGAATAATCCATCCTGCAACATACTTCGTACTCCAGCCATTGTACCGGAGTTTCACTGAAGGCTTGATTTTTATGTGAAACTAGCCAAATGTACCATGCGGAATTTCTATCTTAGCAACCTTGAATGTTTGTCTGTGGAAGGACAGATAAGGACAATTGCTCAGTGTAAACTGGCATAGAACAGAAGGCTGAAGGAAAATAGGTACACAGAAACAGGGCTCCATCCACTTTTGTGGAGGGGGCCTTTCATGCACTCTTCCTCCCCTTGTGTGACAGGCTGAGCTACCATTGGGCAGGGCAGCAGGGGAGACACTCCTCAGGCTACTCCACTGCACTGAGGTCTCCTGTTGCCTCCTGAACAACAGGCAAACAGCAATGGTATGAATGGGAGAATGCAAGGAGTTGGTAACCCAGCTTTTTATAGTTCAAAGGCCCTTCAGACAACATGGAGGCTACTGGAACTCATCAAGGACCGCCAATTGAAGATGGGTGCTGCCTTTTGCTTTGCAACATGGAGAAGGTGTGGCAGAAGACTCTTTGTTCACTCAGGAGGCCTGTGCCTCAATACCACTCAGCTCTTGATCGAGTTTACAATGAAGTTGGTGAAGGAAGAGAAAGCGAAGCCACCTCTGTTGTGTAGACAAATGCAAGTGCATGGGGATAAGCCTCGAACATATGTTGGTAAGGATCTGCAGGCACTCTTAAAATGAACAGGGAGATTCCATGGAACAACCTCTTAGGGCTTAGGAGTGTCTGAGAATGTCCTTTGGAGGGACTGTGTGTCTTACCCACGCAGAGCCCTGGGGCTCCATTGTGGTGAATGCAGCAAGTCTTCCCTCACCTCAGGCCCAAATCCTAACCAACTTTCCAGCAATGACATAGCTGTGCCAAAGGGGCATGTGCTACATCCTGCAGATGGGGGGGGGGGAGTCACAGAGGCCTCCTCAAGGAAAGGGAATGTTTGTTCCCTTACCTTGGAGCTGCATTGCCCTTACCTCAGTGATGGAAAGTTGGTTAGGATTGCACCCTCAGTCAACTAAATGGCCTCAAAGAGGCATCAGGAGTGATGCAACTACTCCTGAGTTCAAAGTTAACCTGAGGTATGGCAAGGAAGTGGAAGCACTGTATGGATTACCTCAGCACAAGGGCCGTACCCAGTGGTGTCATTCAAATGATTTAGGAACAGGAACTCACTTTTGATTGGCACTTGTCGGGAACCCGGAACCAGCCACGGGGCCCGTTAGGATCCAGAACGCCCGTTCTGGTCCGTTCCTCCTGAATGACATCACTGGCCGTACCCTTCCCTTAAAGATCCTCATTTCAGATGACAGTGCAATCTTAACTTGGAATTAGGCCGGCACAGTTAGGCCAGCAAACTTTGGCTGGCACAAGGGATACTGTAAAGTATGTTCGAAACATTCCAGGAGACAGAGAAGCCAGCACCTAGACATGCGCCATCCTCCTTGACTCAGAGCGTGGTCCAAACATGTTTTTTGGGTGGCTCTAGTGCTTTGGTGCTGGCCAAACTTTGCTAGCCTAACTGTGCTTGCGCCCGGAGTTAAGGAGGTCAGTTGTGGCCCGAGTTTTCACTCACATACCCGGTCTCATCTTTTATTTTTTTAGATGTAGACTCAAATAATAAAATGTGGACTGGCCTTTTGTGCATGAGCAGTTAGAAAAGATGCAAATATCCCATGACAACAAAACAGCTAAAGTAAACGTTTTTTGACAGCCATACTTGCATCTTTTTGAAGTAACATGCTGTAGTTCTTATTCACATATGGATTATTTTGTCAGATGTAGAAGCTTTGGCTAAGATGGATGAATATGTATGTGTATATACGGGAACCATTTGTCAGTCACTTCAACTTATGCCTTCATTTCAATGGATTCAGCCCAAGATATTGCTATTTTTAGGCCACAGAATCACAATCCCTCTCCTTTTTCCCCCTCTTGGTAAAGGTCAACTCTATTTCTGCTTTTGGCACTTTGCTCAAATGACTCGCTTTTCCTTTCTGCGTGTGCATTTATTCAAAGCCTTTTATCAGTGGAGGGAGCGGTTTATTTCCCTACTTTCATGTCCCTTTGGAAACACGCCATCATCTCAACCCAGCTCAGCGCATTAGAGAAGTCTCACAAACACATTTGTCTGGGTCCATCTCATCATTAAGGAACCTGTTTGAAACTCAGACTTTACTCACAGATCCCCCCCCCAGTAGTACGTAAGCACATTAAAAGAAAGAAGGGAAAGAAAGGAAGGGGAAAAAGACAAGTGCCTCTCAGTAGGGCATGGCAAAGAGAACGGCAGCTTTTGAAAGCCATGAGGTGAATAGAAGGATCAGCTGTTGGCCTACAATTAATGTGAGGACCAGGAATTACACTTGACAGTGAGATTAATAATGCAGCTGGAAATGGCTGAGGCAATTGTGGCATCTGAAAGGAAGCCAAACAAATTCAATGGCACGGGGGGCTTTTATTTGTTGAGAAATAGAATATGAACTGTCTGATATAGCCCCAGAAGTTGATATTGCAGTCCCTGTGGGTGACGGCTTCCATCGGCATCTGCTGTGGCTGATCGATCGAGCTGTCACAGCTGAAGGGTGTCAGAAGGGTTGAAAAAGCCCTCCAGGCAAATTTTTAATGGTGCTTGTCGTCAAAGAAAAATACTGCCGTTCTCACTTCAATGGCCCTGCTGACACAAGTCAACACGGTGCTTCGACTCTTCCTGCCCTAGATTACGCCAGGCTTCGTTTTTCTGCCTGATCATTATTTAGTCTGGATCCAGCTCCCATTGGCAGGCCTTGCTTCTTCACTAAAATTTGAAGACTCCAGACTGCTTGAAAAAGCTACAAGTTCCAATGACAATGACTCAGGCCAGCAGGATGTGCTCAGTTGTGATTCTGTTATAATTCACTATTAGCAATGGTGGTATAAAATGTGCATGTGTCTGTGTATAAGCATAATGTATGTATATACAGTATGTACACACAGAGAGAGGGCAATTCTAACCTGGAATTAGGCTGGCACAGTTAGGCCAGCAAAGTATGGCCAGCACAAGGGACACCATAAAGTATGTTTGGACCACTCTTGGAGTCAGAGAGACCAGCACCAATACGCTTTACTGTGGCCCTTGTGCCGGCCAAACTTTGCTGGTCTAATTATGCCAGCATAACTGCAGGTTAGGATTCTGCTCACACACACACACACACACACACACACACACACACACACACACACACACACACACACACACACACACAGAGAGAGAGAGAGAGAGAGAGAGAGAGAGAGAGAGAGGTAGGTAGGTAGGTAGGTAGGTAGGTAGGTAGGTAGGTAGCCTCTAAATTTCTGCTGTAGGAGGATTCCATGTATCACCTCGTTTCTGACAGTTGCTGATCAAGCCTGGATTTAGATTTCAAAAATTAATCAGATTAAAAAAGATTAATCTGGAATCAGGTTAAAACAGCTGAGGCAAAGAATCCACCAAGGCATAATTTCTTGTCATGGATTAGTGGGGGGAAAACACACACCATATTTACTATGTGAAGGAAACCTTATGAAAGGGGTTCCTATTAGTTCCCTGCTTTCCCCCTTTGGCACTGTAACTCCTGTAGGAGGTGGGGGTGCAGTTGTGTCCTTGTTTCATGGTGTGTGCACGTAGTGTAGTATAGTATAGTGCAGTGTCCTTGTTTTGTTGCTCAGTCCTAGTGACTGGCAGGAGGATGCAAGCATCTTGTTGTCTACTGAGCTCCCTGAGGCACCTGGTGGGCCGCTGTGAGATATAGGAAACTGGACTAGATGGGCCTTTGGCCTGATCCAGCAGGGCTCTTCTTGGGTTCTTAGGTTCTTAGGATGCCCCCAAGCATTGGCCCTGCCCCTGTTCCTTGCTCAGTTCATCCTGGCAGTGCTTCTCTGGCTGCCAGTGTTGGGGCTGTTTCGATGCAGTAATTGGCCCCTTGGACATAACACTAACGACACACAGATGTCACACCAACTTCATGCTTATGACGCTCAGATGTCACATCAATGATGCGCCACTATCACAGTTATGATGTACTGCCCCCAGGACTCAATTACATGGATAACAGGGTGTTTCCATGTATGCTGGGGGTATTACTAGGAAGGGTTGAGCCAGTATTGCTTTGCCAATACAGTTTCTACCTTAGTGGCATGACCTTTGGCTTTTTATAACCCCTCCAAAGAGCAGACTTTCTAGGTTTCCAGGCAGACAGGACTAAAGAGCCCCATTTTTCAGTCACTTAAAAAGGCCTCTGCCTTTCCCTGCAATCGTTCTGTGCCTATGTCCAGTGTACAGGCAGTAACAAAGCTCCTGAGAGCTCCTATGGAGATGAACAAGAACTGATTTTCTTTTGGAACTATTTGTTTCTAATTCCCACTTGTTTGAATGGAAACCTAAATGAGCAAGAATAGAGCTTGTTCATTTTTGGGACTAGTCCTCTATTTGGGATTGTGCGGAGCCTGGGGGTAGTCATGCACCCCCCTGCCCTGAAGTTGCACCTCGGGAACATGTTCCTCATGTTCCACCCAAGATATGCCTCTGTTAGTGCTATCAAATACTTCCACTCATCAGTTTGGTGGGTGGGAAGACCAATTCCAGGTATCTCCTTGGTCCCTTATTCCATCGACCGAGGATCAGCACTGTAAAAGCTGAGAGTATGATTTCGTGTATCAGGTTTGGTGGGAAAAATTTGCCACAGTTGCATGCCAGGATCTCTGAACTGGAGCGCAGAGCTTTGGAAATCAGGACATTTTTGAGACTGAGATATGTAACTTGGAGAGGCTGTCCCTTTCCCGCCACTCTTCCTGATAATGTCTATCGCATACATCATATCATGTAGCAGAGGTAAAGTCCTGTAGACACTGTCTAATGCCAGGGGGAGGAATGTAAAGGGTTATCAAGGGTGGAAGCATTGTGTTTCAGCAGTTCTCCCCTCCCACGACCTCAATGAGATTTTGTCAATGAACTGTTGTGCTTACTTTTGGCAAGTTTGCAAAGAGTTACTTTAATGATGAAAGTGAGCTGTCAGTGGTATGCAAAATTGGTGGGTGGTGGATCTTTTAAAATCAAATGCAACCTAAATGCCGTTAACATTTCAGCACAAAACCTTTGGATGAAGGAAGATAATTATATATGTGGAAAGTCGGGGTAATTCATTAAAGGTACTAAAAATATTAAAGCAGCTTCTTGATTTGACATGAAGTAGGGATTCTTCTTTTCTAAAAGAAATCATGTAAAATAAAGTAGATGCTTTCGGTCGTAAACAAACCATCTTCTTGCCAGACTGCCTCGGCGTCTTATCTTTTAATTAAAATTGAACTTTTAAAAAGAATGTGTCTGCCTGGAGTGTCTATTAAATAAAAAAAGCAGTGACTATGGACTAGAGTCTGCATCAACAAATACAGTATTAGTTGACTATATTAGGAACTTGCATGCCTGTATTTTTTTTTTAAAAAAAACTTTATTATTGCTCATTAAAAGGGCAGAACAAGGAATATTGTATTGCAGTGGTTCCCAATTTTTTTTTCCAGGACCCTCTTTTTAGGTATGACAACCTGTCAGGATCCCCCTAAGACCTAGGGCTGGAAGTGATGTCATTAAGCAGGAAGTAAAATCAGTGATTTTCATAGATCACACTTTTTGAAAGTTGAAAGAATGCCACATCCTTTTTAGAATGTTCTGAATGCTTTGTTATTGCATCTAAGTGACGGTTGAGTTTTGAGTTCAGCAATTGATTTAGTGCTGAGGACAACATTGCACAGGACGCATTGTGGCTTCTCTATGCCATTTCTGATCAAGGTGGTAAAGCCAAATTTTAGAAAGCCTTCAAAGTTTATACGTTTCCCATGTGCTGGGACTCACCTAGGCATGCACATGGAAGGTGTGACATGCCTGCTTGGAAAGAGACCCGGGAGAGACTTCATCACCTGCATACACACAAACACCAAGACGAGCCCATAGCAAGGCTAATTTTCCTTGCAGCCACAAGCATTAAGGAAGTGGCAGTTTAATGGGGACACCTCCTCCCTAGCCACAATGAAGCTTCCAAGATGGTGGGACCCAGCTTTTTAAGAAGGCTGCCTCAAGCTCCCCCTGAAAATCTGTTTGCGACCCCCTTGCGACCCCCTTGGGGATCCCGATCCCCAGGTTGGGCACCACTGCTGTATCATAATGCTAAATACTAGCATTTTGTTGCATAGATCTGTGAAGTCTGCTTGAGGTTTAAACTCCTCAGATTACACAGACTTCTTGTCAGAAGAACCTACGTCCTTCAACTCAAACACAACTGCCCAAACACCGGACTTGTTGGGGGGGGGAACAATGCACCTAGACATGGTAAATAAGAGGCAGGACTTGAATTTTGGATTAAGCAAAGACTACAGCTTTCATGCAAACACAACAGGATTTGCAATGATTTAACTGACTGGTTAATTGAACCCCAGATGGTGTGGAGAACGACCAGTTCTATGGTACTGAGGAGGCACTGATGCCACCTGCAACCCCAAACCCATTAAGGGCAGCTGATCTTGACTGAGAGCTGAGGCCGGAGTGAAATGCCATAACCATGAAAGAACTGGGGCCTGGAGTTTCGAGACTTCCGCAGCAAGCTGTGACTAACTGAAGCAATGCTGAAGATTTTAAAGAGGGCCTCCCTGGTTTAATGATACCACAGTATGTTGGCAACTCTCTCTCTCTCTCTCTCTCTCTCTCTCTCTCTTCAGGACTACTTGGGCAGCCTACTCAACCATGTTAACTGAGGTGCAGTTCACAAAGCCATCGAACAGTTGGGATGAAACAGTTGAGACCCTAACCCTCAGCTCCTGGAAGATAAATGTGTATGATCAACATAGTTGAGGTTTTGCAAACAAGCCCGAGAGATTATGAAACCAAAGTTGCCTGATTTAGACCTGAGGCTACATGCAGAGTCCCAGTCTCTGCCCGCCCTCCCGAGTGGCTATAAAACAAACACCTGGTCGAACATGGGGGAGGATGATCTTGGAAAACGTTCGTACTTCCCCTCGCAAGCACTTGTGCTGCCATAGGGCACTGTGGTTCAGCCATGCTGTTACTGCCTCTGTAAACAAAGCATTTGTTTTGGTGAGGTTTGTGCACGACTCTCTCCATTTAATATGGACGGTAACCAGTGATGTCATGCAGGGGGTACGCGGGGGTACGCGAGTACTGGTTTCTAGGATTACAGCTGGCCCCGCCCATTCACCCACCCACTCGTCGACTCCGCCCTCTGCAACGTTTGAATTTCCTGCAAGTTTGAGTTGCCTGCGTGTTCTCAGAGCCAGGCAGGCAGCGAGCGGAGCCTTTCCTTTCCTTGCCACTGAAAAATGAGTTGCTCTGGGGTTTTAACATGATGCCAGGCCTCCTCACCATGTTCTGGGGGTGCTGTGGAATACTGTTGCAACTGTTGGGTCAGTTTAAAATCATCTGAGGCCTCAAAAAGGGCTTTTTTCATGTCACTTCCTGCCACAACATCACTTCTGGCTTATGACGTCACTTCCGGTGGGCGGGTCCCGACACGTGCCAATCAAAAGTGAGTACCTGTTCTTAAATCATTTAGATGACACCACTGACGGTAACCACAGCAAATACTTCCGCTTCAGCTTGTGTCACAACATAAATTGAACAGGAATCCAGCACAATCTCAGTGTTCCAATTATAACAACAATGATGTTTCAAGATTGTCTGCATTCTTCCAACATACTGCTATAGGTTGCAGTTTGTAGGATACTTATCTATAGCCCTGACATCTTGAGTGATGGAGAATCTTCAGCTGTCCTTTGGAAAACATTCCCATCATGCCTTTCTAGCTATGTGTTGTGCACCCTTTATAAAATATAGGCCAATTTTTTTATTGTCACTGGCCATGGCCACCATCACACTGTGTGTCACTAGTAAATCTCAGAAAGTACTCATTCTGGACTGTATATACAGCAGCATTAAATCCTGTCCGGTGTAGTTTTGCTCTTCAGATGAGATCTTATGATGCCTGAAAGGTAATGGGTTTACTGAGTGATGGAACATCCAAACAACAACAAAAATTGCTCTTTTCCTTTAGTTCACGATGAACTTGTTAAGAATATGAACAGATCGAGTATATACAGACTGAAATTCGGTAAAGAGTTTTCATAATAATGAGAATCAGCCAAATTCATTAGACTGGAGGCACAATCCTAACCTGGAGTTAGGCTGGCACAGTTAGGCCAGCACAGTTTGGCCAGCACAAGGGACACCATAAAGTGAGTTTGGATCACTCCTGAAGTCAGCGAGGCCAGTACACAGACATGCGCCATCCTCCCTGACTCTGAGAGGGATCCAAACATACTTTCCGGGTTCCTTGTGCCTGCTTCGATCTGAGGGCCCAATTGTAACAGGTCCAAGCTAAGAAACTCATGTTCCAATGACAAAGTCACCTTTCTGGCATCACCAAATTTAATACGTTGTCATGTGCAAATGACACATGCAAATGTGTTTGTGGGCTTCTAGGAGGCCCAGCACATTAAATTGGCACAGGGGGTTGATGGAAAGGAGCAGAAAGGGGGAAGAATGGAGTAGGGACTGAGGCAGAGAGGAAGTGTGTTGAGTGCAGGAAGGGGGCGGTTATCAGTGGCAGCAGCTGTGCCAATATCCTACCCCCCTTCTTGGCCTTGATCCACCTGCCTAAGTCCATTAAGAGTGGTGCCAGTCAAACAGCTGGCACAGGTTTGAGTAACACTATTAGGCAAATGGAGGCATATCCCAGGGCGCAATCCTAACCTGGCACAGTTAGGCTGGCACAAGGGACAATTTGTGGTCCAAATATACTTTATGGTGCAAACATACTTTATGGACAAACATATTTTATGCTCCAAACATACTTTATGGTGCACCAGCCAAACTTTGCTGGCTTAACTGTGCCGGTCTAACTCCAGGTTAGGAATATGCCCCCAAGATAAGGCAACTTTTGTTCCTTTATGTCAGAAGAGGCGTCTGGGACTACCCCCCATAGGATACAGCATACTGTCTAGTGGTGCAGCTGCATTGGTGGGGTGTGTGTGAATTTTTTTAGGATTGTGCTATCACAGTTGAGCATAGCTCTTGGAAAAGAATCATGGTTTTAATTCCACCACACTGATGCTGCTTATTTACATTTAACACGTGGTCAACCAAAAGGACACTGAATCAGTAGCACTCAAGGATCAATGTCCATGTGATGTGATATAATAGCTAAATCACCACAAATGCTAAACTCCCAGCCCATTAGTATTTTCATTCTGAGCTGCCAACATGTGGTGTAACAAAGTTCTACACTTCTATTTGATGGAGCAGGAAATGACTTCTTAACATGACCTCTGCTCAGAGTGCAACAGCCAGCAAACGCAGCTTGAGGCCAATAGTGAGATGCCTCCCATGGCTTTGCAGTAAATGGAGCAAATTGGCATGCTGAGATTCCATTAATGCTAATATACTGACCCAAGGATCTAAAAGTTAAAAAAACCAAAAAAAAAAAACCCAAAACCCACACATACAGAAATACTACCTTGTTGCAAATGTGATTCTTCTTATATGTCCATTATCTGTTATATCTACATGCACTTAAACAGTTCATTAACATCTTGGTGACTTCTCTTTTGTGGTGTGGCCAAATCCTCTATTTTGTTGCATTAGAACTATTTCAAATATTGCCAGATTCCTATGTGGAAATAACAAGTTAACAACAGCTGCTGGTACTGCCTGAAGCTAAGCAGGAGAAGCTGTGGTCTATTTTTGGATGGGAGATGGAACGCCAGGCTGTGACAAGCTGCAGTAGCTGTTGTGGCAGAATGGGGTCACTGTGGAGCTGATTAGCCAGTGTGGGAATGTGGTGAGAAGGCCAGCCGGCAAAAGAACAGAGTCCAACCTTGAGGACCTGTCCAGGCTGGACTTACAATCACCTGCTGAAGCTCACTGTCATACGGCCAGAGGAGAGAACCACACTGTGAAGGCTACATCTGGGACTGAGGATTCGGAGAATTGCAGAATACTGTATATTTGTAAAAACCCCATTGAAAAATGGTGGTTTAGACTAGCCTGCCCATGTGAGCTGCCTTGGGCATTTGCTTCGGCATGGGAAAGGCGGAGTATAAATTCTTCAAAATAAAATAAAATAAATAAATTATCCATGATCCTCATATTAGAAAAGTCATTTGGGACCCAATCCCGAAGGCCCTATTGCTGGTGGTACATGCGTACTGCCAACTAAAAGTGTTACAAACGTGCCAAAAAGCACATTTGGGGCATGTTACTTCTCGCACTGGGGTTGCACTCATTCAGTGCCAGGCCCCAATGCAAGTGGGTGGCCAGTCACCACTCCAGCAGCACCAGCCACTGATAAGCCCTTTTGAGGAGGGGGTAGGGGTAGGGGTAGGGTGGAGGAACCAGGCGGGGGAGGGGAGGAGCCAGCCACAAGGGGGTGGGACCTGGCAGTGGCTTCCACCACTGTATCTTATCCCTGGTGGTGGCTCAGGCAGCCCCACACAGGGCTGTTCGATTTACCACCAGCAAAATAGCTGGCGGCGAGCCAAGGGCCCCACTGCAAATGTCTCCTTCTCCTAGGAAGCCTTCGGTGGCTGCCTGACTCCCGCGGCATGTAGTGGTCACCATTTTGGTATCGTTGCTCCTCCGGAAGGCAGTGATTGGGCTCTCAGTCTCTGCAAATTTCTCACTTACAGTTTACATCTAAAAGTTAGAAATGGACCCATGTTATTGAATAATAACATTGCCAATCTAATTGGAAGGTAAAAAAATATCTTATTGGTTTCACTAAATTCAGCTCAGGAATTTCAGTTGCACAGCCTTCCTGAGTTTAATTAACCCTGACCTGAGATCATCAGGGCGCAGACTTTTTTTTTTTTTGAGATGTTCCTTCTTGAAACATCTACAAAATAGGCACTACTAGCAAAAGCTATCAAATAATTTTGGCTGTGGAAACTATATGGTGTAATGATGGTTGAGGGAGATGGAGAGAGAGAGAAATCCTGATCTTTGATTTGATTGTATTTCTCAATTTACTAAATTTGGTTCCAGTCGTCTATGACTATTTATGCAGTCATAGACTACATGAGCTGCGAGTGCTTCCTGCGACTAAGTGCCTCATTGCGACAAAATGCCAAGTAGGACAAGTGAGTTAAGCATTTGGGTAAGTGTTGTGCCAAATTCCCTTTCTCCACAATCTATGTCTGCAATAGACTAATTAGCTTCCCTTATATCACCAAAAACCACCTTACAAGGCAGGGTGGAGTTAGTTGGGATTGAGCTATAATATCAGTTGCGTCCAAACCATTATTGTACATATGCAACATAGGGCATTGAATTCGAGTGCAAAAGTTAGATGGAAAAATCCAAAAATGCTTTTCATGCTTCTATAAAGGGGTGTAGTTAGAAATATTGGCCTGGTATAGTAATGTTTAAGAAAGCGGTACATTTCATTGTATATTCATTCCATTCTGTTACAAGTCTCGGTAAAATTAGATTAGTCTGCAATTTAGAATATTGTGGCCATTTATACTTTCCTTTATATAATGACATCATTTTCCTCTGGAATTTATAACAGAAGCCGTGTACTCCTGAGAGATTTCCACCACAATCTCGATTTAAACTTTAAATATCCCTGTGGGACAAAAGCAAGAAAACTAGCAATTACCGGTCCATCGTTCCTTTTATCTGACAGTCAGTGCCCCATGGCTGAAACCCTACCCCAACTGTGTTTCAAATTGAGGCAATGAACTGTTCAACTTGCAATTTGAGACAGCTGCTCAGAACAGAATATTAAACAGGTCCTGCTAGGTTGGTCTGGTGGCACATCTATTCCAGCATCCTGACCACCAACAATGGGTAGCTGGACACTACTAGAAAGCTTGCAGTAGAATATAAAGGCCTTTATATATTTTATTTGTCCCCAACATGAGACATTCAAAGATGTATTGCCCCTTAACCTTGAAGTTGCATTTAGGCTACAGTTACTGATAAATGTATCTGCTTTGGCCTGTGGCTGTGGATCTGAGGAAGACGCGGATCTGAGGAAGACGCAAGTCTTGTCCAAGGCGGTCATAATAGAGCTTTATTTGTTTAATGTCTAACAACATCAACTTATAGGAACACCTCTGAACATACAGAGGCATCTTAGGCATAAACGTACAGCATTTCCAAGCCTAAGAGCATCGACTTACTCAGGCCTCTCTAGGCATTTCAAGATTACTGCTGGGCAATGCAGTTGTCTAGCATTCATCAGCAAGGCTCAGAAGCAAAGCAATGGCCAAATATAGGGACTTTTATAGAGGAGGTGTTTGCTTCTGCTGAATTATAGGGAAATCAGTGCTAATGGCAAGAAATAGTCTAATTGACCATTAGAAGACATCTTATCAGATAAGTACAGGGATAATTGGCCCAGCTGATGCCACCAAGAAGTGTTCCCATCATTAGGGAGAGAGGCTATCTAGCAGATGCAGCTATATTAATGAAGATAAACAAAGATAACCTGCGGCTTTGAAGCAGACATGCATCTTATTGCCCATTCTCATAATATCTAGCAGGTGCCGTGGCCAAGGTCTTTGTTCTTCTCACAGAAGCAGCTCAGTGGGAAAGCAAACAGTTCCCAGGGGCTGGGAGACACACAGAAGATAATTGTCCACAAGATGGAAGAAAGTTGCCAGGCCTTGCACCTGCTGTTACAGTATCCTCAACAAATGTTGTTTCATCTTTTTTTAAAGTCATCTGTAAATTAGTAACCATCACATCCCTTGGCCATAACAAAATTAAGTTAAATGGGCATTATGTGGATAACCCAAATTTTAATATTATAAGAGAGGGGAAATAACTTTACTATTTCCATGTTTGCCATGCCATTCATCATTTTATGATGTACCTCTCTCTCAGACATCTTTAATTTCTAAACAGTCCCAAACTTCTAAGAAGTCCCAAACAGTTTATCATTTCCTCATTGGGAAAGTGCACCAAGCCTTGGATCATTTCAGCTGCGCTTTTCTGCTCTAATATTTTTGAGATGAGTTGACCAGAACAGTATAGAGTATTCCAAATGCAACTGGATGACATCTAGATTACATTACTGCAACACCCTCTACTGGAGGCTGCCTATGAAGATGGAAACTGCAACTAGTGCAGAATGCAGCCATCTGGCCAGTCACTGGGGCTCAATGGTTTGACTCACAGGCTATTGCTTCTGTGACTACACTGGCTGACAGTTTGTTCCTGGGCTGAATTCAAAGGGCTAGTTTTGACTTTTAATGTCCTTTATGGCTCAGGATGAGGATATCTGAAAGACCACCACCTTCCATATAATCCTACCTATCCTCAGGTCATCAAAGGGGACTCTGCTGCCACCAGCAGAGGTGAGGGGATTGGTGGCTAGAAATAGGGCCTTCTTGGTGGTAGCACCTTGTTTGTGGAATTCCCTCCCCCTGGAATTAAGAATGACTCCCTCTCTGGAGACCTTTCAGTGGTTCCTCAAGACCTTTTTATTAAAGAAGGGTTTTGAGTGATGTGGGCCGGCATTTTTAAGAAAATGAAATTATGTGTGATCCTGGGTTTGTTCAGTTTTAATTGTTTCTACCCTTAATGTCTTTAGTATTGCTTTAACTATTTTTAATTGGTTTTGCATTGGGAGTAACCTGGGCAGCGCAGTCCTATGGAGTGCGCAATGTTGATGCAACGGAATTCCGTCCACGCTGTGCATTTAGCGCCGATGTGGGGGCACAGAGTGGCACCCCCACATTGGTGCTACAGCAGCACATTGCGCCCACGCTGCACCTCCCTTGAGTCAGCTGAAACTGGCTGGCACAAGGGAGGTGCAATGTTGGGATAGTGGAGGGAGTGGGTGGGGGGAGGGTGGTTCTGGGCGGGATGTGGGAGGGCCAGCAGGCATGCCGGCCTGTCCAGGAGGTCGCGTGGCCTTGATTTGGGCCTCATGGTCTCCTCAGATTTGCACCTGCTGTTTAGCAGGCGCAGATCCGAGTAGCGCACTGGGCAGGCTGGTGCCTCGCTCCGGTAAGGGCACGAACTGAATTTGCCGCAGGCCAGCCAACCACACTAATCCAGCGCAGTACAGGATTTCACTTTGAATCCTGTTGAGTATGGGAGAAAGATTTGAAATACATTATTCAAGTAAATCAACAAATACATTTATGTGAAGGCATTATGATTGTGGCAGATTTGATTGCAATCCCACTCCTAGTAATACCAACCATGGAGTTTGCCTTCTTCACAATTGTTACCTCTGCAAAATTCATCCAAAATGCTCTTCAATTATGAGTTTGAGTGCAGCCATATGAAAAGAATACAGTCCTGGAGCTGCAGTGGGCTACTGCCTCCGACACATACCTGTTTGTGGATGGAGGTGTCAGGTACAGCGGCAGCACAAATCTCGTGGCCAATTTATGATATCATTGCCACTGATACTGGAGGGTCCAGCTTAGCCAGGTGGGTGCTCTAATTGATGTGGAAGTGGCAGACCTAGCAAGTGGTCCGGGGGTCACAGGGGTCAGAGTGGTAGCGGAGCCACTGCTACTTGTCTGCCTGCCCACAGCAGCACAGGTGAATAGGTGAGGGGATTTCAGCCTGCCCATCCACCCGTCTGCCACTGTGCTCAGAGCACTCCAAAATGGAGTGCAGAGTGGCGGGATATGTGGCAGAGGCTGTGTAGGGAGCAGGCAGCTGTTGCCAGGGGTGATAAGCATCGACCCGGCCAGGGCAGAGCCTCAATTGGTCCACCATTGGGGACCATCCCATGAAGGCCACAGCACGCACTGATATATGCACTGTTTTTCCATCACCAAATTTGGTGTCACTCCGATGCATGAGTGAATTTTGGGCAAACAGTTTATGACAACTAGACTAAAATGCTTTAGGTGACTGGAGGCCAGGGAAGATTGCTTAATGAGCCAGCTATGACCCACAGCTGCCACTTAGCTCTCCATCTCTACAGTACATTATTTTCTCATTTGGATGATAAATTTTAGATTCTGACAACTGCTTGTTCTGAGGCATCACATTAAGGAGCATGAAAATAAATGATAACTTTCCCACATGATCTCCAACAGTAAAACAAAAAGGCAACAACAGAAAAATATTCTGTGTTCAGATAAATGTCAGATTAGTATTTTAACTAACTGCTTGCAGAAACTTGCATACCATTAGGTCTGTACACCAGCCAGGCATCACCACTCACTTGTGTGCTTCTCATTCAATGGCTGTTACGAGCTCGAGGCAAGCTGTGGCCAGAATGGCCAGAATGAGGCTGGATGAGGAAGAGGAGTGCTGGGTGGTATGTAAACTGCTCCTCAGCAGGGAGGCATTTCTAAGTGGGGGAAGGGCTAGGGCAGGGTTGTCACCCTACCGGTTCGCTGGGCGGAGTTCCGTCCGTTGCGGGGAGGGCTTCCGCGTTGATCGGCAGCGTGATCGCTGCGTTCCATTGCGTAATGGCGGAAGCCCGCCCGCTCTAGCGGGCATGCTTTTGCCATAACGCAACCAGAGGCAGCGATCACGCTGCCGATCAACGCAGAAGCCCTCCCCGCAACGGACGGAACTCCGCCCAGCGAACCGGTAGGGTGACAACACTGGGCTAGGGGAAGGTGGGGAAAGGGTGGACATGGGCAAAAGGAGGGTGAATTGGGCCTGGGAGGGGTGAGGACAGCCTCCCCCGTATCAAGTTGTGTAGCCCAAAAAGGGTCTCCTTCTGTTTTGTGCCTGCTAAATAGCAGGTGCAGCTCTGAATAGACCCTTTGGGGCCACTAGAGCTCCACACAGGGTAAGGGAAGCAATGTTCCCTTACCTCAGGAGGAAACCTCTGGCTGCTGCTCTGGTCCCACAAGATACAGTGGTGGCCATTTCAGATGCTGTTGTACTGTGTAGCATCAGGGCAGCATAGGTTTTGTGATAATTCAGTTGGTCGGAATAAAGATATTACCCGAATTCTACTTTAAACTTCAGATTTTTTTTATAGTGGTCCACAACAGTTTTATAGTCCACAACCATTTTAAGGTCTACAGAACATGGGTGTGGTGGAAGGCGATTTAAAGAACATTGTGAAACTTTAAGGAACATTGGTGAAAGGAGAAAAAAATGTGGAAACTATTCGTATGGAAGAGGGAGCAAAGCTGTTCATTTAATCTAGAAACTTCGAAGAGACGTTTTCTCCAGAAAATCACATTTCACGTTAGAAATATTGCACTTTCTGATGGTTGCTCGCATTTCGTTTAAGTGCTGACCATTCTATTTGGGAATTTATAGCATGTACTATATTACCAAAATAGGGTGTCAGACCTTTGGTGCATTATATGTTCTAGTAAAGTTTTGGATGTGGAGGTAAATCAGGTGTTACATTCTACAAGTGCATTTTTCCTTGTCAGTAATTCAGTTTCCCAGAAGATCCCAGAAGAGAAGGCAAGATATTGCTGGAATGTCATCACGCTCATACCTACATGTTGTGGAGATGGCTGACCAGCATCAGTGGTTGGGACCAATATGGTCTGGAAACACCCAGTTTTGTAGTGTTATTGAAGCTAAGTGGTTGTGAATGTGATTTCTGCACTGTCATGAGGCACTATGACAGTGGTTCTGTGAACCATGGCTCCCTTGGGAGGTGCAGAAATCAGCCAGGAAAGCCACAGAATCCTCACGACAAACTATATATGTATCAGATTGTAGTCCTGATGGGGTGCTGCAACTAATGGCCCAATAGGTCAAAGGAGCCACCAATTGAAACGATTTGGGAACCACTCTGGACTATAGGAAACATCATGTAAATTTGCACCAATCTGTCCAAGACAGTGCAGGGCATAGGCATTAAAAATGCAGCAATAATTTGGATTTATGAAGCTTAGGGCGCAATCCTAACCAGGAGTTAGGCTGGCACAGTTAGGCCAATGAAGCTTGACTGGCACACTGTAAAGTATGTTTGGACCACTCTTGGAGTCAGAGAGGCCAGCACACAGTCATGCACCATCCTCCCTGACTCGGGCAGCACAATCCTAGAGTGTGCGCAGTGCCGGCACAACAGGGTTGAGCCAGTGCTGCGCGCCTAAAAACCAAATCCTAGGCCCATCTAAGAGGCCGCGTGGCCCCGATTCAGACTGTGCGGTCTCCTTGGATCTGCGCCTGCTCTTTAACGGGCGGAGATCCGAGGAGTGCATAGGGGAGGCTAGAGCCTCCCCTATGGTAAGGGAACAAATGTTCCCTTGCTGCAGGGAGGTTCCAGACTCCCCAACCCAGCATCAGATATGGTGGATATGGCAAGACTCCCCAACCCAGCGTCGGATTTCTGATCATGGCAATTCTCCCAATATCATTTGGGTTTGTTCGATGGCTTTATGCCAGGTGCACCATTAATTCACAAAGCTATTCATACTGGGAACACAAAACATAATTTGCATTTTACGCTAAGCAAACTCATATTTTATGCTGAAAAGAAATTATGCAAATTTGAATCCAATGCATGCAAATTGTTTGTTCTGCACCTTCTTGCTTAATGTATGTAAGCATTATTTGGATAGAGAAGAATATGGTTATATTCTTTTCAGCAAGTAAAATTGGCACAAGTTGGATCAAAGGTTCATTAGGGCTGCAGTCCTATGCCCACTTACCTGGGAGTAAGCTCCATTGAGCTCAGTGTGACTTCTGTGTGAACATGCATAGGCTTGCATTGTTGCTCCACCGATCTGTGTTAAAAAGTGGCTTGCCAATTAATCCAGGAAGCTCTGAAGGAGAAAATGATGCAGATGTCTTCTATGTATTACAGTCAAATTTTATGATTTGTTCCTAGGCATAATATTTAGGAGTCTTCCAGCTTTACAATTCTATACCTGGGGTCTTTAAAGACCTATTTATTTTTTATTACACCTTATTTTGTGTTTATTGGAAAAGGAAAGGTGGGGTACCAATGTGGAAAAAAAAAAAAACCACCAATGCTTGCTATCACCACTATCGAGTTCAGCTCCCTGTTAAAATGTGTTCCAACCAGCGTTCTTCCGATGAATTTCTATGACACTAATAAAGTGAAGAACAAAATACCAACACTGTCAGAAGCAATGACAAATATTCCCATAAAACGAGAAGAGGAATGGAGTATCAACTCCCATATTATCCTCCCTGCTGTATCCTGTTATTTGCAGTTGTACTCATCAAACAGCAGATTAACATCCAGAGATAAAGTCACATTTACAGTGGTGGTGGGTGGCTTGCTTCATCATTTGGGATGCTGTCACAGGCTGATTACGTGCTGCTTTGGGCTCCTTAACACAGATGAAGACGAACAATCTAACTTGATTATGTCTCCTGAAAGAGAGGGAATACTAAGTCACAACAGCTG
>JAJKFI010000018.1:17761875-17774587 GCA_029204185.1 Lerista edwardsae
GTGTGCCCCGGTGTTGATATGTCCCATCCCTGACCCCACCCCCACTCATGTGTGCCCCGGTGTTGATATGTCCCATCCCTGACCCCACCCCCACTCACATGTGTGCCCGGGTCTTTATATGTCCCATCCCTGACCCCACCCCCACTCACATGTGTGCCCGGATGTTGATATGTCCCATCCCTGACCCCACCCCCACTCACATGTGTGTCTGGGTCTTTATATGTCCCATCCCTGACCCCACCCCCACACACGTGTGCCCGGGTGTTGATATGTCCCATCCCTGACCCCACCCCCACTCACATGGGTGCCCCGGTGTTGATATGTCCCATCCCTGACCCCACCCCCACTCACATGTGTTCCCGGGTGTTGATATGTCCCATCGCTGACCCCACCCCCACTCATATGTGTGCCCGGGTGTTGATATGTCCCATCCCTGACCCCACCCCCACTCACATGTGTGTCCGGGTCTTTATATGTCCCATCCCTGACCCCACCCCCACTCACATGTGTGCCTGGGTGTTGATATGTCCCATCCCTGCTGCTCTACTGTTTCTGTTGCTCTAGGTGTAGTAGCCCTCTGTTTCATATCCTGTAGTTGTTTGTGACGCTGCTGTACTGTTTGTGTTGCTCTAGATGTAGCAGCTCTGTCTCTCTTATCGTGGAGTCTTGTCACGCTGCTGTACTGTTTCTGTTGCTCTAGATGTAGCAGCTCTGTGACGTAGCGTTGCAAGTTTTTTTTTTTCCCCCTCAGGTGTTTCCTGTGTACGCTGTTGTTTCATCTTTGTAGCCTTTGGTTGCACCTGCCCAATTGCCTTACATTACACAGTGAAAGTAAACTTTCAGAGAGAAAGTAAACTTTCAACAGCCACAGCACCTTGTGCCAACTGTCCACTGCCAAGCAGGGACCGCCCACAGGTCCACAGAACACATTGTATCGGTTTGCCTGCGTGAAACCTGTTTGCTGCTGTTTGTCTTCAACTGTCAAGAGTTCAGTTGCTGCCTGAAGATTCCGCATGTCATTTGCATGTCATTTGCATCTCATCATGACATCACCAGAGCCTCGGAATGTTCGGTTCAGCCCATAGCCGTCCATAGAGAACCACAAATTCGCTTGTACCCGCGCCCGTGGGGGCGCGATCCGTTCCAAAACCGCGCAGCGATGGTTTCGGGGGGCCAAGGCACCCGCGTGCCGAGTTTGGCGCGAATCGGTCCAGGCGTTGCGGAGCCTATGTGGAACAAACATACACACACACACACACACATACATACACACATACATACGCTCTTCTTTATATATATAGATTTTAAGCCAATGCTTTAAAGCTTGGGAAAAAAACTCAAAAAGTTTGATTTTTTTCTCCCTTTCTGGATCCCACCTGCTTTCCCTAAAGGATCTATTAGATGGAATTAAAACATTTTTAACCAGTGTGACTATGGGTGCAATCCTAACCTGGAGTTAGGCTGGCACAGTTAGACCAGCAAGGTTTGCCCAGCACAAAGGACACTGTAAAGTATGTTTGGACCACTCTTGGAGTCAGAGAGGCCAGCACAGACCTGAGTCATTCTCCCTGATGCCGAGAGTGGTCCAAACATGCTTTACGGTGGCTTTTGTGCCAGCCAAACTTTGCTGGCCTAACTACGCCAGCTTAACTCCAGGTTAGGATTGTGCTCTCAGTGTAAGTGAACACAGTAAGGAGCTATGAGTAATTGGCTCAACTTGACAAGAATAAATATGGTATGGTCCTGCAGCCCTCATTTTCCCATTGGCAAGTGAGATGTAAATGTGATCTTAAGACTGAACTCTGGGGGTTGTGATCAATTATGCTCATGTAATTCAGCCAAAATTGAAAACACGCTTGATTACCATGTTCTGTCACCTGTGATAAACGGAAGCCAGCCAGGAGGGAGGTTGCGTAAGATAGCCAATAAGATAGCATTCTGAGTTAGCATTACAATGGAGAGGGTATGACAGATTGGAGTCGTACGAATGCTATTTGTACCAAATTTGATAATGACCTTTCCTCATCCCACAGAACTGTCAAACATGACTCACTAAAAGTTGCCTCAGAAGAATCCCCGCAATAGAAGGTAAGCGAGAACTGGAATTTGCTGTCCGTAACATGAGAAATGAACAAGGCTGCTGTATTCCTAATACCTGACAAGAGTAGCTCAAAGCAGAGAAAATTCAATATGAGAAAAAAAATATGAGAAACACTGGTAGTATGAGGGAAAAAAGAATCAGCTGTAGTGTTGCTTATGAAGGAAGGTGATCTCCATGGACTTATGACATTTCCATCCTTTAACTGTCCAGCCCATCTCAAATAGATGGAGTTTTCACAGGGCAGGCCACACACACACACACACACACACACACACACACACACACACACACAGAGAGAGAGAGAGAGAGAGAGAGAGAGAGAGAGAGAGAGAGACCTGTATTCATTTAACGTATCTATCCCCCCCTGCCCAGTATTGGGGCACCCAAGGTGGCTTACAACATTTTTAAAAATACAATAAAACAGTGGTTTTTAACACCCTGTTAAGCACCCTGACTCAGTTTTTAGAATGACAATCTGTCTGGGACCCACCGAAAGTGATGTCATGGTTGGAAGAGAAGGCAGGAATAAGTTGGGCTATTTCTCCGCCATGTTCCAAAAGCAAAGTATATCAAGAAGAAAACAGCCTTTTTACAACCTTGATGCCAGCAAAACGACCATACAGCCCTCCCCCTTTCCAGCATCCCATCTTCCCATCTTTTCAGTATGGCTGCTCTAGATGCTTTGTGACCCACCTGAAATTGGCTCGCAACCCACTTGTGGTCCCAACCCACAGTTTGGGAACAACTGCAATAAAACACTAGATACCATAACGGTAAATCATCCAAGTAGCAACCATCAAGCATTAAAAGCTAGCAGTAAAACACTATCCGCAGCTCAGCCCTAATAAAGAAAGGCTAAAAAGAACAGCACCAAAGCAGAGTTCAAGTCTTGGAGGCAGAGGGGAACCCACCACAAGGGAGGGGCTCACAGAAATGAAGGGCGGAGAGCCTTATGGAAAAAGGAAGATGGTAAGCGAGGGCATAGAAGTTTAATTCACATGGGAGGGAGTTCCAATCAGCATGGCAACAGCTTATTCTGCCGCTTCTGCCCCCTGCATTGGCAAGTTGGGGAGGACTTGGCATTGCCATCACTGGCTCTCCTTCTGTCCCCACAGTCAAAGGGGGAAGCTTGGTAGTGGCAGCAGCTCCTCCTCTTACTCTGCTCCGAGCTTCCCCCATTCACCAATGGAGAGGTTATGAAAAGGAGGCATTGCCACTACCATCATGTCCGCTGTTGATAGAGAGAGAGTGGGAGGAAGAAGAGCTCATCTGCGACTGCTGTTGAGTCTCGCCATGGCGGCCTCTCTTCCATTTCCTACCCTCTCAGTTGCTTCCTCCCTGAAACCTCAAAATCAACACAGAGGCATTGAGGTGGAAGCCCACTTGTGGAGTGTGGGCAAAGGCTGCATTTGGTGCATGAGAGCTGCTTCACTGCTGCTTTCTCCTGGTAGCCCCTTCCCCACAAATGGGAACATTAAGAAATGGTCCTTTGATAATACAGAATAATGTAATAGTCACATTTGCAGGTGTGGTGCCCAGAGAAGGCAGTTACGGTGTGATTCTGTTATTGCCTCATGAAGAACCAGAGTCCTCAAAGGTTGGCTATGGCCCTCTGATGGACCTAGGCCCTTGGCTGGTGCCCAACATGGCAACTCTGGACACTGGGCTTGATACCAAGGGACAAATCCTATCCAATTTCCCTGCCCTGGTGTAGCTGTCTCAATGGGATGTGTGTTGCATTCTGTGGTGGGGGTGCAGTCATGGAGGCCTCCTCAAGGGAAGGGGACATTGTTTACTTACCTCAGGGCTGCATTGCAGATGCACCAGTACCAGAAAGTTGGATAGGATTGGGCCCTAAACCTCATTAGGATTATTGAATAGCAAATCAGTCAGTAGTATAACTAAGGTTTACATCACCGGATGCAGGAGGTCAGCATATCACCCCCATAATGGTCCTCCTTCTGTACCAGACCATACAAATTTGCAATCTCATACGTATACAGGCTGTGACAAGCTGCAGTACCTGTTGTGGCAAAATGGAGTCGCTGTGGATCTGATTAGCCTGTGGGGAAATGTGTGAGAAGGCCAGCCGGCAATAAGAACAGAGTACAACCTTGAGGTCCTGTCCAGGCTGGACTCATGATTGCCTGCTGAAGCTCAATGGCATGCAGCAAGAGGAGGGAACCACACTGTGAAGGCTACAACTGAGGATTCAGTGAATCACAGAATACTGTATAGTTGTAAAAACCCCATTGAAAAATGGTGGTTTAGACCAGCCTGTCCATGTAAGCTGCCTTGGGCATTCGCTTCGGCATGGGAAAGGCAGGGTATAAATTCTTCAAATAAATAAATAAATAAATAAATAAATAAATAAATACATACATACATACATACATACATACATACATACATACATACAACCTAAATGCAGTGCCATCACTAGGGTTCATTATTTTAATATACAACAATAAGGATTGCCCAACAAATCAGTAAACAAACAAAAAAAAAAAAACCAGTGGCCACCCTTGTTGGTTCCCTGCTTTGTCATAACAATACCTCATTGGCTCTCAGAACAATCAGGGCGCAATCCAACCCCATATGTGGCGCAGATGCGGAGCACCAACTGGCATCCCTGCATCAGCGCTAGAACACTAGGGCCAATGCCAGGAGTCACGTTGGCCAAGAGACCTGGCAGAGAGGCACCCAAATGCGGCTGGCGCAAGTAAAGGGTGGTTCTGGGAGGAGGGGGGCGAGCAGAAAGGAGAAACTGGGTGGGGTGGGCAGGCTGATGAGCTTGCCACCCCAGGGAGGGGGAGGGGCCCTGTCCCCAGGCCATGTGGCCTTGATTTGGGGAGTGCGGCTTCCTTGGTCCTGTGCCCATGAAATTGCCCCCCTCCCTCAGGCCTGCCTGTTGCAGCACTACTTAGGATTGTGCCCTCAGTTACATTGATTAGTTGTACAATTTTGGGCAGTAGTGGCGTCATACCCTCCTGTACATGTCACCCTTCCTGCATCTCCCTCATGATGCTGCTGCAATAAGTAGAGATGGTCAATGTCACTCCCCAGTTTACATCTGATTAGCTTTGAAATAGGTGAGCTCTTTTTTAAAAAATTGAGAAATAGTTGTTACTTGGTTCCAAATCTGAATTTGCACGCGCGCGCGCACACACACACACACACACACACACACACAGATTCATACTCTCATTCAACTTGTGCTGTCATTTTTCAAAAATCAGAGCTTCTCACATACATCTGACAATAAAATTAATGCCTCACAGCTAGCTTGATGCAACGCAATGAGTACAGCGATCTCTATTTCTGACAGAACTCCTCCTGTAAAAGCATAGACATACACCGCACTGATTCTTGAAGATGTGTACGTCTTCAAGATGTGTACTTTTATAGCAAAGGTTCTGTCAGAAACTTCTCAAACTGGTTCCATTGGTTTAAAGTATGCTCACAGTATGCCTGGGCAAGATACAAAACATCATCTGGGTCAAGAGAGATTTTGTCTCCTGCTGAAAATTCTCCTTTTTTCAGATGATGTTCAGAAAGACTACAGCAGTCGAGCAGTGCAGGAGGAGCTTGTCATGCACTTGTAGATAATTGGTGGGCCTGCTGATGAAGGTTGGCTGGAGGGGATGGGTGAGGGTGGAGTAAGGCAGCGATGTGGGGGGTGGGGTGAGGGAAGCATGGCTAGGCTCTGGGAAGGGGGTAGATTCAGCAGAGTGGAAGCTGCCAAATTCTAGTCCTCTTCCTTGACCTGATCCTGTGATATGGGTTCCCACAGACCTGTGCCAGTCATTTTGCTAGCTCAGGTCCAGGTAGACACCTTCTGCTTAGCCTAGCAAAGTATGCCTGCCTGGCACCTTCAAAGAGGCACCCCTGTACAGGGGCACAGCTAAAGAAGTAAAGGGGTGCAATTGCACCCGGCAACAAGCTTTAGGGGGGCAACAACCTGAGCTTGACACTAGTGGACAAAATTGTGAAAACCTTGGTATGTATGAATAATACTAGCATATTATATATCATTGGAAAGGTAATTTAATGCAGAATACAATGAAACAAATCAGAGTGTAATATCTTTACTCTATCAAAGGTCATGGCCAAAAATCTAGAAAATAGAAATATAACTGTCATTAAAATTCTGGTTTGTTAAAATTGCAATTTGTAGGAATAATACTGTCATGTTATTTATCATTCAATGTGGAATTTCATGCAGAATTCAATGGAACAAACCAGAGTGTAATATCTTCATTCTATCACATATTTTGGCCAAAAACCTCGAGGAAAATGAAAATACAACTGTGATGTCACTTCCTGTTGTGATGTCACTTCAGTTTGCCCTCTGCACCAGGCTACACTTCCATTATCTACGCCCCTGCCCCCCTACAGATTGCAGCCTTAGAAACTGGAAAGGAGGCATTTTTCATTCTATCTTCCTGCTAGTTTCTAAGGCTGTGACCTGGATGAGGGTCACTCTTTGAAGGTGCCTGCCACATCAGGGGGACTTTTCTGGCCTTTCAGAGACACCTGAGGTTGCAGGCACCCTAAAAGAGGCACCCACAATCAGCTACTGGGCTTTAAGAATTTGTTCCTTTGTACCAGATGTTAGAAAGCCAGCATAGTTTAGTAGTTTGAATGCTGGACCTGAATCACTAAAGGTGCAGGTTCAAATCCTTTCCTTGGTGTATTGGCTGTCACTTTACTCCAAAAGGATTGAGTCAAAACTGACTTGAGTCATTAAAAGTAGAGTCGCCACAAGCGCACTCTAGGACTTGTGCATGAGCAAAGTTGCGGGAGTGGAGACGTGCAACTTGACTCAAATTTCGAGACTCGTTCCCAACCCCGGCAAAAGTGTGATGAAATCACATTAATTCTGCATTATAAATGTTTCACAGACAAGCCCACAGTATTCTGATCTCAGTGTACAGAAATTCAAATTGAGGGAATTAAACCAGTAGAAAGAGAAGGGTCTGGGGAAAATCAGAGACGGCCCAGTCTTCCAAAGAACTTTATGTGAAACCAAAAATTCAAAAAACTCTTCACATACCCCAACTTCAGAATTGACCAGCTGCTACTTGTGGTCCCCGTCTGGTTGTCTTCCTTCCTCCTTCTAGGATGATGATCAGTTGCAAATTATTCACACTGGTAGAAAGTTCAATCATTTTCAGTTCTGTCCAAACTTCATGCAGAGTCCTCAATTTCTGTTCTTCCACTAAAAATCCTTGGATGTTTTTCCCGTTACCATAAAAGAAATTCACAGTTAAAGTACATATTTTGAAAACATTTTCATGTGTTTCCTACCCGAATAGCGGATGTGATAATACATTGTAAAGTATGGACTTTACTACGTATATTTCCGTAAAAATGTTACATGCCATGCACATGTCCACGTCTTATGAAATTTGGGATTCTAGGCAGTGGGAAAGGTATGGAACCAAGTTTTTTCATCATGAATTTCAGCAGGAGAGGAATTGGGTAACATCCCTAAGATGCACACCTATTACAACTATAGTGTATGTGGTCTTGTGCTGCTGCAGATCAGCAGGGAGCTGCAGTACTTCTCTCATCTCACATTGCAAGTTTTACATTGTAACCTTAGAGCGCAATCCTAACCTGGAGTTAGGCTGGCACAGTTAGGCCAGAAAAGTTTGGCCAGCACAAGGGCCACCATAAAGTATGTTTGGACCACTCTTGGAGTCAGAGAGGCTAGCACACAGATGTGCAGCATCCTCCATAACAAGAGAGTGGTCCAAACGTGCTTTATGGTGGCCCTTGTGCCGGCCAAACTTTTCTGGCCTAACTGTGCCAGCTTTTGACACATTCATCTTGTGATATTGGAGTGGCATCAGGATTTAGCTAGCTTGAGCATGAGCCAAAGGCTCATCCGAGCGTTCATCCAAGCAAACTGGACTTTGAGAAGGTGGAGGAACACATCAGTGGGCAAAATTGCAGTGGGAGTCATTTCATTTCCCACAAACATGATCTTGTGGAAGTCCTTTTTAGGCCTGGGTACCTCCATTGCCTCTGGAATGCAGAGAAATTATAGTTTCCAATGGATCTTCATCCAGTGAATTAGGCTGAAGGGCATTGGGAATTTCAATTCCCATCCATTCTGAATCATGCACATGTTGGCCAGGATGTTTTCTGTCATACCATATGTGAAGCACAGCTAAATGGTTCTGCTCTGCTAGCCAATTATAAGATGCATCCTTTGGTTATCAGAGTTCAAATAAGTGTTCATCTCATCATAGTGGCTAAAACAAGTTTATAGGATTAGATTATTGTATCCTTAGGGTTTCCATAAAAGGACTGACAAAGTCTAAACTTGGACAAGACATGGATGCACAGCTAACTAAGAAAGGTCAACAAGTAAGTAAGGCCTCTGTTATTGTAGGAATGCGAACAGCTCATTCTTCTTGGTGGTCTTTGAAAAAGGCATTGAGGAAACAACAGATGTTATGCAGTAAGGAGCAAGTTTGTCATGGCCAATTGGAAAGGAAAAATTAAGGAAGGAAAAATATAAACAACAAAATAATATGTGATCCTATGTAAACCTTAAATTATACTGGATGGAAACAATCAAAACAAAAGTAGCAAATGCTATAAGAGCCTCAGGGGGCATGAAGAACATAGTAAAATTCACTACTTGTGCAGGCTGATATAGGGTGTTTACTCAAAGGTAATGATCAGTGTTGAGGGGCACTTACTTCACTAAATTCAGATGAGATAGTGGCATCTCTGAGAGCACAATCCTAACCTGGAGTTAGGCCGCCACAGTTAGGACAGCAAAGTTTGGCCGGCACATGGGATACCGTAAAGTATGTTTGGACCACTCTCTGAGTCAGAGAGGCCAGCACACGGACATGTGCCATCCTCCCTGACTCCAAGAGTGGTCCAAACGCACTTTACGGTGGCCTAACTGTGCAGGAATATAGTATACTATATACTATATAGTATAGTGGCCTAATATAGTACAGAAAGTTTTATCTGTGGGAATGTCTTATGCACACGTGACTGGAAGTGATATCGTCCAGGGGAACGTTTACTACCCGATTCAGTGGATAGTATGAACCGACTCTGTTTCCAATGATCTAGCATAAAACTCTACGGAAAGTATTTATGAAGTTTCAATTTTTCATTTCAGATTTAATTCGCTAACACAATCAATCCTTGACTCGCTGCCCACATTGACAAAAGAGATAAAAATGTGATCTGCTGATAGAAATGCTACTTTTTCAATTTCTCTATACTTATCCAGACAGAGATATACACAAAAGCCTCCTGTGTAGCTTAGTGGCATAGCCTATTGCCTTTCTTCACCGAACTGCCTCTACATTCAGCCTAAATAAACAATGGGAAGCAAAAACATGAGCCTTGAAGGTTATGCTTAACAAAGCTCACTGATGAAGGATGCTGCATTATGTAAAATGAAGGATGATTATCCCTAGGTAAATAAAAAAATATGCAAAGCATGAATTATGTTGCCTTGGTCCTGGTATTCGTAGGCGGATGAGTGAAAGTTCAGCAATTACGTTCTATGAACGGAAAATGCCGTTTCAAAGGTATTTGGTCAGTGATGCCATCACATATTTCTTCCTGAATGGCTAGTGAACATTTAGAGTGTTTGAGGAAAGCACATCTTTTGTCAGATTGAACTGCACTTAATGGAAATGGCGGTTGTTTCAGATGACTATCTGTAAAAAAAAAAAAAGTACACTTTGAAGTCTCCATTCCAATGAGTTTCACCTCCTCCCTCAAAATGCCCCAGTAAGTAATCAAAAACAGTAGGGCAACCCCATCCAAACCCTGATGTTGGGCCAATGCTGCCTGCTAGCATCGGCCCAGTGGCAACGGCACTGGGGCGCGAGCACTGACCAGCACCCTCGTCTCAGTGCTGCTGTTGCTGGGCGGACACTCACAGCAGTACCGGACCCATCAGTGCTGGCCAAAGCCTGCGGTGTGATGCTCCTGCACCGAGTTTGGCTGGTGCAGTGGCATTTCTGGGCAGGAGGGAGGGCGTTAATGTGTGGGGTAGAAGCGTGCCGGCCCAGGGAGGGGGGGAGGAGCCGGGAGGTGGCCATTAGGCCGCATCCAAAACCCTGTCCCCAGGCTGCACAGCCCCAATTCGGTCTGCGTGGCTTGCTCGGAGCTGTGCCTGCTAAACAGCAGATCTGAGCAAGTCCATCAAGGTGGCTGGCACCTACCCCAGGGTAAGGGTGCAAACATGCTCTTGCCCTGTAGAGGCTCCAGCCAGCTCCTGGATACAGCGCAGGTACACTGGCCTGCCCGCTCCAGCATAAGTTAGGATCGCGCCCATAATCAAATGCAAAGACACCCATGTTTTCCGACAGTGCCAACTTATTCAGAATGGTGAGAATGCAAGCCAGTTGTGAAGGGTTCTCTGCATACTGGGTGAATGGGCAATAAAATGGAAAATGAGATTCAAAGTGAGGCAGTACAAAGAGATTTAAGGGGGAAAAAAGATATTAACAACACAATCCTATGCATGTCTACTCAGAAGTAAGTTCCATGGAGTTCAATGGACTTACTCTTGAGTATGTGGGTCTAGGACTGTAGCCTATGTTGCCCGCACAGTCTTCGGGGTGCCTAGTCAACAAAAGAGACCTTGGGCGGTGGCAGGTAGCTCACGACAAAGTGCAGCAAGGCCATTTCAATGACCCATCAGTCAATCCTGGAAGAAGGCGTATGCATCTTTGTTTCGGGGACACTGACAGAAAATCTTTGGCATTATTAACCTTATGATGTAAAGGTCAAAGAACGTTTTAAATTACCAAAGTAATTGAAAATTGCTGAAAAACAATGGTGAAATTATTCTATTGTCAAATCACATAGCATCCCCCCATTCCCTTTCTATTATCTTCGTCCTACATTTTGTTTCCAGTTGGAGTTGGAGTGATATTCCTTTTTTACAGAACCAAGGCTGATTCAGACATTATGTAAGTTTGTGGTGCAGAAGATCTCAGCCAGTTGAACTGCAAATGCACTCTAATTATGTAGGAGGCCTCTGCTGTTCAGTATATCTCTTACAGTTTCTCTTACGGGCCCCAGGGTCTTCTTTGTACAGTTTGGGTGCTGTGGATTCTCTTTAGGGCACAATCCTGACCTGGCTGGCACAAGGGCCACCATAAAGTATGTTTGGACCACTCTCAGAGTCAGAGAGGCCAGCGCACAGATGAGCACCATCCTCCCTGATTCCAAGAGTGGTCCAAAACGCTTTATGGTGGCCTTTGTGCCGGCCAAACTTTGCTGGCCTAACTGTGCCAGCCTAACTCCAGGTTAGGATTGAGCCCTTAATCAGATAATGGTGTTAGCCTAGAACTGCATAAAGAAATGGGTGAGGGAGCATTAATCGGTATATTCAGGGATATTGAAAAAATGATTTTTTAATATGTCATAAACCAGCATTTCCAACAATTTGGGAAATATGCAGACATCAAGCATTGTGATTGTGAACTTGATCATGCATTGGATCCCATGATGAACCCAAAGACAGGAACATGTGGTTGCTGGGGAAGGGCATGAAGATGGGGCATTTTCCTGAAGGTATATTTCATGCCCAAAGGAGATGGAGAATATGTACTGAACTTCTAAACAGAGAAGTGAATCAGAAATATGAGAGAACAAAAAGGGCTGATGGACAGGAGTGGGATTACAAGACTTGCCCAATGTGCTGTTTGGAGTATGATGGGCCTGGAACAGGAGCATCAAATATGGTGGATGTTGCTACCACAAAGATCCACCCCCAGCCCAGCCCCGATCAGCCCATGCCCAGCTTGATCCCCGCCAGGGTCTGTCCCTGATCTGCCGTCACTGTCAATATACCTGCATCAGTAGCCAGTCTGGGGACTACTGGTGCCGGCATGTGGCCTCCCAGCCTTTGCACCAGCAGCAGCTCTCTGCAGATTGGTGGAGCAGTCCTCCGGCAGAGCACATGATATACTGGAAGACCCTAAGATTCACCAGTGCCTCAGTCACATGGATAAGATTGAGCTGTTACCCAGGGATACAGCTAGACAGGGAATTTCCCAACTGAAAACCCCATGACCTTCATTGTATTCCAATAGAAAAGGTAACTCCCAAAGGCCAATTATAATAACTTATACAATAGCCCTATCAGTTCTCCCACCTACCTAGAAAATTTTGCTATTGATTAGCCATTAAAATACCTGTTTGTATAATCGAGGTGTCTCCAGACTTTTCAGTACAAGGGCCACATCGTATATTTTACAGATTTTCGCAGGCCCCCAAAAAAGCAGTATAAATGAATGAACGAAATGTAAATGAATGAATAAGTTTTACTTGCATTTTTTTTTTGTAATCAGCATGATACGATTCAGAGCAAAAGAGAAACGTGACATTTTCAAAGAAACAATGCTGTGCTTAAACTGAGGAACGATATATGAGTGAAAATGTCAAATATTTCAAATTGCTGTGGGCTGGATTAAATCTTGTAGTGGGCCGTATTTGGTCCCTGGGCCATAGTTTGGAGCCGCCTTGTATAATCTATAAAGGTATCTGGAATGTGGACAAGGGCCTCTCTCTCTCTCTCTCTCTCTCTCTCTCTCTCTCTCTCTCTCTCTC
>JAJKFI010000018.1:17797436-17816329 GCA_029204185.1 Lerista edwardsae
GAAGAAGAAGAAGAAGAAGAAGAAGAAGAAGAAGAAGAAGAAGAAGAAGAAGAAGAAGAAGAAGAAGAAGAGAGCAGTGTGGTGCCATTTGATCTTTCTTCCTCTGCAGATTGTCCTTGGTGGTGGTGCCAGGTTGTCCCTGGGAACGAGCTTCAAATCTGCCTGTATTCCACGTGCCTCATTGTAGGACCTGCCTGAGGGTGCAATCCTAAACTGAGTTGGGCCAGCATAAGCTAAGACAGCAAAGTTTGGCCAGCACAAGGGCCACCATAAAGCGTGTTTGGACTACTCTTGGAGTCAGGGAGGATGGCTCACATCTGTGTGTTGGCTTCTCTGACTCTGAGAGTGGTCCAAACATACTTGATGCTGGCTTAGCTTATGCCGGCCTACCTCCAGTGTAGGATTGCGCTCTTGAGTGTTTTGTAATTTGCACTGCAGGCATATGGGACAGCCACGTAGGTGAAGGCACCAGCAGGGAGAATTCATGCAGAGAGTGTTGGAGCAAACAGAACCCTGAAGATCGAGTAAACCAATACAGCCGACTTTATAAATGATGTTGTGCTGAATATGTACTGTGCTTATTTGCTAATCAATGTTAATTTTTTTTAAAGTTCGGAGTAACTTAATGGCATTTCTTGGCAGCAGGAAGTAGCAGCAATAGTAATTCGCAGCAATCAATGAAAGCAAAAAAAGGAAAAAGGAAAAAAAGAGAGCTAAACTCAACAATGGCATTAATCACAAGTTTTTTTTCTTGCCATACTGGTCCACAGAGCCATAAACCTTTAACAGAAACATGGGAGGAAAAGGATTTATGGTTGTCTCAGGTGGTGTGGGGACTGCCGCTACCCCCACAGTCTCAGTGCATGTGGCGAGAAGTAGGTAATCATAAAAGCATCCATTATGCAGCACTCTGATGCTCTAAGGAGGGAAGATTAGACAGGAAAAAATGTCATCAGAAGTTGCATTTAAAAGAATGTTTTGTGCCCGTCTCTAGGCTTGCTTCCATGAAAAATGCCTTTGGTGTGCTCAAGAGTTATAGTCTGTGGTATCATAGTATTGTAAAGGGGATCAGCAATACAGAGGTTTATGGTCAACTGTGGTCTCCACAGCATGGGGCTTCTGTTTTAGCTGCCATAGGTGTGTGGGGTAAGGACAGGAAAAAAAAATGGAATTGCTTCCTCAAAGCTTTGATTTGTGTTTTCAGGAGGTTTTCCAAGAAATGTTCCCCTATGTGCATTCAGGTTCAGCAGAGACCCATAAGAAACTGCTCAGTTTTCAGCACCATCAGCAGTGATGTCATGTAGCCAGGATGCTCCGGAACACCGTTCCGGTTGTTCCGTGTAGGGCTGGCTCTGCCCACTGCAGTCGTTGCTGCTGCGCGCCCCTGCAATCTGCGAATGGGGCTGGCCACGCCTGCGCCCTGCACGCCCGCAGCCAGAGGTTTCAGGCAGGCAGGCAGGCAGGCAGGCAGGCAGCGGACCGCGGAAGAAATGAGGACACATGGAGGAACTGCCAATCAACCGTGCGTCCCAGTAGCTACTTCCTGCGTTCCGGTTGTTAGAGCATGTAGATTCCACCACTGGCCATCAGGTCTCTCTGACTCAACACCAGCAGAATCGCTTGCCATTATCAAGGGATTTTCTGTGCCACTGGAGAAATATAGGTTTCCCCACCCCACAGGACACAGCACACACTTCAATGGCACAGCTGCATCTGCTGGAGGAGGGAGGAAAAAGGAGGACTGGGCTGTAATTCTGCTGAGTCACATCCACATCCCTATTGATTCTCAGCTGAGGAAGTTGTATATTTATAGGCGGGCATCAAGATGCTCTTTAAGTCTGTGTTTAATCATAAAACTCAGTCAAGAGATGGCAATGCTGAGAGAAGAGCTGAGTCGACCCCCCGGGGGCATTAACTGCAAGTGCAAAGAAAGCTGAATAATGCTTTCTAAAATGTTATTCGTCCCTTGGCAACAGTAGGCAAGCCAGCAGGGGAAGACATTCATTCTACTTCAGCAGGTTCCCTGAAGTTGTGCTGAATTGCTGGGTGCAATAAGGTCGAGCAAGCAGGTGGCTTGGCACTACGGCAAAGTTCTTAAACTTTGTTTCTGTCCATGAGCGTCATCCAGGAATGAATGCAATGTAATGTGACAAATTCAGTGGCATCAGGACCTTGATGTTCCATCTTGTTATTCTATTGGTAAGCCTCTCCATGTCCACAAACAGTCAAGAGTTCAGGCACAGCTATAAGGTTTACTTACTTTGAGCAAAAGAGTGATGGAGCAGACTGTGTCATCCTTAGACCTGCTTATTGATACGTTAATCTCTGCTGACAGGCTCCAAGATAGACGCATCCTATTGATTCTCAGCTGTGGTCTATGGATGAGGTCCTGTCCTCTGCAGATGGGCTTCTGGCTCGGCTTGGACCCCTTGTCATTGCTGATCAAAGGAGACATGCCCAGTTCGTCACAACCTTCAGACTCTCCACATATCAGTCTATAAACATGCAGGTTGAAGGTTGGGGCTGAATGTAATGGAATCTCATGGAATGAAATCATTCCGGAATCTGGAGGGCTCCATGAGATAAGGGAACTTTTATTCTCTTCCTGTGGGACTACATGGCCCCAAGTCTCCTTCAATCTGCATCAGCTATTTTACTGGTGAACTTCCAAGGAGAGTAAGGGAAGGGGACAGGGAAAAAAGTTAAGATATGGTGCATGCCACTGCTGCCAAAATTTACCCCTCCCTCTCCTGTTCACCCCTTCCCCATTCCATCTCCTCTCTGCCCCGTTCTGCCATCCCCTGTCCCCACACAAGCTTACCTTCACTGCCAGAGGTAGCTGGCTGTTGAAGCCAGCAGACCTCCAGAATTACTTTCAGTAGTCACCTGAAATTGATGATGCCTGTAGATTCCAGGCCAATCCTGGAGGGTTGGCACCTGCAGATGCTCATGATGGCTTGGACTGCCATATAAGTACTTGAACCTCTTCTGTATATTTTTGAAGATGTAAGAGATCCTAGATGAAATACACTTGCACAACCGCATATCTGACCTGTAGCCTGGGGTGGCGCGAGCCATGGGCGCCAGGGCGGCGGCAAGTGAAACAGCATGCTCTTCAGCCCGCCCGCCCTCCTTGGCCTCTGTTATGCTCCGACATGGAGCGTTTCCGGGCGCAGGGAGGTGTGTCGGAGCGATGCACGGGGGCAGGGCGATGTCCTGGGGGCGTGGTTTCGGCGCCAGCCATGGGTGCACTCAGGCCTCCGTTCGCCACTGTACTTGCAGTAATAGGTCTTTTTTTCTAGTCCTTAGCTTGTGACTGTCTGCTTACTATTTTGGAGAAATTTGTTTGGCTTTGAGAAGATCGTTTTTTATGATTAAAAATAATGTATAAGTACTTTAACTGGAAACCATTTTCCAAGCAAACAGAACCATGGCAGCCCCATTTCAAGAAAACAGCTTCCCGAACCAATTCTAGGTCACCTTTTGCCAAAATATCATGGTTGCATCTGCAGTAGCAGAGATGGAAACATTAATTGAACACTGACAGTGGAAAACTAGATTAATAACATACACTGGGCCCTTATTATCCACAGAGGTTCTGTTCCAGGAATCTCAGTGGATATAGAAAACAGCAGATGTTCAAATTCAAAGTTTTTTTTTGGGGGGGGCACCTTCAGAACCCAACTAGAACTCAGCTGTGTTCGGGTCTGGAGGCATTCTGAAGCCTACAGAGGCTGCACATGTCTGCCCATAGCCTTTAAGGGCTTCAGGATGAATGAAGTTTTTGTCGAAAACTGGAAGTCACCTATAAATGGGCCCATGTGGCTTTTCAAGGCCTGCAGAGGTCAAACAGGCCTGCAATAGGTCAAAAATATTGACCTTGTTAAAACAAAATGTCAGTCCTAGACCTGATTCAGACATACACATATACTTAAAGTTAGTGACTATATTACGGAATTAATGCCAAGAAATGCAAACATGGGAAAATATTTTAGGATTTTAATCCTTGCAAATGGAATACTTTGCTTGGTCCACTAATCTGTTAGGCGCTTTTGCATAGAATGAATCCTAACAACTTGGCAACAATGCAGGCAATGCTATCACTTTTAGGTCCCGTTGCTCTCAGTGGGTATTATGTAAATCGTTCCCATTAAAATCAAATCACTAGCAATGGTCAGTGCTTTACCTTGGGATGGGGATCAGGCTTTTCATGTTTGGCAAAGTATTCTGGGCTTGGCAGAATGTGCTCTGTGAAAGGAAATTTATTTTAAGAGGTATCCAGGGGCTTTTCTGGGTGGGCAGAAGGCAGGAGGGAAACAGAATGGAGCCATGGTAGGGTGTTCCCGTGGGCAAGGCGATCTGGGGAGGAGGGTAGACACTGGATGCGGTCATTAGGCCACATTCAACCCCCCTGTCCCGTCCTGAGCCACGTGGCCCCAATTCAGGCCGCGTGCCGTGCTTGGATTTACGTTTGCTAAACAGCAGTCGCAGATCCAAGCAGGCCCATCAGGGCAACTGGCCCCTACCCTGGGGTAAGGGGGACAAATGTGCCCTTGCCCCATGGCGGCTCCAGCCTGCTCCGAACCTTCATTGGATATAGCTCAGGCCAGCCAGCCTGCCTGTTCCAGCGCAGGTTAGGCTTGCGCCCTTAACGTATTTTAATTTGTTGACATTGATTTTTATCACTGTGCAAAAGCAGTGGTTTCTTCTGATTTGGGGGATTTCTTTTAGAAGAAGAAAAACATTTCTTCCTCTTTACAGTGTGGATTTTGTGTGTGTGTCAGTGAAGCCCTTTCATCCGAGTTGTGAGAATGATACCATATCTGTGCCTTTTGAAAAAGCATCTTGCTTCATTCCTAAGGGTGGCAGGTGATTCATAACACCATCAGCAGATGAATTTGCAAGGACTCATGGAGATACATCACACACACACACACACACACACACACACACACACACATTACCACTCTCCGAAGATGGTGTGGTCTGCCTCTAATCAGTATTTGTGCAATGTATAGATGGATTTCCATTTATCCCTCCACATCCAGGAAGAACATTCACAGTTAATGAATAAGAGAACAAGTCACTCTGCCAGCTAATTAGCTAGATAATAATTACATTAATTTAAAGAAATCAGTAAGACCATAGTAGTCTCTGTTAAATTGCAATTCTCTTGCATAAACCAATCTCTGCAATCAGCCAAGAGCCAATATTTGCATTTTGAACTTGCTGGATAAAAGATTGCTTTATAATTGCACTCTTTAATGTATGTAAATGAGAACTGCGATGCCACAGCATTGCAAGTCAATGAGGAGGAATGGATATTCTAAGAATGCTGGATTTACTCTCTCTCTCTCTCTCTCTCTCTCTCTCTCTCTCTCTCTCTCTCTCTCTCTCTCACACACACACACACACACACACACACACACACACACACACACACAGAGTCCCTTCCCTGGTTGCAGATACCTTTTTTTGCAACACTTCAGCCTTTTAGGTAAGCTGAAGGCATGACTGCTGTCAAATGGATCGCTAATAAATCATGTGCCAGTGTAAAATAGGCTGAGTATATCTGCTCAGGCTCTTTATGCTTTGGGGAAAATTCATTAACCAACCGTGTTCACCTTTGAAAGTTCCAGGTTAATCCCTGATTATTAGACTCCCATGACTTCTGTCAGCACCTTTGACAAACAAGGACAGAAGCATTTGAACTGGGTTGACTCTCAGACGGGCATCATACCCAGGGATGGGGCTGTCCATTCATGAGGCCAACTGAGGGCGCGATCCTACCAGCACAGTCAGGCCAGCAAAGTTCAAATCAAAATTGTGGCTGCGGCAGACATGGGTATCTTAAACGTAGACCACATGTCTCTGGAAGCCAGGATTGGCTGTAGCTTCCTTTTGAGGGTGCTGTTTGAGTCAAAGATGAGATGATGTCGGAGGTGTGGATGCGTCTCCCAATGCACTGGTTCAGATTCTAGGTCTGCCACTCCTTTCAAACGTGTAGATTGAGGAGCATGGGAGTGCATGTCTCCCTCCCATCCCACGCACTGGAAGTTGAATATACCCACGCTCTACCCCAATAGGTTTAAGAAGATTGGCAGTCACATCATTGAAACCAGCCCCTTGAGGAGGATCATTTGCTAAAAGCAGTGGAGGGAGTTCCTCCACACTTCCTTTTCTGCTCCATTGCCCTCTTTTTTTTCCAAACGGGGGGGGGTGGAGGAAGAGGAGGAGCTGCAGGGGCAGGTGAGTAAGTGGAGATGGTCATCCCCCCTCCCAGTTTGCTGCCTGAAGTGACTGACTCAATCCTAACCTGGATTTATGCTAACAAAGTTTAGGGCACAATCCTAACCAGGAATTAGGCCAGCACAGTTAGGCCAGCAAGGTTTGGCCTGCACAAGGGACACTGTAAAGTATAATTGGACCACTCTTGGTGTCAGAGAGGCCAGCACACAGACATACACTATCCTCCCTGACTCTGAGAGTGGTCTAAATGGTCCTCAAGGGGCTGGTTTCAATGATGTGACTGCCAATCTTCTTAAACCTATTGGGGAAGAGCATGGGTATATCCAACTTCCCCCGTCTTATCTGCTACCTTGCCAGTGCCTAATTGTGCTAGGCAGGGGTCCAGATAACTTTCAGGTTCATACAATTGTTGAGAACATAAGATGAGCCCTGCTGGATCAGGCCAAAGGCCCATCTAGTCCAGCTTCTTGTATGTCACAGTGGCCCACCAGATGCCTCAGGGAGCACACGAGACAACAAGATACTTCTGCCGTCTTGTTGCCATTCCACTGCATCTGGCATTCTGAGAAGCAGTTCAGGCAAACTGTCCTCCACTTAGGTTGTGGCAGGGCAGTGCATGGGATGGGGGGGGAGACATGCACTCCCATGCTCCTCCTCTACACGTTTGAAAGGAGTGGCAGACCTAGAATCTGAACCAGTGCATTGGGAGACGCATCCACACCTCCGACATCATCTCGTCTTTGACTCAAACAGCACCCTCACAAGGAAACTACAGCCAATCCTGGCTTCCAGAGACCTGTGGTGTACTTTTAAGATACCCATTCAGGGTAAACACCTGAAAAACAACAACGCATAATGTGTGAAATGATCCAATGATACTATGTGTTATGGACATTGCACATCTGTTTCCAATGCATGATTTCTAAATCTAGCTCAATGGAAGAACATCTGACTCCAGTGGGCTCCATATTATCTTTCCATGTTTCCAGTACATCTAGACAGCCCATATTTTCCTGTTTTTAAACAGAGGACTTACTGTTATACACATTAATTAAAAGCAGGCCGCTTTGTTTTCAAGAATAGGCTATTTATGGAAAGGATTGAGGAATACGTTCTTTGCCCTCTTTTACAGCCCAGTCCTATACCGATTTCCGCAAGAGGAAGTCCTTGTGAGTCCAATGGGACTTTCTCCCAAGGAAGAGCTCCAGGAATTTCAAATAATTTAACTGTTCCACCAAAGAACATTCTCGAAGAGGGCTATTGTCTTGCCTGAAATGTAAAATTGTCTTGCCTGAAATGACTTCACTCGCAATGTTTAGATTTTGATCGCTTCCATTCTGTGATTCTGAAGGGGATTTAATGATCTCATAGGACCAAGTGCTAGTAAATACACCCATAAATCTTCTGTTGGTATAAATTAGCAATCAACAATAAAGAGGATCTACCTCCGTAACAGGAAGCATTTTGTGGGTACTCTGTCTCTTAATACAAGGTAGGAAATTTGACAGATATCTTCCTATCACTTTCTGTACATTACTGAACGTAGGATGTAGTGATACTTTGTTCCTGCTGAGTTTCCAGATATCTACAGCTGCCGAGGACTGTTTAGATTAGCTCATCTATTGCTAGACATCTTATTATGTTCCTTCAGTCATGTGGGAACAAAGTTGGTTGAGCCTTGGCCATCTGTAGAGATCACATTCACCATCTCGCTGAATATTCTTTCTCCCAGACAGGAGATGTTGACACAGCAGTTGTCGGCCAACTGGCTCAGCATGCTGGGATTTGAACAGATCTGCAAAGGAGAGATAATGCAGCTGATTTGACCCAGATGTAGTATTATTTGACCCAGACTACAAGCCCTGGGGAAATGGCCGTAAATGACAAGATCAAAGAGCTGGAAAGGACCTCAAAGCATCATCCAGCCCAGTTCTTTCTCCAAAGTGACAGTGCTTAAACCATCCCTAACAAAGCTTAGCCACCCTCTTGTTAAAACCTTCTCATGAAGATGATTCTGCAAAACCTCAGAACCACTCGTTTCGTCAGTCAGCTCCACTGAACATTGGCGCTGCCTTCTGAAATGCTTTTCCTTGAAATTATGACGATTGGCTTCAGTGGCACACGCTTCAAAGTCGTTGTGGTTAAGACCGCAATGTTGCCTTAAAGCCAAGCTTGAAGTGACGGTAAACAATCTAATAGGATTTGATCCACGTTGGGCAATCATGATCTTCTGTGTTTCCCAGTCCTTATGCCACATCACTGGCTGAGAGGGCAAGAAACCAGGAAATGTGGTGTTATAGAATGAATTCTACTAAACCAGTAGACTGTGGGTCAGAACCCACCAGTGGGTGGCGAGCCAATTTCAGGTGGGTCGCAAAGCACCTAGAGCAGCCATATTGAAAATATGGGAAGATGGGATGCTGGAAAGGGGGAGGGCTATATGGTTGTTTTGCTTGCATCAAGCTTGGAAATAGGCTTTTTTCTTTCACTTTGCTATTGGAAAAAGAGGGGCAGCGCAATCCTATACTGCACTGGAATGGCGAGGCCAATGAATGTGCCCTTGCTGTGGGGAGGCTCCAGCCTCCCCTACACACTCCTAGCGCATGCGCCCCTATGTGCTAAACAGCAGGTACAGATCCAAGGCCCAAATAGGGGCCTCGCAAATGGATCTAGGATTCGGCTTTATGGCCGAATACTGGACCCGCCTCCCTCCCAGGCCAGCATGCCCACCGCTCACCCAGAAATGCCCTTCCGCACCCATTCCCTCCCTCTGTCCCGGTTCATTTCACCTCTGTGCCAACCAGGCTCAGAGAGAGTCGAGTGCGGGCACTCCGAGGCCAGCACTGCCTGCAACGCCGGTCTCGGAGTGAGAGCGCCACTTGGCGCCCATGCGTTAGTGCTCTGTGCGTTGCATCGATGCTACCACATAGCATAGAAGCTACAGATGCCTAGGATGGCACCCTGAGAAATAACCCAACTTATTGCTGCTTTCTCAGGAAAGCAGCAGGCTCTGGTGTCACAATGACAGCATTTCTGGCCATGACCTCACTTCCGGTTGGTCCTGGACAGATTGTCATTCTAAAAAGTGGGTCTCGGTGCCAAACGTTTTGAGACCCACTGTACTAAACCTATTGGAGGGGCAGCTTGCTGCATGGATGCCATTTCCAGCAGTTGATACATGCTGGATATTGGTACATTTTGCTGGGCTCTCATGCCATTGTTCCATATGGTGTCTCTCACCTCTCTCTCCTCCTTCTCTGTCAAAAGTCCTTCTGATTGGTTCATGACATGGTCTGGTTTCGATTTCACGACATTTTCAACGACATCTAAAAACAAAGCCATTTCCACACCAGTCCGAATAGAGCCTGACAGCACCTGGGAAAACAGATTCACCCTTCCGTTCCTTCCCTGTACTTTGCCTACATTGGTTCCTGTTCCACCTGTGCTGCAGGTTTGTCAAACGGCATGAAGGGACACCAACAACAGCCACTGGGATGGCGCGTACCAACTGCGGCAAAGCAGAACCTTGCATCACCAGCACTGCAGTGAAGTCCTCATACCAGCTCTGGTGGATGATATGCTGATACAAATACTTAGACTCAGATGTCTCTGGCCCCATAGCTGTCCCAGGGTGAGCGGACAGCCGCCCCCCCCCCAGACTGCCGCCCCCAACCTACCTGAGCATAATGGAGCCTTGTGCGATGCTCTGTTGCTATCTGAAAGCATTGCGATGCCTTTGGACAGCATATACTATCTTGTTCCAGATCCCTGGAGGGCAGAACGATGGGGGCAGAGGCAGCACTGCCACCCGTAAAGGGCCCAGTGGTGTTGGCGCCCGGAGCACTTGCCCCCCTCAGACAACTGCTCAGGACTGCCACTGCTTAGACTCTCAGGGGAAATGAAATTAGGGTTACATTATCGTTTGATATCATCTCCCCCGAGACCTGCCTTACTCATGGCCTAGCCCACAGAGAGACACTGGCCCAAATCAGGGAGGTCCCTTGCCCTGTTCCTACTGAACTTCATAGTTATGCCATTAGCCAGCACACAGGATCCCTGCACACAAACTGAGGGCATAATCCTAACCCAGAGTTGGGCTGGTACAGTTAGGCCAGGAAGGTTTGGCCGGCACAAGGACCACCATAAAGTGTGTTTGGACCACTCTCAGAGTCAGGGAGGATGGTGCCTGTTTGTATGGTGGCCTCTCTAGCTGCGAGAGTGGTCCAAACATACTTTACGGTGTCCCTTGTGCCGGCCAAACTTTGCTGGCCTAACTCCAGGTTAGGATTGTCCTCTGATTTTCCCCGGTGTAACACTTCCCTGCAACTATATAACAACTACATGGCAAATAGCGACACACTGTAGGTTTTCGGAGACAAGGTAGATTCTTTCTGCTTCTCCAGATCAGTGCAGTTGGACTGCAGCTGTCTTTGCTGTCTTTATCATTGCGTTACAGCCCTGTGGGGTTTTTCCTAGCGGTTTTCTTGAGGTTTTTATGGCACTCAGTTCATTGCAAACCACCTTAATGTTTCCCTGGGGTTGGAAAAGTGGTCTGAAATGTTAGCAAATGAGTAAGGAATGATAACCGCAATATACCGTTCGGCATGCAAATAGCCATCTCGAAACTTTTGTATGCCCGCAGTGCAATTCCCGGCACGTTTCCACAGAGGCAAGTCCCATGCCTGTGCGGGTGTGAAATGAGCAGACCGATTCACCACCACCAGATGTCACACGGGTGATGCGGTGTGCCTGTGATGCTCCTTTATGTCGTGTTGCTGTTCCAGGGATTGGTCACCACTGCGGAAAACCTGCACAGTTTGCAAGCAGAGCGATGACTTTATAGCTGGATTGGTACCACTCGCATCAGCATGTTTGATGGGGGTGATGCTTGCAATAAATATCCCACTCAGTGTTAATTAAAACGCACCACAAGCTCCTGGCCCTTTTGGATGTCTCCTCCTCCTTCTACTCATTGCATACCCAGATAGGGATCGGCAAAGCTCATTGTGCACTGTCAGCAACTTGCAGGTTTCAAAGCATGTCCCAGCATTTTAGAGTGTGAGCAGTCTTGATGGGGAATGCTCAGTTGTAGAATTGTGTCCCTGATTCCTGACCTGACTGGTGAGCCAGGAAATTGAGTTAACTGCCGCTGAATGTCAGCACAGTAGTGGGCGAGGTTCGCAAGGGCCAATGCCAGAAAGGCCTTTTTTAAAACGAAACAAACCGCTAATTGAAACGTCTTTGCAAGTTGTAAAGCAGCAGGCAGTGCAGGGATTGTTAAAGGTAAAAAGCCACAGTCATGCCCGAAGATAAGATAAATCCAAAGGTTGCCAGTTCGAGAACACCGGAAGTTTCCGTGAGCGGCAGTGCAATTCCTTGCAAGTGCAAGGGGGTGCAATTCCATCAGGCAACAAGCTGAGTTTGACACTAGTGGCCAAAATTGAAAACGTTGATATGTAGGAATAATGCCATCCAGGCCTTGATCCCTCAACCCAGAATCTCACAGACTTGCACCAGTGATATCACTGGTTCAGTTCTGAGTAGATCCAGTGGACTGGTAAATGTTCTCTTACCCCAAGGAGGCTTCTGGAGACCAACTTCCCCTCCATGAGATACAGTGGGCAACACGTTGGCACTGCTGCATTGCCATGCAGGGACAGGCAGCGCAATCCCATAAAGGATTGTCATTAGCGCTGGCGCGTGAGCGCTAGTCATTAGCGCTGACCCCTGCGTTGGAGCTAACGCTCTGAAGCCAATGCTACTCGTAGCATCGGCTTCAGAGCGCCGACAGGGAGCCTTCCTCATGCCAACCGAAGCCGGTTGGTGCGAGGGAGGAACCGTTCTGTTCCAGGATGGGGATTGGTGGGCGGGAGGATGGTTGAGGGCGGGACATGGGCGGGCTTGGGAGGCGGCCATATGGCCGCTTCCTAAGCCTGTTCAGGAGGCCACATAGCCCCGATTCAGGCCACACAGTCTCCTCAGATCTGCGCCTGCTCTTTAGCGGACGCAGATCCGAGGAGTGCATAGTATAGGGAAGGCTGGAGCCTCCCCTATGGTAAGGGAGCAAATGCTCCTTTACTGCGGGGAGGCTCCAACCTCTCCTATACTGCACTGGATATGGCGTTGGCCGGACAGCCTTGCCATTCCAGCGCAGTATAGGATTGTGCCCTTTAATTAAGGCTGGGCTTAATAATAATTAAGGATTGGGCTGTTAATCATTTAAAAAGTACTAGAATGATTATTAGTAGTTTTTAATGGTTTGCTTTGCGGAACACTATCCGTAAGTTTTATTTCAGGAAGCTCCTGACTTGTGAACCTTAGACCTTCTGACCCTAGTGGTGCATGGTCCACACCATATTTTGGTACCTGGGGCCTGATTTCTGGGGCCTGATTAATATGTTCCAAGAACTGCTTGCCTCTTTCTTGTTTCTGGTGATCTTAGTGATCTTAGAACACTCCGGTAGTGTCTGAAGGCTGGAAACTGGAGGATACTAGATGATTATCATACCAACTGGTATGTGTATGTTTTCAATAGCAGCCTTGTGACTAGTCCATCCCACCCAATTCTAGCCTTCAGTCACCTTGTGAGTACTAAATTCAGAACTAGAGAAGAGTGGGGACCCACCTAAGGAATTTTGTTTGTCTTGTAGAAACGCATTCTACTTTCCCTGTGAAGTGCCAGATGTTTCTTCTTAGAAGGAATCCTGACATTTACTTCAAATGTCACTTTTTTGACATTTCAGTGCCAACCTTGTGATGAGGCGAACCAGCAACCAAGCTGCTCCTGTGAACTGTGGTTGCAACCATACTTGATGGAGAAATGTCACTGACATCTCTCTGTCATTCTTCCATATTTACTCAGCCACATAACCGCGCCATCAGGTGAGGTCAAGCTAACTAAATGACAGGGTTTATTATTGCTACATTTCCTGCTATTGAATTTTCAGTTTGCAATATGGAGGTATATAAGGTACAAACCAATCCCAGCAGAAGAATGACAGCTCATTCCAGAAAATGTCATATCTTGACGGCGTAATCCTAACCAACTTCCCAGCACCGGGGTAAGGGCAATGCAGCTCTGAGGTAAGAGAACAAACATTCCTTTACCTTGAGGAGGTCTCCATGACTACTACTCCACATGCCCCATTGGCACAGCTAGGTCAGTGCTGGAAAGATGGTTAGGATTGTGCCCTGAATTGCTTCCAGTAACAGCCCAATTATGAAGGGACATTGTGCCAGCTTAGGAGTGTTGCAAATGTGCCATCAGGCAAATGAAATAAGGCACAATGAGGTGCGCTAGCTCTGATCTCCATGCAGGCCAGTGCAGGCCAGTGAACATAGTGCTGGGCAACTCAGGGAGTGAGAGAGGGTGGTGGGAGGGCATTCTGGGGGGTGCGAAGGGAGTGTTTCTGGGCAGAGGAGGACACAATGGAGAGAATTTGACCTGGGAGGGGGCAGGATTGGTAGCAGCAGTAGTACATGCTGTATCCTAACCCCCACTCCTGGGACTTGAACTGCTGGGATTTGTGTCAGGTCAGCGCATGTGTGTCAGCGCATGTGTGTCAGACCATTTGTGTCAGTGCAGACCATGCGGCCTGGCTGTACCAGCACAGGGTTAGGATTGCACTCGATGAAACTGAACGCTGGCAAAACCTGGGAGTGGCACAGTGAGACTACCTGTGGATTTTAATTAATGCATGCGTAACTCATTGAAAAATATATATTCAGGAGCCCCTCCCCTCTATGTAGGGTTGTTCTGTACATTTTGGAAACACACCTTGTTGGAAATGTGCCTTGGATACCTGGCCCACGTATCTCTGACAGCTGAGCTGCACAAGGGGATCAAGCAGAAGCACACAGCATCTGTGATGCCCCTTGTTGAACTTTTGTTGCAGAAAACAGAGGGAAATAAAAGGGCTATGCTCAGAAGTGACCTTCATTCCCGAAGCTTGATCACCACTAGCTTAAAGCACAATCTGTCCAATTCCTTAACTTTTCAAAACCACAGAGCATCCTATCTTGTTGGAATGAAGTTACTCAACAGCCCCTCCTTCACTATTCCAAAATACAGACAGTCCTGCACCAAATTACATGCACTTGCAGTTCATTGCATAGCTATGTTGTTAAGATCCAAAACTGATTGTGATCTTTCTCTGCTTTTATTGCCAAATTCCTGGACCTTTTGTGCATGTGTGTGAAATCCCAGGAAGTGAAATGAGATGGCATTCATTTGCATTCAGAAAACTTTTATCTCCCGAGTTCTGCACTGCTGTTTTAGCTCAACCAAGTTCCTGGGTGGTTGGCCATGTAATTATCACTTCTTTATGGCTGTTTAATTTTAGCCCATAAAAGGGAGCTGTTATAGAGTAGCCGACGGCTAAAAATGGTAAGTGGCTTCCAGTGCCTCACATTTTATAGGTTCTCCAGTGGAATTAGTTACCAGATACATAAAGGTGGGGGGAGGACCAAAAGTTTCACTTTCATCTCCCTGTGACTTGTACTTTTTTCTTAGTGACATTTTCAGTGTTAGTTTCATTTTGTGTCACATTGTAACCTACTGAATATTATGTCTCCATATGCTGAAGATATATATTTTACTGTCGTGCAATCATAGGACTTGATGATTCTACTCCAACCGCAGCAAGTGGCATCGATCTCATGTATCCTAGAATAGAGTTTCTCAAACTGTGGGTCATGACCAGCAGGTGGGTTGTGACCTGATCTGTGCTGAGTTGTGACCAGATGTTCCCTGCAGTGCTGCAAGGCCTTACTTGGAGCCACCAGAGGCTGCCTCCAGGTTGCGCTGGGACCATGACTCATTCCCCTGGCCTCTGTGGGCTTCAAAAAGCCTTGGGGAAGTGACTGGAAGCAACTTCCGGTATATCTTCACTTCTGGCTTGCTTCCAGTTTGCTTCTGGAGGCATTCTGGGATCCACAGAGGCCAATAGGGTGTCTCACTTGCCCAGCGCAACCTGGAAGCAGCCTCTGGTGGCTCCCAGTAGCATGGCAAGAAGGAGTGCATCAAGACCCAGTGCAGAAGACAAGATGCGTTGTGGCTGTTCCAAGTTTGAGAACTGATATCCTAGAGCAGTGGTTCTCAAACTATTTAGACCCAGGACCCAGGATGGCACTCATGTTGGGATCCACCGGAAGTGATGCCATGAACCTGGAAGTGATGTCCTAGCCGGAAGTGCCATCATCAAGCAGAAAGTGCTGTCAGTGTGACGTAATGAAATGCCACTCCTAGAATGCAAGCTGGCATTCTTGGACTGAAGCAAATGCACAGCCATAAAACATCTTTGACAGAAAGCAAAATCAGGACAAAATATCATGTTAAAAAAACCTTCACTTGAAAATTCAAACTGCTAATGCTCACAAAAGGAATTTAGCAAGAGTAAGGTCTGCAGTTTCCAAGATGGCTGTTCCCAGCTTTCCACGACCCACCTGATAACAGGTCGCGACTCACCAAGTGGGTCCCAATCCACAGTTTGAATACCACTGTCCTAGAGAATAGTTTGAAAGTTTAGAGGATCTGCTTGACTCATTCGTCTTTCAGCCTCTTCTTCGTATAGATATGTTAAATATTCCCTTACATGAACAATGGATGATCAGCATACTATGTATTTGTCAACATAGTAGTATGTTTGTGTGATTTATTTAATACTTAAAGGTATAGATCTGAAGGACTTTCAAAATGGTCTAAAGTGTACAGATGATGAGATAAATAAGTGAAGCTCTTTTGCTCGTGTTGAGAGTAAATGCACAATTTCACATTCAACCATCTCATTTATAGTTCCCCTCAGAGCAAATTACAGTTGAAAAAAGAAGCCAGCCATATATGAGGATGTCAGGTAGTAACACCTGCCTGGGCCATCCCTCTGTGCATATCTCTTTAAGACAGAACTGCCATGGCGAGGTCAGAATGACAGACCTGCATGTCAACCATCTTCAGAAGGGACCTGAATCTTCTTCATAGTCAGATCGTTTCTGTTCTTTTTTTCATTGAACATCATAGCAGAATGAACCAAATAAGTCCAGCTGAGGAATGATTTTTGCTTTTTAAAGCATAAATACATTAGTACAAAAGAGTAATTTCTTCAGCAGTTTATTTAAACACAATTGCTGCATTGTTCTCATGAGCTAAAAACTGCCTGAAATAAACATAGTAGGACAATGCAGAGGATGTTCAGAAGGAATTTATGGGATACATTGATCCTTTGAGTTTCGTACAGACTTTCCTAATCTTCACACTCACGAGCAACACAATCCAATCAGGATTCACTGTCAGAAGTCTCTGTGCAGAGTCGCAAAAGGTGTGCTGCTGTCATGTGCTGAGGAACTGTGAGGGCGAATGGCTGGATGTGTCCATCGACAGCTCACCCAAGCTGCAGGTAAGGTGACAGCAGGGGCAGGTCACAGGTGGTTTGCGGAGGACTGGAGCAGAGAGCAGGGTGCGCAAGGGGTGGTTCAAGGGCAGGAGAGGTGGATCTCAACAAAGATCCTTTCTGCCTCTTCCCGGCCCACAATCCCCTGAGTGTCATCAGACACACACCAGTTAAATAGGAGACCCATTGGCAGCCAGGCAGCTTGTGGGGAGGTAAGTTAAAAATATTTTTACTTATCTCCCAGGCATCAGGTTGCCCCACCATAGGATGCAGCAAACACCACATTGGTGCTGCTGCATTGTATAGGTTGGTGAGGGATAGGATTGGGGCAAAAGCTTCTTTTTTTTGGTTGGTGGTCAACTTAGGTATGGTCATGGGAATTTACTGGATTGCTTGGACCAGAAAACTAGGCGGCTAAATTTGGAGAACGTATTGGTCATAAAAAGAGTTACCAGGTACAAACAGGGTGCCCATACCTTTAACAGTTGTTAAAGTTGCCTATACCTTTAACAGTGGTTAAAACAGAAGCATGAATTTGGGCAGGTGCAGCTCATCACTGAAGCATTTCAAAAGCTGCACCTGCCCAAATTCCCACTGCTATACTATGGTTAAAGGTATAGACACCCTGTCCCAGTTTGTATCTGGTAACCTAGTCATAAATGCATAACCAACATGAATTAAACATGAAATCTGGTAGGAAGATATGAATAGCCTCCTCTTGTTTCTTGAAGATGATCCTGTCCCAACAGTCAAAGACATGACAAATCAGGTCATGGTCACCTCAGTTATCTGGGCGCAAATATCAAGAGAGCAGAGGTACCCAATCTGGGCTCATTCCAGTTCCCATAGGAGGAGTGTGCCAAACTGGTGTTTTATCCCTGACAGTGGCGTTTCTACAGGGATGGCAAAGCTCTACGTTTTGCAAGAAGCCTTACCTTGCAGTGGAAATCACTCCTCTCCTGCACCGTTTTAGCCAATCCTCACAGGGAACAGCAACATCTTGGCGTTGCTTACTGGCTGCAGCAGCAAGGGAGAGGAGGGATTTACATGACAGGGTAAGGCTTCTTGCAAAACTTAGAGCTTTGCCATCCCTGTAGAAACGCCTCTGATCCCTGAACTATAGATCAGTGGTTCTCAAACATTTTAGCACCGGAAACCACTTTTTTAAAATCTGTCTGGGACCCACAGGAATTGATTTTGTGGCCGGAAGTGCTGTCATTGTGATGCCAAAGCCTGCAGCTTTCCTGAGAACGCAGCAATAAGCTGGGTTATTTCTCAGTCATTTTACAGTAGCAAAATAAATCAGAAAGAAAATAAAGCCTATTTACAACATTGACAAAATAAATCCACACAGCCCTCCCCCTTTCCAGCATCCCATCTTCCCATATTTTCAACATGGCTGCTCTAGGTGCTTTGCAACCCACCTGAAATTGACTCGTGGCCCATTGGTGGGTCCTGACCCACATTTTGGGAACCACTGCTATAGATCATGTGCTTGTTTCCAGTGGCCATGATCCTGAAGTATTCATTAGCTCATTTTAAGATAGAAGAGGAGGAAATCTGTGGATTTTTATGGCAACCCAAAAAAATATTTCAGGAGATCCCATCATGGATTTCAAGGCATGTGTTGGCCAAAGAACAGCCATTAATGTGTTTTTAAATGGATAATTTTATTTAGAAGTGTAAATATTATACTGGCATAGTCAAGTTTTATTAACAATTTTAGAGTATGTTAGTCTACAGACTAGTTCATGATTGTCTCCTTTGAAAAATCAGATATCTGAAATGACACTCAGTATTTGAGATTCCATCTTTTTTCAAATGAGCCTGAAAAGGTTCTGGACAAATATGAAGATGGAACATCAAATTCCAACTCAGTTCCTCCTAACAACTCTTTTCTCACCTCATTATCTAAATAATCTAACATTGCCTGTCAGGAAAGAAAAGATGCTGCAAGAATTATCCTGATAAACAGCAGTTTCTGCACCAGGAGTCACGAAAAACAAATATTAGAAAATGTGGGAAAATCTTTCTTTAAAAGCCTTTTCAATCTCCTGAGAACTTGAAAAGAAAATAGGTTCTGAAGAAACATCAGTGAAAAAGCAAAAAGCAGCAAATTAAATACTTCTTTATAGTTTACTCTGATTCTTTATCCTTTTGGAAAACTAGAGAGAAGTTTCAGAACTTTACAGCAGAATAGTCATGGATCCTCTCTCTCTCTCTCTCTCTCTCTCTCTCTCTCTCTCTCTCTCTCTCTCT